>JAGXJF010000601.1:0-520601 GCA_019208055.1 Stipa capillata
ACTATTATTAAAGTGTGTATGTTCAAATTGGGTTTCATCCGAATTATTGGAATAACTGGGGTTTAAAGAGAGAGTTATTTAATTTCTGGAGATTAATTTTTGGGTTGTGTATGTGAAAATTTTTTGCTGGATTCTACATGTCTTAATGATTTATATGATTTTTCTCTGAATTTGAAAAAGTTCCCTGATATTTATTTTGCCTTAATTGTCTTTTCTGCAATTTATCACAATCCGAAATTAGAAAACCTTGATGGCCTTGCTGGCCTTGCTAGCCAGTACGTGCAACTAGACTACAGCGCCCGTGCGCACGACGCCGCCGCGGCGCATCAGCCTCCGCGCGTTTTCTGCGCGCACGACGTGGCCACGTTCAATCTGAAGCCCCTCTATAAATAGTTCCAATTGTCCTCTTCTCTTCTTTTGCTCCATCTGTTCTTTTCTTTCCCCATGGTTGCTATTTTTCTCATCTGAGCAATATAGTAGATTGAATCTACAGGCAAGCAATGGAGTAGGCTTCATCCGTCGTCCATCACCGCGGCCTCAACGTCATCGCCGGAGTTTGCCTCGCCGTCGCTCTCGCCACCCCGTCAGTCACCCGACGTTGCCGTCATTTCCTTCGTGAGCCCCTGCATTTTTTCTAAATCACCTTCTCGTTTCCGCTGTTGGTTAGTAACCGAGCCATGCACGTACAGTGCAGTCAGGCATTAATCATGCATCGATCAATCTCACGTACAGAACGTGGCATCTCCTTTTCCCATCCCTTAATCATTCTTCTCTCTATTTGTTTTATCTTTCCTGCTACACAACTACAAGATCCAATCTACACTGTGCAGTACCACCAGAGTTCGCCGGAGCATCGCCGGCATCCATCCCCGCTACCACGACCGCTCGTCACCTCTGCCGTCAACGTCGCTACTGTGAGCAAGTTTTGTCCAATCTGCTAATCTCTTTTCCTTCTCTAATTCCTCCATGTACCGAGTGCATGTGCTAGTGAGCCAACCGGGTCACGCATGCATGCATGCAGCCAGCAAGGATCGATCAATCCATCCGCCCTCCAGTACTAGTCCATCTCGTCCTCTGTTTTATTTGCAATCACCATATCCCTTAGCAAGTATTGGATCTTAGGTTGAAATACGGTATTAGGATCCAATGAATCCACTAGTGCGATCGGATTTTGAATCCGACTGCTAATTTTAAATTCATCTAACTTTGTACTGGATGCAGATTTCGAAGTTATTCTTTTTCAGTAGTTACTAGCATGTGTAGGACCTTACCTAATTTTTCCATGATTTTAGGAGCTATATATGATTTTAGATAATTAAATTCATCTCTATTTTAATTATTAAAAATAGAAATACATTCTATTTTTATTAATTTAATTTTTGTTTAGAGTGGTACTCACTGTAAGCCAATTGTGGTAAATTTTGGTAAAATTTCAGTACTGTTTGAATATGCTAATAATGGTATAACAATTCTAGATAATGTTCGCATACTAAACAGTCGACTGCTATTTACGTTTTTGCTGGAAAATTTATATCTTGCTGTAATCATTAGCAACACTTGAACTAGGTACTGGATAATTAATTCTAAAAGGTCTACCTCTAAGTTTCACAATTTTATGATATTTTTCATGAACATGGGAATATTTGCAAACACCGATAATATCAAAATGCACCCGTATTATTAATTTTGTTTTTGTCGCTCAACCATGACATGCCCAGTAGTAATAGCATGCGTAGGACATTGTTTATTTTCAGATGACATGTTAGCATGAATAAAACTTCATTTAGTTGATTAATAATTTTATTGATTAAATAGTGCTGATAATGTTTTATATTATGTAAGAAATAATTAAAATATTATTTTTTATCTATATTATACTAACGTACCGTGTGCTGGTATAAATAATTTAATTAATCTTTTATTATTTTATTTACCTATTAATACCGGTTACGACCCCTCTTTAGGAGACCCCAATTAAGGACCGTCTTAGGGTTAAAACCCTAATCCGATCTTTGACACATCCTGTCCGTCGTCGATCACCATCTCTCTTTTGCAGTCGGATTTTTAATTGGAATGGTTATTTATTTTGTCGCTTTATTTCCGTTACGACGATTCGGGAGTGACGCCGACGACGCGGACCCGACTTCAAAGAACAACAACCCGACAATGAAGGCATGCTCCCTCTTTCTTGATCATGTTGAGCCTACTATTTGCGAAGTCATTATATTTTACTATTTTTAAACATGCATGTTGTTTTACTCCCGTAGCTAGCGTGTTGATTGACACACATTTATCTTTATCCTCTCGTCGCCTTTTTACATGTTACCCTGAGTAGTTTATTTAATATTTCATAATAGAGTAGAGAAGATGCTTAGCCATGCTCAGTATCCCTAGGATGCTTTTATCTTGCCTCCTCGGAGGAACGATCTTCGGATCATTGACATTAATATTGAAACTTGTTGAGCTCGCTAAGTTAGGGCCGGATGCCCATTGCTGTTTCTCTCACTCTCTATTCTATCATTATCTACTCTGGGTGAAATTTACCGTCTAAAAGGTATGGACGACAGCTGAATCATGAGTTGAAGGAGCAGATGGTCATGTTTCATGAGTTGAGGAAACCACGGTCATCCGTATCGAATAAGTTCAAATTTATGATTTTGAGAAGTGTCAAAACAGTACGACCACATGCTATATGGGCACTGGGTTTGGGTCAAGTAGGTTAGTCGAGTCTCGGTGCGGACATCGCCGTATCGCAGAAGGGTGGACGTAGCTACAAAGACCTCGGCACAGATGGGAGGCCGGAGGGTGGGGACGTACTCTCAACTCCGTATCAGACCCGGTGAGCATGTCGCATCGGGAGGAGATTAGCTAAAAGACCTCGTCACGATCTCCTTGCCGGTACACCGATGGGTGTGTGCTATGCTGGCGACGGCCAGTGGTAATAAGCGAGATTGTGTCGTGTGGGTAAAGTGTACAACCTCTGCAGAGTGTCAAACTAATCGATTAGTCGTATCCACGGTCACAGATGTCACATAACTCATTCCTGATAAAAAGACCTGTCCTTCTTCCCCTTGCTAATTCCCTCTACCCCAATTCTGGAAATATGATTAGGTGGTTGGAACCTATGGTTGAGTTTAGGCCGGATGTCTTACTCGCATGTGTTGGTCGTGAACCCTCACATTGATATGAAACCCCTGAAATGAAAACCTGATTTTATATCAAAACCGCCTTTAAAATTATCGTAGTATTTAAATCTTAAAGTGCTTTTACGCAAAATAGCCATACAGTCTTCATTTGCAGCCTCACATACATTGGTTTAGGTATTTTTCCTACGAGGGGGCACGCTGTGTACGCGAAGTACTTATCGACATGTTTCGTTATGATGGTGGACAGATGACTACGCTGCCGAGGACGTTGACGGCGACTACTACGAGGATCCCAAGGAGTGAGGTCGTGTTTACTCCATCGACTGCCTGTGGCTGAGATGAAGCCTACCAGTTTATCGTTTCTTTTTCGCTGCTTTATTCTCTGTAACGGTCATGCAACCGAGTACTTTGTTAAAGCCATGTGGCATCTATTTCATCAAGACTATGTTGTAATAAATTTGACAGAGCAATGTTATCATTTCGATTGTGTTCATCACCTTGATTTTGAACTGATGATGATACACAGAGGGGTCCAGAAATTAAGTTTAGACTCTCACACGTGGCGCATCTGGTTCTTGCTGCTTGCGGCGGGATCCTTGGTGCTGACAGCGGGGAGCCATGGCGGCAGCCGTGCTACACCAGGCTCTTCAGCTTCGGCGACTCACTCACCGATAACGGCAACTGGCTGCCCTACGCGCGCGCGCCGGGCGCCGTGGCGCGGCCGTCGTACAGGGAGACCTTGTTCCGCCGCCCCACCGTCGCCTCTCAGACGGCAGGATCATCATCGACTACATCGGTACGTTCACGATGATGCGACCATGTGAGGGAGTGATCACTGCATGATCAGTGCACCCATGTTCTTGTTCATGTCGCTCTGGCCGTGCAGCTGAGGCGCTGGGGATACCGTTCCTGACGCCGTACCTCGCCGGCAACTCGAGCGAGGACTTCGTGCACGGCGCCAACTTCGCCGTCGGGGGAGCCACGGCCCTCGGCCATGAATACTTCAGGAGGAAGAACCTCGACGTCCGTTTCACGCCCTACTCCCTGCGATGGCAGGTGAACTGGCCCAAGCAAGTAGTTCAGATGCTCAATAGCTCTTCAGAACAAGGTGACCATACTCTCCTTACACTGTTACACACAGCAACAAACGTCCTGAATCTTTCGCATGCAACAACGTAAAATGGATCAAGAAATATAAAATCTTGGAAGGAAATTTATCGAATTTCGCGTAGTTATTTGTCCAATTAGGTCCATCCAAACTGAATTCTGAACAAACATATGCCTGCATCTTGCTACTGAATCTGAATCCATTATTTGTCCGTAACTGCACTGTTAGGACGGAGAGAAGTAACGGCGAGTTCGTTGTTCCTCATGGGAGAGATCGGCGGGAAGGACTACAACCAGGCCCTGTTCCAGGGCAAGTCGGTCGACGAGGTCAGGGCCTACGTGCCCGACGTCGTCGCCGGAATCAGCGCCTCCGTCACCGCGCTGATCGAGCTAGGCGCCGCGACGGTGGTAGTCCCCGGCAACATGCCGCTTGGGTGCAACCCGGGGTACCTGACCAAGTTCCGGACCAACGACACGGCCCGTGACGACGCAATCGGGTGCCTCAGGTGGCTCAACGACTTCACCGAGCTGCACAACGGCGCGCTCAGGGCCGAGCTGGCCGCGTTGGGCCGGCGGCACCCCGGCATCGCCGTCGTCTACACCGACTACTACACCGCCACCATGGACCTCACCGCCAACCCGCACAAACACAGTGGCTTGATCGTACATTCTTCTTGCTTGTATATGCATTCTTCTCAGAGCTTGATAAGAGTGCATGTACTGAAATGTTTTCTTGGTTTCGCTCTGCAGGGTTCGACGGCGAGCCGCTGGTGTCGTGCTGCGGCGGCAGGGGGCCCCTACAACGCCGACCTGACGGTGCGCTCTGCGCTGTGGCACGAAGGCGTCGACGACGTGCCGCGACCTGAGCAGGACGGTGTCATGGGACGGATTCCACCTAAGGCTTTGTTTGGTAGGTGGGGATTAGATCCCCTAGGGGAATCAATCCAAAGGGGGATTGGGTTGATCCCTCTCCCACCACCCAATCCCCCCATGGGATTAAATCCCTTCCACAACCTAATCCCTCTCACATGATATTTTGTTTGGATAGTGTTAAGGGATACAGGGATCGGTAGTATAATACAAACTTGCTGCTAACCAGTTACCACAATGAAAAGTGAGATGTGTAAAACCAGTAACCACAATGACAAGTGAGCTGTGTAATGAGCCAAAGGAATAGATGAATAAGGCAAAGTGTCACTGTGTTCATATGCAACTGATACGCAGTAAGGTAGCTACTAGCTAGTAACAATTCGCAGAACAGCAGTATACTGGCATGCCATAACAACTGACGATCGAAGTACTGAATACTGTTACCAATTGACAGTAAGAAGTGAGAAGACATATAGGAGGATCCAGTTGCCGTCGAGGAGGTCTGGCACCTGGATGGGCACGGGCGTGGGGTTGGTGGCCTCGAGCTGGGCGACGAGCTCCACGACTCCCCCCTGACCTCCGCCGACGCCTGGAGGCCCAGGTCAGAGCCGCACGCCGTGTCCACCAAGCACCGCTTCAGCTCCTCCCTCCCTACGTCCTCCGGAGCGGGAGCCGGAGCCCCCTCCCCCTGCGCCGCCGCTGGCGTCAGCGTCTGCTCCCATCCCCACTCGTCGTCGTTGGTAGGAATGTCGGCGCCGGAGGGCTGCTCGGGCTCAGGCACCGCCAGCTCGCCCCACTCATCAGCGACGACGGGTTGCGAGTTCCTCGACGCGGAGGCGGCGGCGGGTTCCTCGCGGCCCCACTCGTCGTCGTCGATGGGGGTGGGGGGTCGGTCGGAGAGCGGTCGGGGATCCCGGCAGCGGCGCAGATGGGGAGGCGGAGGCGACGGGGCGGTGGTTTGAACCTGAGGCCGCCGGGGAGGAGAGGACGGCGGCGCCGTCGGCGGGAGGAGCGGCGTCGCCCCTAGTCGCGTCGCCCCTTCCCGTGGCGTCGGCGTGGTGCTGGGAAGTTCCACAGGGGGGGAGGAGTGGCTCGTTAGCCCGGTAAAAATGGCCCGTAGCTCCGGGATCGGACGGGATTTTCCCGGGTGAGCCCAAAAACCAAACGGGCAAATGGGCCAAGTTGTGGATTGTAGCCCGGCCGGGTTGATCCACAGGGATTGGCCCGCGATCCCGGCCCATCCCGGCCAAACCAAACAAAGCCTAACGGACCACGCCTACGGGGTCGTCGCGACGGCATGCTGCAAGGGCCGTACGCCGTGCCGCCCATCCCGGCGATCTGCCGGCGCAGCCACTTCCGTACACATCACCGCGGCGACACTGACCTTTTTTAGTCGAGACATTGTCAGAGACTCAGAAGTTGCTTTCCTCTTGTAAACGTACATGTCGCAAGTTACATCTTTCCTTGCATTTTTTTTTCTTCGGGCTGGCCCACAGACCAATTAGCGGCCCAAAGCATCATAAAGCCCAGCATGCGGCCTAAAGCATAAAAAGCCCATTTAGCGGCCCAAATCATCATAAAGCCCAGTCCGCGGCCCAAAGTGTCATAAAGCCCAGCATGCGGCCCAAAGCATCATAAAGCCCAGTATGCGGCCTCAAACCCCAGACCAGTTCGGGTCCGATGATTAACAGCACAAGCGCCGCGTAGTCGTCTCGCGTGGATTCGTCGTCTCATTCGAGTTCGACACCAAATCGCACCGGTCGGAGCGGCCCGAGACCTACCAACGCCGGCGAGCTGCGGCGCGTACTCGCCGCCATGGACGAGCAGGAGTTCCGGCGCATGCTCGACCTCTACCCCGTCGTGCGATCTCGTGACTACTGCGTAATCCATCTCCTCCCCCATCGAATTATCTCCTTTTTCTGAGCATGAGGACGAATTGGTGTGTCCGCGGCGCTGTAGACCTGTAGTGGCTCTGCGGGGGATAAGGTTTCTGAATCGGAGACTGGATGAGTTGCGAACTTTGGCGTGCGATTTGGTCTGGCTGGCTGTTGATTGGGCTTTGCTTAGGTCGGTGTGCTTGGAATAAAGCTCTGGATTTGGGAATCTTGCTGCTGGTTCTGGTGATCCGTTACATCGCGCAGAGCTTCTGAGTTCGCTGTGCTGATTGCGCAATTAGTAGCTGTAGAGGACCATGGAGCTCACAAGATGCCAAACATTTCGTTCAGAAAACAAAACAAAATGACAGATATGATAGCTTCTTTCAGACAACAGCATTTCCTTGAGCAATTATCAGAATGGTATTGCTGTAGCAAAGCAAATAAGAGAAGGGAATGTCCATCCATGTGACGGTAGGGAGCCTAACTTGAAAAGGAAGAAAGTACGCGTTAACGATGAGTGCATTTGGGTATGTAATAAATGTGCACTAGTGTCCTAGAAAAACCAAAATGGCAACCGCTCGACCAGTCGGTGGTCTATACTTTCAATGCTTCTAAAAGTTCCAGGTTTAGTCAGTTGCTCCTAGCCCCTCAATGCAAATCACTAATATTAGCTTTAATTTGAGAGCCATGTGATTGTGTTTCCAATGATGCCATTTAAGTAAACAGGCTAATATTAGCACCTGAAGTAAGTAGGCTAATTTTAGTACACGATTGATAACCTGTAGCGTCTCTCTTAATAGCATGTATGTCATGAATATTAGATGCTAATCAAGTTACAGGACTGTGGCTGAGAGATGGTTAAATGGGAGCTGCTCACATATATAAATAAAAATGTTGGGTTGAAAGGTAACAATGATTGCATTAGTAAGTAAATTGACACGCAATCCTAAACATTTATGGTCAATGCTTCATTGCAAAAGTAACCCAAGTGAAAATGGTCAGGGCTGTTTTCCTGTTTGAAGACCTTCTTGTGATCATGAATTGATGCAATTTTTTTCTTGCCAAATGTAGAAGGCTGAATCAGGATCACCAAGCAAAGGCACCACACAGCAAGCACGAGCTCAGGTATGTTTGATGTGATGAGCTGGGTGCTGCCTGATTATACTTAAATTATTGTTAACAAAGCTATCGCTCGCAGGAGACAAAGGTGGCCAAAAAACGAGAGTCATCTGCTGCGGAAGGTATATCAGCAATATTTGTAGCTATGCTCTTATTTTATCAATATTACTACATATAATTATCCTGGAACCATATCATCGGCCATTATCATCATAATGGCGGCAGTTATCCACATCCTAATTAGCCTTAGGTCTTTAGCCTCCACCCTAATTGGTGTTACTTATCCTTTTGGGGCACAATTCTCTCTCACATGAGTTTACCTTCTTCATGGGATTTTCGTCCAATTGACAATCAACTACCCACAACCTATATCAGCTTCTCTTCTTCTTTTTTCCTTTGCTTAAATTTTTTTTAGAACAAGGATTTTCAGGTAGGGGTACTTTGGACCCCATTTTCACCCCCATGCGGCACCAGGTGTTAGGACGTTTCGTGTGGGATTCGAGCCTGGGTGGGCTGCCTGTCAGCAGGAACCAGCCAACCGAACAACAGCTCGGTCCCATCATCTTCTCTTCCACTGAACTTATTTCAATTAATTGTTATGAATTGCGTCCTCGAGTAATTCAATTTTACATCCAGATATTCTTTTCCGGAGGTTCAATAAAATCAAGAGTACTCAATTAACAGGCGATTGGCACAAACCTGTGTTTTCCCAAACTGTGTTGCAACCACACAGTCCTCATTTACCTGTACTAAAATACAAATTCAATCGCTCAAAGCAAAATCTTGCACAGTTGAAGTTGTTTTGTAGCTTTCAAGGTTACACTTGCGCACGCGGTTGTAGAGATTAACAGAGACTTAGGAAAGCCATGGCACCAGAGAATTCAACGATGTGTTTCCCACTAAAGCAAAGAGAAAAGGCTGCATGTTCTACAATGTATATGACATGCTACGGAATAAACAGTTTAGCACCCAGTCTTCAACATGGTCTTAGAGACAAACAAGAGATGAAGAATGGAAGATGGTATCGAGATATATTTTTTCTGTGACGAGAGACAAATACTTCCACAGTGCAGTGGCTCAAAAGAATTTTCAGTATGACTGTAGGTCATGAGATGCTTCCCATCCGGTTCACATGAATGGCGGATAGAGGGAACGGCAACCCTACTATTTAACAGCAGAGGACATGCTTCCTTCTATTCTGCAGTCCAACAAGGAATATCAGAGAATAGACTCGATTAACTGCTAATATACCATAACAGATCTATATATTAGTGATGACTTTTCTTCTTGCATGTTTGACAGATCTATTCCTACGGAAATTGAAGATGGCTGCTGAGAAGAAGGTATCCTTTCTTCTGCTTTTATATCAGGAAACTAGCAATCTTGCAATTCAGCAGAAAGCTTAAATATTTTGAAAAGCAGTGTGTATGATTGTGTCATTTATATTTATTAGCAGATTGTTAAGAATAAATTAAATATCTTCATGGATGCAAACAAAGATATCATAACACTTGTTATTTTCTTGTTGGGGAATCGAGGAATGTAGAATTTGGCAAAATGACTTCGAACTTGGTTAGAATGTTTGTTCTTGTTTGAAAATTTCGATTAACTTTTGAAGTTGGTAATAGCACTACTACAGCTACCGTGAATATCAACTTCTTTGTCCTTGTTTTGCGGTACGATATGGCATGGATATTTGGATAACGGTGTATAAATGGTTGACTTGATTGATCTGGTGCATTTAAGACACCAGTTTCTGATAGCATACTAAGCAATGTCATTGTTCACTGTCTCAGGTTGGAGCAACAAAGGCAGAGTTGTTCTGCAAGACATTTGAAGAAGCTCACGGGAAACTTGTATGGATTTACCTTTTTCAGGCATCTATTTCATAACAGCAGCTACTAATTTTAAAAATATATATCTTATGGAATTGTTCTGCTTGCGCCAGGTTTACAAAGAACTAAATCTGGATGCTGCTCAGAAATTCCTGAATGCCTATAAGAGCTGATGATGAACTGTAGCTAAATGCTGCTCAGAGATGTTCAACCGCCAATGGACCTGGTTTTGATTAGCTGACGCTGTTGAGCCATCTGATGTTGGCACTTGGATCCTTCTGCTAGTACCTGTATTGTGGTTTAGCTACCTGTTCAGATGTATGCTATCCTCCCAGACAATAGGACAAATCAGCTGTAATTTTTTGTAATTGCGGTTCGATCTATTACATTTGGAATGAGGTTTGTTACAGTACGTTCCTGTAATCACAGAGGATGCGTATTGAAACAATACTTCCAAGTAACATGCGGCAATCGGCGATTGCCTGCGGTTACTCGGGACAGGCAACGGCAACAAGCTGAAATCAACCATGCAACGTAGCAAACATTAACGGTGCTATAGCTCCTTGTTTTGGTTTACTTTTGTTAGCAAACAATAACGGTCAAGCATTAACGCAGCAGGCTGAAATGAACGTTGCAAACATCAACGATAGAGGATTGGAATGAACCGGTCCATTCCCACATCCTTTGCAAGAAGCACAACATGACTGATTGGTCATACCACCAAATACAATTTGAGAAATCATCCAATGATGATGGACGTGAGGTGATCCTCAAACCAAACAACCCATAAGCAGAGATTTACTTGTGGTTATCCCATTCCAAACAATAATAAGCAGAGATTTACTTGGCCATCCCATTCCAAAAAATAATAATGGAATCAAAATAATCGCATACAACGAAAATAAAGAGACATGGAGGGCTCCACAAGTGATCCGTCTAGTGATAATAAGGAAACGCAAAGTAGCCAGGGAACACATAAAAGAACGACAGCACTTCAGCTGCACAAGTTCACCGAATCGCATCACGACAGAAATAAGTAACAATCATATCAAGTTCCAAGTTCATGATGTTCTAGGCAAAAATCTATGGCATCATAAAGAGAGTTTTTCTCAAGGATTTGTTCCATAAACTTTAAACATGTCTCACAGCAGAGCAACGACTTCCTGACGATCCAAATCAGTCCACGAGGGTACCCAGTATGTCATGCTCTCTGAAGAGAAGGTACCTGAAATTCCACAAGGTAAGATAATTAGAGCACTGGCTCAAATGTAACCTAGATTAGTGAAAAAAAACATTAACAGAGAGTACATAGAACAACTATATCAGTCTGTCAAAGTTATAGAAACTTCATCAAAATGACCAAAATCTTGGGTGGACAAAAACAAGAGATTATGTTATCACCCGAAAGTTAGGACAAAATGTTTTGATCTAGTAATGCAGAGCATGTGAAAGACTCTGAAGCATATCAGGTGATACAGTTAATGGTGTTAACACTTTACAAATGTCACGTCTGGTGTCCCAATACCATTTCTTATCCTAACTTGATGAAACAACCAAGTGTTGACCAGATGGAATTATGGACTATGCTGTTAAATGAAGGAACTATGGACAGTGCTGCTAATTAGGACGTTGCACACATAACAGGTTTGTATCATGCGAGGACCAAGAAGGAACAGTACAACATTTAGACTAACAAAGCATATGATGGTGAATTATGGACATACTCTTTCTCAGCAGCAAGCTTGACTTCAAGTCCACCATACTCAGGAAGGAGAACATGGTCGCCTTCCTTGAGAGCAACAGGGATCAGCTTTCCGTCCTTATCACGTTCGCCAGGGCCAACAGCCACCACCTTACCAGAGTTCAGCTGGACTCACAGGACATTCTCAAGTTACGAACTGATTCTACAAAGTATCAAGATAACTCTGATCTACTGATGAAAACTATCATCAATGATAATGCCTAATCATTCAACCGGGTATGAGATAGAGCCAGTGTAACCACCAATTTAGTAGCATAATAATGCAAATGTAAATAATAGTAAAAATCGATTCTTTGTGGAAGCAGATCAAATGGCAACTTGCCCAATCAGATCCAGTTAATAATGTTCGACCATTTTAGCTAACAATCCGTAACCTAAACAAAGCCAATCTGATTCGCGCGGACTAGTCATACCTCAATCTGAGCTACCTCCACTAGAAGAACATTTGTAACCTACACAACAAGGCGATCCAAATCGCTCACCTAACCAGTAACCACATCCGAATCAGACGCCTCCCCCACTAGAATACGCACCCCCAATCTCCAGTTCGGCCAAAACCATCAGGCGAAACACCTCGCCTCAGATCACGATCTAAGCACACTCGTCCCACACAGCAGCAGCCCTACTAGACTAGAAGCAGCAGCAGTAGCACCAAGACGGGGAAGACGACAGCGGCGGTACGCACCTGCTTGGAGGTCTCGGGGAGGAGGATGCCGCCGGCGCTCTTCTTGGGCTGGACCACCTTCTCCACCAGCACCGGTTAAACGACGGGAGCAGACGCTTCACCGCCGCCATCGCCGCCTCACCTCACCTCTCCTCTTCCTCTTCTTCTTGGAAAGCAAGCAGGAAACAGCGACGCTTCTACACTCTTCGCTCCGCCTGGCCACTTCACCGCGGCCCGGTGGTGGGGTTTAGGGTTTTAACAAGGAGAACGCGACGGCGGCGCGCGGTGGAAAATGACCTTCCTGCCCCTGCCTGCCCTAGATGAGAACGTGCTTCCGGCCTCTCCGGTGCGGTCTAGAACCTTCCACATAAGTGGGCCTAGGCCCATTTGAGTGGCAGTTTAGGCCCATTTGAAGCCCATATGAGGTAGGTAACCCAGGGTCCAACTCCAACGAGCGAGGCAAGGTTTTGGAGTTGGACGCCGCCGCGAACTCCATTCCAGTTGCAGTTGCCGGCGCCGGCGGCGAGGAGGAGTTGGGAGATGGCGGACGGCGCCGGCGGCCCGAGAGAGCGGGAGGAGGAGGAGGAAGATGACGTGGTGTGTCTGGAATCCTTCTTCGTCGATCGCAGGTAGGGTTTGCTGTTTTACCTGTTCTCGCAGAGCTGCGTCGACTTGGTGGTGAGCTGAACTGAAACTTTGGTGTCGGTTCCGTTGCTGGGTTCGTCGATTTGGGCAGCTACGAGACGACGACCTTCACCTTCGGATCCAAGTGCTGCACCTCCTCTGCCTCCGCGCCGCTTCCAGTTATTAACCTACCCCTTGCTCTCATTCGTAGCCATTATTACTTGCTAAGCAGAGCCGTGTAGTTACTGTGTGTGATGTGGAGATGGATTCGATAAGTTTTCTGAAATGGTGAATTGTTAATGCAACATCTTGCAAGTAGTTACTTAGTTAGCTCGTTCTGTGTAAACTCTACTTGGAGTTGGAACAACTGTTCATATGTCTTTGTTTAGAGCAAAAGTGGGCATGGGTTAGTTGGACTATACTGCTAAAGGTGGTTATCATTTTGGTGTCTATAACGATTCTATACTTCCGTTCAATCCAGCAGCGCTTGAGTAGTCGTTGCAATGCTTAGTGGTAAATTCTGCTGCTGTTGTTTCATTTTCTGAATCAATTGTGGCTGACGGCTGTAGAATGTTAATGTGTGCTTCATGCATTGTCAGATTGTTTTACTTGTTTACTTAATGTGGTGCCGATCACAAATTAATACCGTAACAACAGCTGTATTAGAAAAAAATGGTTCGTCTCTGGCTGTGCAGTTACAGCTGATGTAAAGGTTAAATGCGCCGAACATGGAAATATGCCTATGGCATGGTTTTTGTGCATTTTCTTCTTGTCTGCATACGTAGCAAAATTAGGTTTTCATTGCACAGTCATGTGGTTTTAGGACCACTTTGACCTTGTCTCGTTTAGGAATCCTTCCACACAGACAGTGTCATTCTAGTACATCAGAATGTCAAAAGGCCCACGTTGCACATGATCAAACCAATGAAGGGCCGTATTCAATTTTCTTTTGTCACTAGTTGACTCTTATGTCTTATTTCATTCTGTCTTCCGTGTCAGCTTTTACATCCAGAAAATAATGCAGCTGTGCTTAACAACATAATTCTCATTTAAATGGTGACAGTTCTGTCCATCAAATAAAAAAGTTAGATCTGACGATGCTGTACTCAAGTTCCGTTGCATCTGTGCAGTGAGCAATTTGGATGGTCTTATTTAAGCCTCCCGTTAGTAAGCTAGCTTGTCTGGGTGGATTTAGGTACGGGCATGATACCACCACATATAGTACATAGTGCCAGATATTTACTGTTTCCTTAGCATGGTGCCACCACTAACAAACATTCTAATGATTGTTGCAGCCGATTATGATCTTACTGGACAGTTAGTATGGCCAGGTGCTGTTCTAATGAACACCTACCTATCTGAACACCCTGAGACTGTGAAGGGGCGTTCAATAATTGAGTTAGGATCTGGGATTGGTGAGAGAACTCTCTATCAATGTTCACTTCAATTTGTGATCTTAGAAAAGCTGACAATGTTATGACTTGCTACTTGCAAGGCATTACTGGCATATTGTGCAGCCGTTTCTGCAAGGAGGTCGTCTTGACTGATCACAATGATGAAGTTCTAGAGGCAAGGTTCAAAGCTTGAGAATATATTTCACTGATATCTTATAGTTTGACATCTTATAGAAGAATTTTGAGACTTCCACATGATTTTAAGATATTGAATTACCATAAATGATGCAGACATTGTGTTATACTTGTATCTTTCCTTCGATATAACTATTACATCTATTGATGCTGAAGATTGATTTCACAGATTATAAAGAAAAATATAGAGATGCAGTCATGTTCTGGGAATGCAGATGCAGGTGAACAATTTGTAACTTTCAGCTCATTATTATGTTTAATTACTTGGCATTCATTAACCATTGAAATATAACTATCCAGAAATTGGATCTAAACTGAAACTTTTGTTGCAGTGTTGACAGCTGAGAAGCTAGAGTGGGGAAATTATGATCATATAAGCAACATCATTGAAAAACATCCTGTTGGATTTGATCTCATTCTTGGAGCTGATATCTATATCCTTCCAATTTTTCTACTTTGCCATGGTTATTTTCAATTCTGATGCTTTATCTTTCTACTCCTTATGTCATATATCAATCATTGCAGTTTCTGGACCTTGACTCGCAGAAAGCTTCCAGCAATCTAGCATTCCCTGTCTCTTTGATACTGTAGAGAAGCTTCTTCGTATGCAGGCCGGTAAATGTAGATTCATATTGGCTTATGTATCACGAGCTAAAGTGTATGTATTTTCTCAACTCATTATCTTCCCGTCCAAGGCATATTTGAGTAGAGTATCAAATGCATTCTCATAAAAAAGTTGCAGATAAATGCTGTTCATCATGACGTTCCATGTTAGGCAAGCCAACTTAATGCATATGTCCCAATTGCAATTGGAAGATTCATTACTGACCATATGGTTGATTATTATGTTATATTTGCATTTTCATTGGAGTTCTCCTTCTTTTGTTCATCAAGAATAAGGACCGATTCATTTCTTGAATTTTCCAGGATACCTATTGACTAATTTGTATTGGCTTGGAGTGCTAAATGCCAATATGACTTATGCCATGGCATTTTGAACATCTTAGCATAAAATGTAGCTGAGGTACACATGGGTAAAACTGCTCAAAAGATACATCATCAGTCAAATCAAAAAGTTCTAATTAGGAGTACTTCAATAGCTCCAAATAATCGAAAATATTATATAAGCTAATAAACCATTGATCTCATGTACCCAACCGCTATGATGTTGTGCTGATGTTTACTTAAAGATAAGAGATTTGCTATCTTATTTCGGAATGACATGTAGAGGTACAGAACTACTGCCAACTTACAGACAAACAAAGTGTTATGTCACCTATTCATGCGTCGGCTGGAGATACTCTGCACCTGATAGTTCATTACCCTTGTGCAAAAATGATTGTCCAGATGCATTCATGAGCAAATGGAATATACAGGTTGGCTTCCAGTAGTTTAGATTATCATTTACTGACAGCTAGAATTGGTAGCGTACTGACATTTACTTGGTATGGCGAATATTCTGTTACTAAAGCTTGCAAAGTTGCAATACAAGAACAGTTGCAAGCAATAAATGGCCTATTTTCCCCGAGAAAGAAAATTTGGATTATTTCACTGTTGTCCTTCATACTTCTATAGAGATTGGTGTGAGCTTGTCGTAACTCATATCAGTGAGATCTGAGAGCAATCCCAACGATTTTGCCTGCTATTTTGTTCTCCATCTAACCTTCTTTGTTTGTTCTAATTTTTTTTACTGGTTCCACTGTTAACAAGTCATTTTAAAATGAAACCATATATTCTCTTAACCAACACGCTTCTCTTCTCGATGTGACCAGCATGGATTCCTTACTACCCAAGGAAGCTGAAAAACGTGGAATGCTTGTTGAAGAAGTGGATGGGACAAGAACAACCATCTCAAATCTTGAAGGTGTCATATTCGACATCACCCTCAAATGATGCCTTCCGTTTGCCTTCCTTCGATGGAATGCTTGAGTGATCATTAGCCATGAACAATACAAGCAGAACCCCATCCTACCAGGAAAGCTTATGTTCCTGCCTGCATGTATGCTGAGCTGGGCCCGAACATGTGGTAACCACATCTCTTCCGAGAATGAAACAACACCACACTGCCACAGTAACATCATTACTGATGATGCAATTCATATGCTGATTCAGTGTAGCTTTTAAATTCTTTGACAGTCTTGACCCTTTTCGCTAATCAAGAATCGATTCACGAGTGTCGATTTTACAGCTTTCTCAGACTATCTACCAATGAGATGACCAGGCACTAAAAGTTCTTGTGAGGAATCAAGGGAGATGCTGAAAGCAGTGGCATCATGTAAGCTGGTCTGAAAAGCTCTGAATCATCATGATCTCGTGCTTGGTGTAGTTTGTAAAACATGAATCAGACTGAACCTGCGTCATCCTATATGTCCTGCAATGCATGCGATATGGATCCAATTCTGCCTTGTTCTTTAGCCTGTTGTTGTTCTTGTCATCTTGCGGGTTTTGTCGTGACAACTCGTCAAGGTATGCCTGATCCAACTTTGTCACGGGGTCAGCAGCTTCCAGCTTGGAAGCGGCCCAAATTTGGAGCTGCTGCTGCTGCCAAGAGGTCATGAACTGTACTAGATCTTGTTGTGTGCGCCTGTTGCACACTGTTAACACTGATGCACTGGACCTGCTTCAGCTAGAATCTGAAACTGGCCTGAACCCACCTGATTCAAGAGTAAATTTCAGAAAACGTTGATTTTGTTGTTGTAGTTGCCGAAAACACCTCTTTTTATGTCTTGTCACACATAACCTGGGTTTTTATGGTCTTATGTTTTATTTTTCTTTAAAAACCTCCTAACCAATTTCCACTCAAATTGACATGACTGTCCCACCTGCAGCCCTAGTGGAGAGCAACGTTGTTCTTATTGTTGTACCAAGTGGGAATTGAGTAGTGTTCACTTTCCTAAAACTATAGGACCATAAAACCTAGAGACTACAAATATAAACGAAAATTTAGATAAAATGTCATATATTATTTTGTCTGAAACACACTCGTCATTGACATGAGACATTTTATCAAATACTCCCTCCGTCCACAAATGTAAGGCGTGTACGGAATTTTAGATTTAACTTTGATCAAGAATTAAACCAACACCATTGAATTATATAATACAAAAGTGATATCATTTGAAAATATGTTTGAATATGAATCCAATGGTATCACTTTTGTGTCATATAATTTAATATTATTGGTTTAATTTTTAGTCAAAGTTAAATCTTAAATTTCGTATACACCTTACATTTGTAGACAGAGGAGTAACAAATCATGGGCAGTTTGCTAGTAGTGTACGGTCTGCATGAGCAAAGTCTCTGCACATTGTTTTCAGTGATTTACTCGTGAGCACAGGTTGGCGGAGGTCCGAACTGGGGCCCGGGTAGCAAATGAAAAAGATTAGTGCTCTGGAGCTCAAGAATCCTCCAGCCACGCCGTTGCAACCAACACATTTAAAGATCCATCAGTTGCTTAATCTTATAGCTTCACATAATCATCACCAGAGTTACTAACAGACAAGAAACAACTCCCCTCAAATTCCGACCGTCGATTGGCCCCAACCGTCAGTGACTAATCCATGCGATTAGCATGAGTTATTACGTTCCTGGAGACAATAGTAGCAATGTTCTCGTGTGATCTAGATCAGCCCTAGATGATTGGAGGGGTATCGTGCTTCAGATGAGAAAGGCACTGCTACTGATTGGTCTCTTTTTAGCTTTCCTACAGCGCATCCGATGCTGCTTGGAGGCAAGGTCATCCCAAACACCTGAAAGGATGTACAAAAAGAAGAGCAATTTACTGGGCACTGAGGATAAAGTAAAAGTGGAAAAGAGGTAACGATGACAACTCTCTTCACCATTGGCAGCACAGCACTGCATAGGGTTTCCTTTCATTTCTTTTTTACTTACACCTTGCAGGCTCTGGCTTGTGTGTGTGCGCGCGCTAGCAGAGATTCCTCCCCAAAACACAACATAAACGCATAAAGAGGGATTGATTGTTCTGCCAATGATTGGGTGCATAATCCAATCCACATGAGAGGAGAATTTCCATCCCATTACATTATGCAAGTGCACATGCATGTTTGGCTACTTATCTCCATAGCAACAACGATGTTTGTATATTGAACAACCATCTACTACCTGACCTGACCTGACCTGACTCCTCTGCCTGTAGTACAACACAGTTCTTGCCTGATCAGCTACACAAGAAGACCCTGCAATTTTCCTGGCAGAATGTCCCATCACTCCAATGGCCACACATGCACAGACTCTTTTATCTGGAACCCAGGCACAGAGAATCCTTGCTGATACTACATGTAGTAGTAGAGAGTACCTTACTCAGGATGACCAGAGACCAACTGATAAATACAAGATTTTATTTGTTTGGTTGTTTGTCAATTTGTGAGAAGTGTTAATAACTGATGCTGGTGGCAACATCCCTGTCAGTTACTAGCATGGTCCAGCCACCAGGATACATACATTTCTGCAGGTTGCCAACTTGGTGTCAAGGGGATCCCGTTTGGTCCGGGCACGGTTGACAGCTAGGCCACCGGCCGTCGTCGCTGTCCGGCCGGCGCCGCCGCCGGCAGCCCGGCCGGTAGGTGTATGATAGTATATATGATAGATCAGTCAAAAAGGTTCAGAATCTTGATTCGATGATGGATAGATATAATAATGTCAAGAAGATGACAGGAGATTTTGGAAAGCTTATATGCATTCTTCAAAAAAAATAAAGCTTATATGCTTAGCACATGAGCTGCATGCTGGAGTTGTTGGTTGCATGACATGGATGCAGCAGTGGTGATAAAATCGTGACCTCACACTGCCGACTTGTGGGGCTCATTGGCAAGTACTAGTTGAAAAGTGGTTTTTCTCTTCTGTCAGATTTTGGAGTACAAATTGACCTTATGCTTTGCTTAACAATCTTGAGTACCACCAAAGTCATCCCCTGTGTATGGCAAACATATGCAAAGACGAAGGACAAGCAGGTCAATGACAACAGGTTCTTGCTGTTCTTGTAAGTAGCAGACTAGCAGGATAGGGATTAGTTGGAGGAATTGAAGAGCTTGATGCGTCTCCATTGCAAGTTCATACGAGCTGTGAGCAGAGTATGTTGATCAAGTGTCTCCACAACCTAACTGCACGAATTTGACAGACTAAATATTAGTAGCTTGTTAGGTTTGGACTGAGATTTAATATCTAACAATGCAATGATCAGTCTACATTTTTTTTGACAAACATTAATTAATTAGTTGTGTGTATATATGTGATGCTGTAGTCATAGGATCGGTAGCTGTTTAACACGCTTTTGTATGTATAGCAATGTGAAGACATTGATTAAGTCCAAAGACCGTATAATTCCGACTTTATTTTAGTCAACTACTCCTTTGTCATTCCCTCAAAGAAAAAAAAACTACTCCTTTGTCATTCATTGGACTCTAGTCATGAACCTATACATAATTGGTGGTGCATGTCCATGTAGTCGTTTCGAATGTGTAGGTTCGAGAAAGGGGATTTTTAAAAACTTATAGCTGAATTATAGTTAAATACTATCTCCGGCCCAAAATAAATGATATTCTAGAGCAAGATGGCTTTAGTTGGGAAACACTTGTCGTTTCGGTTTTACAAGCAACATTTTCCACCAAATGGCTCAATCGATTGCCTATTAGTAGTGGTGAGCTAGCTAAATACACCACTAACAAGTGCAAAAAATGTGACATCTTTATTTCTTCTTTCCTTAAAAAGTGGTAAATATCCAAATTTCTCTTTTAAGCAGACTTTTTTGTTCTTGTTAGAACACAAATGATTTGCAACTTTGTATTTGGTGTTTCTGCACCCTTTGCAATAAAAATTGTTCAGGTCGACCTTTAAGCCTACCGTAGTTAAATTCCCTCAAGAAAAGGAAAAGAAAAAAGCCCCAACGACGGGACAGAAACTGCCTCAAGATACAACAAAAAAAAACCAAAAAACAAGGACTCAACATGAATCAGACAAGCAGAAGGAGCAAAATTGTAGTTAGTTTTCTCCTATCTGGTCTTGGAAAACGGTTTTACTGACAAGGATGTGGTTAGTTTTTTCTTTCCATGATGTCATATGCTTTGTGCAAGAACCGGCCAGTGCTTTTTACCTGGTGTGATGACAAAGATGCTATTAGTTTACCTGGTCTAAGTAACAGACTGACATCAGATATGCAAGTGGCTGGACTACCCAACCACTCTTTTTCTTTCTACTATCAAAGAGTAAGAAAAAATACAGGCTTCCACACATGTGATGACACGTACTGAGATGGTTGCAATCAGAGCAGGAGCTTATGTAATCCAGAAGGATTGCATGCATGGATGGATCAACTGCAAAGAGAGGATTTCTTGCAATGGCATGAAAGTAGCCCTGGGTCCATGTTACCCCATGTTCCTCTATCTTTATCATATCCTTCCCCAACCACTTTGTTTTTCCTCTTAAGTGTTTGCTTCTCTTGTAAGTTCTTCCACTCTGCAGAGCACAAGCTGCAAGCAATTTGATACAGCAGCTGGTGTGGCTATCACATAGATATGCAGGAACAATGAGAGGAAAGCTAAAAAGGAGGGAAGCATCATTATAAGGTTTCCAAAAGGCTCCAAGAGCAATATATTTCGTAGGATACAAAAAGCATGGGTATGAGTATAAATGCTCATCTTTTGGAGGCGAGATGATTGATACATTAGAGTTCACAAATGATGAGTTTTAGACCTGCATAGGACTTGGAATCAGAGCTCACACCTGGAGAAACCAACGGTGCGATTACTTTAGTACTAGGGTATCTGAGCAGTCTGTGATCTTGGACTGTGCCAAATTAACATCTTAATTAGGCTTACTTGGACCAAGACTCATTGTGTAGAGTGCAGCAGAACCAGATTAATTTCTTCTTCCATGAATTTGTAGACACAAGCTGCTATACTTGATGTAAAGTACGCCTGCCATTTTAGTACTGTGATCTCTTTATTCCTCGACTGAATTGTCCGCATTAGCTGCTCCTTTTTCCAATGGGCAATTCCCAAGTGGACCTCCATAAAGGGCAGACAAAATGGGGAAGCAATTTGCTTAAGCAGATAGTGAGCGATGAAAGCTATGACATTTTCTCCCTTAATTATTCTCCCGTTGCTCCCCTAAAAAAAAACTCCACTGCTTGTTAAAAAGAAGGAAATAGCCCTATTTGTTTGGCTTGTCTGGGGTTTGGTGAATGTGGAGGCCACAGTGCCCCATGCCATGGCTGCCATGTTACTAGGCAACAGGTACTAGCTTTTCACTCAGTTCAGTTACCCATGAAATTTTCTGGATTCCTTGTGCTTGATCAGAGGTGTAATACTGTAAATCATAAGTATACTGCTCCTGCTTGTTAAGCAGAAGAAAATTCAGGAGAGTGCCATCTATGTAGTATGAATGTTTGAATAATTAGGGCTAATGATGTTGAGTGGTGGGCCCAACCTGAAATTAAGCAGGTGACAACACTAGTCCCAACATGCTTATAATACTGATTCCAACCTCTTTTTTTTCTTTATGCGAGTGTTCAGCAGAGAGGACAATAGAATTAGACAGTTTCATTGAAGTTGCCTGTTCCTTCTTTTTGTTTGGAGGTGAGGTGAAGCAGAATCAATCATCCCAATGTGGAGGCATTGCTTCAATCAAGGGGGTGGAAATAATGTAGTAGCAGCAGACTTGTAGCAGGGTTTGTATGTGTAAGCCTGTAGAAACAAAGGAATTATTCTATGGACTTTTGTTTCAGCATGCCTCTTCTAGTAAAGTTTACAAATCTTACTACAAAGTTGTTAGTATTAGGTGAGGATAAATCTGCAACAACATAAAGAATGGAATCGAACTCAAGAGATTAAAAAATTGGTTTAAGAAGTCGATAGTAGTTTTTTAGGTTAATACAGATTAACTATCACATAATATTATCTACTTTGCTTTAAGATTTGTAGATTTTTGTAAAGAGAGGAGTACCGAGGAGCTAAGCCTTATTTTATTCTAGAGCATGTGGGGAGAATTCTGCTCACTGCATTTTCAGCTTATGATTGTTTGCCTGCCTTCCCCTTCAGAAGAAAATGGTTGATTCAAGACATCTGACAATTGGAATCTACCCCTTTTGCAGAAAACCAAGTGTGCGGGTTGCTTCCTCTAGGGAGGCTCATCAGATGCTTAGAACTTCCTACCAATCTTAATCTTTGCGTGTCGAATTTCTAATCAGAAAGTTCTAAAGAGGATTCCTCTAATCCACGGAAGTTGACATTTCTGACTCCACGTTTGGGAGTCTAAAAAAACCTTGACTAATAGTCCTTCTAAATGTTTCATTCGAAGTTGACACACTTTTCTCATATGTACTTCCTAATGTCCTACTTGGAGCATAGGAATTTCACATAAATCTATCTATTTCGTGTAGGAACACGAAATAGAACTCACATGTTCCCAATAAGGCGTAAGTGTTTTAAGACTGCTCAAACGAAAGGTGCACAAGTTTGACACACATATTGCGTTGCACAGAAAGCTAAAATCTAGGTCTTGGTAAGATGCATCACTGAAAGTGATGAAAGTGACCTTGCCTGTAATCTTATAGCTGAACCACTGAGTTTAATTATCAGTTCCTGTCGTTTAAGCAATTTATATCACAGAAGTATGTAGAAAAATTCTGATGCAAGATTACAGAAGTGACAGGAAACCAGTAAGTAGGTTCAAATGCAGAACCAATCAGAAGCTCCTATCAAACAGCCTCAAGTCAACATGCTTAGCTCAGACGATGAATGACAACCGAAACAAGCAGCATTGATGCCCATTACTCCCCAGTTTAATACATTGGGAGGTTGGATGAGCTCACAAGGACAGCCTGTGCTGCTGTGCCTTTTGGATTGGAGAGAAGGGGTGACTTGAGACAGTACTGAGACATCGCCACAAATTCTCACCACTGTACATTTCTGCAAACATCAGGACATGAGATCTCTTTGATGAAAACTTTGTGTACACTTGTGCATAATTTTCCATGAAATACTGAAGAGTTTTGTCCTTTATGTTTTTGCGTGGAAAATCGATCGAAGTTGCGAATTTGAATCCTTTTATTTCAAGATTGGTCCATTCTAGGATAGATCCCTCCAGGTCTTAAAGAACTTCCATTTTAGGGATGAAGTAAGTCGTAACAAAGGAAGTTGTATGTATGCATTGTGTGGCAGTTTTGTTAGTGCAGTTGTTCTGTTGTCCTGACGAGGGAGTGATGAGATGACCAACAAATAGATGGCAACAGAAAACAGGAAGAAAAGAAATGGGAATGCTGTGGCACCCCAGGTCCCCAACCCCACTTCTAACAGAGCACAGCACATACATGGAGGGCTAGGAAAGAAAAAGGCAAAAAAGAAAAAAAAAGAAGTCGAAAAAAAGAAAAGAGCTTCTCCAAAAGAAAGCAACCAGGCAGGGCAGGGCAGGGCAGGCCTCCTCCCCCTTTTCTCCCCTCCCAATTCACACAAGATTCACTCACCAGCTGTTGTTTCTTTTCTTTTTAGTGCCCCCATTTCCTCCCTCTGATCCAAGCCTTTCACTCAAAGCTTCCAGCTTTTCCAATTGTTTGGTCACTTCAAGAATCAGGAATATGTTCTTGCTGCTCTTGGGTCTCTGATCCATTCATCCATCCATTCAAGCCAGGCCCCTCTCTCTCTCTCTCTCGTTCTCTGGCATTTTGCTGGGGCAGGGTTCTCTCCAAGAAAAGGATTTTGAGCTGGTTTTTCTGTTCCTGGGATCCAAATTTTGGGCGAGTTCGTCGTTTGAAGGTTCCTTCCTTTTCCTGGCGCTTGTTCCCTCCAAGGCAAGAATTTGGAATCCATGGGAGTCCCTTGAATTCGGGATGATTTCTCGGGTTCTTGAAGGCGAGATGCTTCTCTGACCCACCTTTGCGTCGTTTGTTGAATAATTCTGCCCAATTTTGCCAAAATTTAATTCCATTCGGGGTCGTTGAGCTTGAGTCACCCTGTTCTTGATCCGCTCCATGGGTCTCTGTCATGGAAAACCCACGCAAATCCCGAAGCCCGAGGCGGAGGAGGATTCCCACGTAGCCTCCGGCGCCGGCGATGGCGTCGGTGGTGCCCGGAACGGCGCCTCCGTGCCGGCGCCGGCGGCCGCGGCGAAGCCTGGCACGCCGAAGCAGCCCAAGTTCCCGTTCTACCTGCCGAGCCCACTCCCGGCGTCGAGCTACAAGAGCTCGCCGGCGAACTCGAGCGTGGCGTCCACGCCGGGGCGCGGCGGGTTCAAGCGGCCGTTCCCGCCACCGTCTCCGGCGAAGCACATCCGCGCGCTCCTGGCGCGGCGGCACGGCTCCGTGAAGCCCAACGAGGCGTCCATCCCCGAGGGCGGCGAGCCGGAACCGGGCCTGGACAAGAGCTTCGGCTTCTCCAAGCACTTCTTCGCCAAGTACGAGCTCGGCGAGGAGGTCGGCCGCGGCCACTTCGGATACACCTGCGCCGCCAAGGCCAAGAAGGGCGAGCACAAGGGCCAGGACGTCGCCGTCAAGGTCATCCCCAAGGCCAAGGTCCGACACTGTCTCTCCTCCTCTCGCCATTGCCATGCCATAGTTCTCGAGCTGCTTGCAACGTTTGGTCCTCGCAGAAACATCTCTGCTGTTCAGTTTCTTGGTTGTCTATGTTCAGTTTGCATTCTCTGCATTTTGCAAATTCCCTTTTTGTCAGATTCCTGCGTGATTGGACAACAGCATTTCTGAATGATGCTGTTCCTGCTCATTCCTGTCGTCAAGATCCAGTCTTTTGCTATGCTAGATTCGTCGGGAGTTGACTATGACTTTGCATTGGGATTCTGCATTGTTTCAGTTCGTCGGGTTCAGTCGCTGCGCTTGTGATCTGGGTTCCTTAGCAATTGTGCTCGTGTTGCATATGTGCTGGTCCTATCAACTACCATTTGGTAGAGCATCTCTTGATTCAGCTTGGTTCAAAGTCAAGCACGCTACGGTTTGGCGAAAAGGACGCACCTTTTACCGGCATTTTGTTTTCTTTGAGCTCCCGGGGTGCTCGTGATTGTTGGTGGGAGCAGTGGGAGGGTGACCTCGCCGCGCTGGTGTGGTAAAGCTTGCCGCTTCACGGCATTCATGGCAATGGAGCCTGGAGGAGCTCATCCATCCGGACGTGGACATGTCTGCCTCGTGCATTGAATTGGCTTCATGTCATGCTCATGGTGGTGGCGATGTCGTTGCCGAGCCCCCCCGATGCCACTGTCGTCTTTCCTCACGTTTCATGGCGTGCTCATGGAGCACATGATCCTCTTCTTGGCTAGATCTGCAGGTCAAAATGGTGCAGAGGCCCTGAAGCCACAGCTTGATACTTCAATTCTGTTGAAGAGCTTGCTGCTCATTATGCGCCTCCCTGTAATTGTATGAGGGATCATTTAATTAGACCCTGTAGTCTGTAGAGGCTCTGGTCTCCGGGCCAGCCCAGTGCTTTTATGACCAAGAGTAAAGCTGGCAATCTTCCTGTGGTGCATGCAAGGCCGTAGTGCCCCACCCACAGCTGCTCACATTCCATGTGCTTGAGTTCTTGGTCTGCCAATCGTAGCGTAGCAGCAATGGTGGTTTTTCTGATCCATTCTTTCTAGAAAAGATGGGCTCAATGTCAATGGCATTGATACTGGAAGCAAGTCAAGTCGATCAGTGGCAGTGCCAGGGCTATAACCCTGTGGTCTAAAATACATTATTATCTATAAATTCTGTATTGCTTGTTTTTGCATTATTATTTTCACCAATGTATGATGGTTTTTGCAAAAATGATGTGGTATCAATTGACATCACAGCTTCAACATGACTTCGCCACTGAAGTCGATTGATCACAAAAAAAGAGTGCAGCTTTTCTTTTTGGATTCATCTGCAGTTTTCGATATGTTTCATTTCATTATAAATGGTTTACCTTTTGATTTATTATTATTGTTGCGCTATTTGTGTCCTGCAGACGTTGATGCCAGCAAGAGGCATTTTATTTCTTGGTGCCTATAATTGGTCACTTATTGCCTGTCTGGTGCACTGTTGTACAACATTGAGCTGAACAGTAGCTGGTTGTTGGATAGGTCACATAGGTGTCATAGTTTGTGCTTCGAGATCTACTTATGTTGTCCATTACATGATAAATTAATCATACATGGTTTATTATGACTGTATTTCCGTACGTTGCATGCGGGTTATGTACTTATTTGATAGTCAATTACTTGTTAGCTGTTTTGTGCAAACTGTGCAAATCCATATTTAGGTTCAAGCTGCTTTCTTGTCTCACCAAATGAAATATGTGGGCAGATGACTACTGCTATAGCCATTGAAGATGTCAGAAGAGAAGTGAGGATATTGAGTTCTCTGACAGGCCACAGCAACCTAGTGCAGTTCTACGATGCTTTTGAAGATGAAGAAAATGTGTACATAGTTATGGAGTAAGTGTGCGCTTATTCCATACAGTACCTTTCCGATTTCCATCTTCATATGTTGTCACAATGCATGAGATTCTTGTTCTTGTATGTACTAATTTGCCTTCATTATGATCAATTGTTTACTATTTAATTTACCATGCATATAAAATGGTGCTTACTGCAACTTCCGTCTGGATTATACTTAGCTTATCGTTATTGTTTCTTTTTCGTTTCAGATTGTGTAAAGGAGGTGAACTACTTGATAAGATATTGGCAAGGTACTTATAGAGCCACAGTCAGTGTTTGGAAATTGGAATAGTTCTTATGATCTGCTGGGGTTCTAATGATAACTGACTTTCTTGGTTTGCAGAGGTGGCAAGTATTCTGAAGAAGATGCAAAGGTTGTTATGGTGCAAATTTTGAGTGTTGTATCATTCTGCCATCTTCAAGGTGTTGTTCATCGGGATCTGAAACCAGAGGTAGGTTTGTTACCACACAATTAGCAGCTAATATTAATACATCATATTGTATTTAATTATTATTATCAACCTGGAAACTTACTGATGCCAATATGTGCTCAAGTCCCAGACTGAAACAAGGCATTCACTGCATACCAAATTTCTCTTCTACTGTCATTTCTGTATATTTTCCGATTTGTTATGCAAGTACTACTGTTCAGTAAGCAGATACCATACAGTTCTTCTGCAATCATTATATATATTTGTATTTTGTTGTCCCAGAACTTCCTATTCACATCGAAGGATGAAAACTCTGCCTTGAAGGTCATAGACTTTGGCTTGTCTGACTTTGTTAAGCCAGGTTAGTCTTAAAGAGTTCCATTCAGATCCTTGTTTAATATTTTATTCTTGCTAGATTGAATCTAACTGTATCGAGACAACACACTATTGTTTGTTATATTCTGCAGATGAAAGACTCAATGACATCGTTGGAAGCGCGTATTATGTTGCTCCCGAGGTGCTTCATCGATCTTATGGCACCGAGGGAGATATGTGGAGCATTGGAGTAATTGCCTACATTTTGCTTTGTGGGAGCCGGCCTTTCTGGGCACGCACCGAGTCAGGAATATTCCGAGCTGTCCTGAAGGCAGAACCAAGCTTCGATGAGGCCCCATGGCCTACTCTCACTGCTGAAGCTAAAGACTTTGTAAAAAGGCTGCTTAATAAGGATTACCGCAAGAGGATGACTGCTGCACAAGCTCTCAGTAAGAACCAGATTTGTTTGGCAGTGTCGTACAGTACTATCCTTCTGAGGAAGGCTATCCTTCTGCCGACCAATGCTTAAATGTTCACATACACAATGATATCTGCAGGTCATCCATGGATCCGTAATGCTCAACAAGTGAAGATTCCTTTAGATATGATAATCTATAAGCTTATGAGAGCTTATATCAGTTCATCTTCATTGCGGAAGTCTGCTTTGAGGGTATGCATTTTGCACTTAAACAGATACCAAAACAAAAGAAAAACAAAACAAAAACAGTGTAGGATTCTTATGTATAAATTCTTAATAGCAAAATTGATCTTTATAATATACTCCTTAATTACTATTCTGCTTTTTCCGCAAGTGATTAATCTGTGTTTGAATTTTCAATCACATTGAGTTATCCACGTGCTAGTTGGCATGGCTATGCCTTGCATGTCCCTTCTGATTTTATTAGTACTATTAGGGGACCTTATTTTCCCGCCCTGTACTCCGTAATGCATTTTGTATGTACAGTTAAGTACCATTATGTCGAGATTATAATAGTATTACCATTGAGCCATTTTAAAGGGTTGTTCATACATTTTGCAGGCCCTAGCTAAGACATTGACAGCAAATCAACTCTTTTATCTAAAAGAGCAGTTTGAACTGTTGGGTCCAAACAAGAATGGTTATATCTCCTTGCAAAATTTGAAATCGGTTAGTAATCTTACCCTGGTCGTTTAATGTAATTTATAGCATGCAATTGCTGAAAAAAGGTAAATGAAACTTGCAGGCCTTAGTGAAGAATTCTACGGATGCAATGAAGGATTCTAGGGTTGTCGACTTTGTTAACACGG
Organism: Stipa capillata; assembly: GCA_019208055.1. Lineage (NCBI taxonomy): Eukaryota > Viridiplantae > Streptophyta > Magnoliopsida > Poales > Poaceae > Stipa > Stipa capillata. The sequence goes on from JAGXJF010000601.1 coordinate 29,044, forward strand.
TAAGCCTTCTTCATAGTTTCTTCAGTTGCATTACGTATTGGACTGAGATAACTACTTACCTACCCAAATCATGGTACTAGGTATGCACTCTTCAGTACAGAAAATTGGATTTTGAAGAGTTTGCGGCTTCTGCCATCAGCGTTTATCAAATGGAAGCTCTGGAGACCTGGGAACAGCACGCTCGGCGTGCATATGAACTATTCGATAAGGAGGGCAACCGACCTATCGTAATCGAAGAGCTTGCATCGGTAAGAGTCCGGCTGCACGTTGAATAGTTCATGCATGATCACTTGGCATTGCTAATTGCACGTCTTCTGTTCGTCAGGAACTTGGACTTGGCCCGTCAGTCCCCCTTCATGTTGTTCTCCAAGATTGGATCCGACACGCCGACGGGAAGCTCAGTTTCCTCGGATTCATAAAACTTTTGCATGGAGTTTCTTCCCGATCGATCCCGAAAGCCTAAGTATAAATCATTATTGCATCAACCAAGTAGATAATTGATGGCTAAGCCACCACCAATCTATTGCTGGTGTTTGTGTGTGACTGTTTAAGGTGGCTGGAGGATGGCTTGGAACCAAAACCAAAGAAAAGTTAACAGTCTTGTGTAAGAGTTAAAAAAAAGTTCCTGCTTATGCCCTACTAGCTATTACTACTTGTACCCCTCCGCATGCCACGTGGATTGATGATGTTGTACCGAAGCTGTGTAGACGAATGTACAGATGAGGATAGGAAAAAAGAATATGAAAGTGCTGTTAAGGCTTGAGGACTGCTGTTTGTCAATGTCTGCATTGTAGTGCTTCCTTGTTTGTTGTCTCAAATAAGGCATTTTTAACGTCTCACCTTGCTCTCAGTCCTGTGTTGTGCCACAGCCCTGATCACAAGATTGCACTGTGTTTTTATTCATTTTTCTGTGCAGTAACTTTTCTGCGGCATAGTAACACCGTGCAACTAGCTGAATTGCCCGCGCAATTACCAATATTTGTACAACCGTAGTGCTTACGATTTAAAATGAGGATGTATAATTGTAACGGTTCTTATGTGTATCTGATTATTATATCTGCCGGGTGCAGCTTCTGGCATTTTTATCGCTGCCTGTTCATAGCAAAATCTCAACGCAATTCACAGTGCCGTCGCTGCTGTGTCAATGCCGTGGTGTCGCTATTGTGCGAGGAAACGGTCGTACGACAAAAGCGAGCCCGGTGAAATTTTGATGACGAGTCCGGTTGGCTGGGCGCACTGACAGAGCCACAACGGTCAAACACAGCCATCACGCTTCTAAACGGATCTCCTGAAGTCATTCTACCAAAAACACAAAAAATGCATGGATATTCAGTGAATTACTTAATCCCTCTCGGGGTACGTTTAGAGACCCACGGTGCATTCTACACGTAAAATGCGCGAAAATTTTATCATGATATGCCATGCTGACATGACCAACTCAGGATTTCACGGATGCATGGTCCATGGCTGGAACATGCGTTGCTTCGCCGGTTTGGCTGTATTTGTGGGCTCAGTTCCCTTCTCCTTTTCTTTTGCTGTCACAAAGCTCCTCGAAGAACAGATAATAGACTATTGGTTAAATTGGCTTGATTTTACTACTGTCATATGTACAAAAAGGTTACAAAAGATAGGAGAAAAGATAAAGGGGTTCCCCAAAAGACATGGAAGGGGTATCAAACGTTGCAACGAAGCAGAAGAAACAGCTCAAAGTGTCAGAAGTCTTTAAGTACCTTTCCAAGTGTAGACTGAAAGTTTCTTGAAAGACTTGAGGGGTACAGTAAAAGCTCGAATCATGGCAAATGATGGAGACTTTGTTAAAATATATTTTAGAGTATTTCTGTTCTTGGTGTTCTTGCCAAGTTGTGTTGTATTTAATGTTACATTTGAACACTGAATTGTCTCAAAAGACACGTACGGTTCAGAGACATGAACAGCTATGATGTCTCAAAAGATCAGAACGGAGCAAAGGACTTATAAACAGCTTACTGCATCGAAAGGTGCATGATTGCATACGTATACTGAAAGTTCAAGTCAAAGCTCATTCAAACCATGAAAGAGGCGTGAAGAAATATATAACTAAAGTGGCATTCAGATGTTAGAGAGAGAAAACGGAAACAAATATGAACAATAACATAATGTAAGAAAGTTAAAGAATAGTCCAAGGTTAATGGATTTTTTTAAAGTCGAAGTTTGATGGGAAACAAAAAAGAGTACATAAAACAAAAAATAAAACATATTTGGAGATGCGGGGTATCGATCCCCGTACCTCTCGCATGCTAAGCGAGCGCTCTACCATCTGAGCTACATCCCCACTGATAATTAACCAAGAAGGCTTAGAAAAACCAACAGATAATTAGATACATTTAACCACCCTACGCTACTATCCAATTCCTAAAATCTGTCATTTTAAAACGGTTTTCTAAACATATCTGTAACCAATAATTTCTACAAGAATATACTTACAAAATCCAACAAAACTACATATTGTGAAAGTACTTTTGAAGAGACATTTATGCATATAATTTGCAAATATCTAAACTAAATATTTTTAGTGATATTAGTAGTCAAAGTTTAAATGTTTGACTCTATCCATGTCAAAAAAGATAGCTTTTGCGGAACAGAAGGGAGTATTCATCTACACAAATGCACGATCAGAATTTTCTTTTCAAGAGAAATCTACACGATTAGATATATGACTTTCTTTTAGAAGCATTATAAATTTGACTAATAGACCACGAAAACACGAAAGCGCACTGCACACCCACTGATCATCACATTTTAACATGGGCTGAAACTCAACTCCTACACTACTCCAACCCAGTTGGGCCCTAAAACTCAACTCCAACTCCACCAAACGACATTCCGGCCGTCACGAGAATAATACGGCCCATTGGGCCGTCTCTAGGAACAACGCAGCCCATTTGGGCCGCCATAGGAACAGTACGGCCCATTGGGCCGTCCCTAGGAACAGCACGGCCCATTGGGCCGTCTCTAGGAACAACACGGCCCATATCACCACATCTCTTCCTTGCTCCTCGCAAAAGAGAGAGAGGAAATAATAATAAAATTATATTTTCTTTGCACCTTTGCGCCTCTCCCATGGCGATCCCGTACCGGATCACCGGCGGCGGCCGCAGCAGGCAGAGCCCGCTGCCACTGAGGACGGCGAGGGCCCTCCTCGCCGCCGTCACGACGGGCGCCGTCCTCTCCATCCTCTGCGTCCTGTCGTTCACGGACTCGCCGTCGTACCTGGGGTTCCAGCCCGGGAGGAGCGTGGACAAGAGGGACAGCAGCCGCAGGTACCTCTACTGGGGCGGCCGCGTCGACTGCCCTGGCAAGCACTGCGCCTCCTGCGCCGGCCTCGGCCACCAGGAGTCCAGCCTCCGCTGCGCCCTCGAGGAGGCCCTCTTCCTCGACAGGTGATTAATCTCGTCGCTTCTCGCGCGTTGAGATCTTCTTGCCTTCAAGAAATGGGAATCTGTATCAGGTGGTGAAAGATTTGGGATTCTGATTCCAAATTGCACATGATAATCCATTTTTAAAAGGCGGCAAATTGTTGCAAATGCTGTGTGTAGTGTGGTGTATGCTAATGTGCCATTGCTTCAACTTTTGTTGCTCTGCAGAATATTTGTCATGCCTGCAAGGATGTGCCTTAGTTCAGTGCACAATACAAAGGGGATACTTGATTCAAGCAATGCAACTTCAGATCAAAGGTTTTGCTTCTTAATCACCTATGGATGCCTATTGCATTTATGTCAAAATGAATTACAATTTGAATACGTACACTCAATGTTTTGGCAGATGGGGAACAAGCTCTTGTGCAATGGATTCGATTTATGATATAGACCTCATATCAAGAACTGTACCTGTTATTTTAGATAATCCGTGGTCATGGTATGGCATAGTATCGAGAAGTACGAAACTAGGAGAAGGAGATGTAGCGCATGTGCATGGAGTTAGCAGAGCTGAACTCAGAGAAAATCCACTTTACTCTAATGCTCTACTTATAAACCGTACTGCAAGTCCTCTAGCTTGGTAAGAATGCAATTTCCTCAGGGTCCTTATGTCATGTCATCGGCATTTTAAGAATGACCTTAAGTCGAAGTATATTCATGCCTAAACTTCAAGAATAGATCTTAATCATCATTACAGTTCAGGTTTATGGAGTGCAAGGATCGGACCAAGCGTAGCTCTGTGATGTTACCATACACTTTTCTGCCAACTATGCCAGCAAGAAAACTGAGGGATGCAGCAAATAAGGTATATTTTCGCACTAGCTTGCTTGGCTCCAACTTAATCTTATTCTTGTTTTTTTATTATGGAATCATGTTGGTTCTGTTGATCCATCATGAGCCTTGGCATGTGGAACTTGTCTCTTTATAATCGATGCCTGATGGCAAACAATATAATCTGAATCTGAAATCCTGATACTTGATTACCTAGCTACCATATAACCAGAATAACCATGTATGTCTTGTGTCAGTTTCCCAGTTAAAAGCTCTGAGTTTCCACATCTGACAATAAACAAATGTATGTACTGCCCTTGGTAAATTGTTGTGATTATATCATTTGAGCATATCTCACGCACAGCAGTGGCCAGTGGGTGTCTCCGCGTCTGCTTGTTGAACGTTAACTCACTAGTTGGTGGTGAATAATTACTTCATGTGGTATACTGTCAGCCCATGCTATCATGAGATTTTGTTTAAATACTCTTCTCGGTCTTTTGGATTAATTCTTGGTATATTATGTGGCATGCTGTCACTAGTACAATCCTACTTCTTGTGCCTATCTAATTGTCCATATTCCAGCTTCAGCCTGAACCTATTGAAATTGTAAGATGTGCTGTGGACTGCTCTCTGAGAGGAATTTAGTAGAACAAACTTGAAAGCTTTTGGCTTTTGTAAGTCGTGTATAGTTGGCTGTATGGAGAATATCTATTGTTTGTTCATACTCATTGGTACATCGTGATCTTCCCGTGCCACTAAATTGGTGTGTCTCTTCAGATGAAAGAGATACTTGGTGATTATGATGCTATTCATGTAAGACGGGGTGATCTACTGAAGAATAGGAAAGATAGATTTGGTGTTGAGCGGAGCCTTCATCCTCATCTGGACAGAGATACCCGCCCTGAGTTTATCAAAAAAAGAATCGCAAGGTGGATTCCACAAGGTCGCACTCTTTTTATTGCTTCAAATGAAAGGACACCGGGCTTCTTTTCACCTCTATCAGACAGGTAATACTGACTCCTTATGTCGTTTTCTCTTCTTGCATCACAGCATCAGGATCTCTCTCATACATGATGACATTAGAGTTTGTTTTCTGCAAACAGTTTAGCGTGACTGAGTGATCTGTATTCTGACTTGACCAAGGCACATGGATTCCTTTCTTTTCTTGCCAATTACTTCAGGAACTGGCCATTTTTTGGTAATTCAACCAGGAACCGTAGTGCTTAAGTGATCTACCTCTCCCTGTATTGGAATTGTCATGGATTGATCTGTTGTATCTCTTTTTTTCTCAAGTAACTATCACCTTGGTTTGCCGATGGAAAAGATAAATATTTACTTGACCATAGCAATGCAATATTTCTTTACAAAATTTGTATGTAGTTTCACAAGACAAGCTGTCTAAGATTATTATTTATTTTCTTATGGTGTGGGTACAGGTACAAGTTAGCGTACTCATCTAACTTCAGCAGCATACTGGAGCCAATTATTGAGAACAACTACCAGCTGTTCATGCTGGAAAGATTAATCATGCAAGGAGCAAGGACGTTTGTCAAGACAATGAAAGAATTTCATGATGATCTTGCTCTTTGCGACGATCCTAAAAAGAACACCAAAGTCTGGGAGGAACCAGTTTACACAGATGGATGATGGTACATATAGCTGACCTGCATGAATCTGTCACTCATATTAAAGGTTTTAAAAAAGATGGCCCATGCTACTTACCATGAGACATAATGGTCTCACATATGACCTTTGAACGGGTTGTTCAATCTGAATTCGCGTCGATGTCAAGCACACTGAAATCAACCAGTTGAACAAGACGAAGCTAGCATATATGCAGTTATGCACACACTAGCTTTTGAACTGAGCTGCAGATCCAGCTGCTAATGTACACGTGATCTTCTTTTGTTCAGACAAGATTTATGTTCCATTCTGTGTTCCTTCATTCATTTTTCTTTAATACTTGGGATCAGAGGAGATGATAACTTCTTTCTGGTAATGTATACTGATGTAACAGCAGATTTGTCAGCTAACAGTGCAGATACACTACTACATATATACTAGCCTTTTGTTGTCTTGGTCATACTATCTGTACTTTGTCATTATTTAGAAGATTATTGGATGTTGTGCATCTTGCATACAGGGTAAAAAAACATGGATATATTTACTTGAGATTAATGATATACACTAATAACACATGCACCTACGGTTTTGTCAGGCTACACCAATTATATATTACAGTAATATGTTAGTTAGCTCTATTATATACAACACTACTTATCCCAAGACCAAGAAATCACGCTCAAGGTACATATATAAGCGGCCGGTCTTCCAAGCTAGGCAGAACATAAAATGTCGTCAGCCTTCCGATAACATCTTATATACTCCGTTCAGAAATACATGATATTTTAGAATTTGAGTGGTCGGACTTCACTAACTTTGACCGCTGGCATCTACAAAACTATTAATTGGATGATCCCATGGCAATGGCAATGTTAGAACATTTGTCATGAGAATTACTCTCGAATATAACATTTTTATACTTATAGTCAGTATATATTGCTATGAAGTTGATGGTTGGAGTTTCTTATTGGAGACCATGCATGATTATCCTTAGTGTCATACTTTCTCACAGTACGGGAGTACATATGTCTTCTTTACTGCTTATTTTGAGTCAACGCTGTTTCCATACACATTGTTGACCATCGCTTAAGGCTTAACTTCCCTAGCAAAAGTTATCGAAAATATATGACCATATATATGCAGTTTTTATGAATGGGATACCTTAAGAGAGAAAAAGGACACCTTGGATTTGGCATGGATTAACTAGTTTCTGCATCAACACAGCAAGAGAGCAAGCTCTAGGCCCTCATGCATGCATGAAATTTAATTAATGGCGACAAAGAACAGATCAAGAATGCATGGTGCAAGAACTTGGTCATTAGCAACAACTACTAGATGACTTGATTGATCCTAACTAGTTTAAACTGATCTCTCAGACGAATTAATACTTGCACCTTGCAAAAGAAAAAAACCAAGCCTAGCTAGCTAGCTAGCAAGCGAGCTACTCCTCTCTCTCCTCTCTATATGTACATGCACGACCGAGAGCTAGATTTCGCTTCCCAGGTCATGGACGTCGCCGCCGCCGCGCTCTTCCCGGTGCGCCCGCTTCTTCTTGCCGTGCAGCGCCACGCCGAACAGCTTCACCGTGCCGTCGTCGACGACGCCCTCCGCCGGCGGCCTCGGAGGCGGCGAGTAGCCATGGTCCAGCTCCAGCTCCAGCAGCCTGCAGGAGTTAGGCGCGGCACCGGCGCCGGCGCCGGCGTGGAGCTGCTGCGGCGCCGCCGACGAGGGGCTCGTGACCGGCGCCACGTGATTCTGCAGGAAGTAGATGATGTCGTTGTAGAGCTTCTTCATGTGCGCCAGCTCCGACAGCAGCAGCGAGTTGCGCTGCCGCAGCTGACGGTTGTCCTCCGACAGCGCCGCCAAGAAGTCCCCTCCGCCGCCGCCGCCACCACCGACACCGTGCGTGGTGGTGGCCGGTGCCTCTTCTTGGAAGTGGTACACCGGGTGGTGAGCCGGCGGCGGGGGCGGCGGCGAGAAGGGGTTGTTGTTGAGGTGGTGGTGATGATGGTGTTGAAGGTGGTGGTAAGCCTGGTGCGGCGCCAGCGGCGGCGGAGGCGGCTGCGACGACTTTCTCCGGTGGATCTCGGCGAGGAGGTGCTTGGCTCCCTTCCTGAAGAACTCGTTGGCGAATTCCCACCTGTCCGCTACTATCTTCCTAAAACCCTGCAACAACAGCAATGCCAAAAGAACAAAACATAGATAAATTAATCAATTGTTGTTAATTAGCTAGTAATTTTAATATCTAATGCTTCGAAATCGATCAATAATTTGCCACTGCAATGGCAGGTGATGCACATCTAGTAAGAGTATCTTGATTGAAAAAAGAAAAGGAAAACATAGTAATTTGCCATTGCAATGTTACTAGTGTATATGTAGTCTGTCATGCAGTGTGGCATATACTACTAGGCTCAGAATACCATAGGGCATATACATCTGATCTGTGTATAGTGTCAATCTTTTCCCAATGATTGGCAGTGGAGAGTGTATATTTGTATTTACATACATGTACATGGAACTACAACCGGCTTGTACACTATACTGCATTTCTTACAATGCATGCACATTTGTACACTTGTTTTGCTGTTTTGTTTTTGGTCAAGGGAGTGATGCATATGGGCTCCAGAAGAGCGACAGAAGGAGAAGCGTACAGAAAGTAATTAAGTACATTCTGGAAACTAGCACAGTGTAGTACTGGGGCAAATGTGGGGAGAATCGAAGATTAATTGTCATCAACTCATGCTTCAGATGGACAAACTAGATATATACAGAGAAACATGTCAGAACCTCACTTATCATCTTGTGCAAAACTAATCAATGAATTAATGTGCCGGGTAATCTTCTAGCTTGCATATATGTGACTCCCAAATCAAGGCCAAAGAAAGAAGGGGAGAAACAAATTAAATCCTATTCAAGTATATTATAAACAGAAGAACAGTGGACGGATGCATGCTCAGCTAGCTCTACTTGTCACAAACTAGGAAGCAAGATTAATCTTGTGGCTGGAAGGTTGATCACACCAATATGTTAAAAGAGGAACCTTAACTTTTGCATGAAGCTAGCTTGTCACATTCTAGGAAATAAGATATACCAACCCAACAAGTGATGCAAATCCATGCACCACTCATTGACCAATCCAAAAACAAAACCAACCACCATAGCTACAACCTTTGCCTCCCCTCTCCAAGACTCCCACACATCAAGAAACACAAACAATACACATATGCATCATGAACACCATGCATGCACCCCACCAACTAACAAATTAGAGCTCAAAAACACATCAAACAAATTAATAGTAACTTGATAGACCATACATATGCATACATGTATATATACATGTGTGGATGCTGTGCTACAAATCTACAAGACAATACATACGTAGGTGTTGAGCTGCCTGACGAAGCTGGAGAAGTTGTTGTGCTTGAAGTAGTTTGGGAGGAGGTCCCTGGCGAACTCGGGCGGCCTCCACACGACGAAGGTGGCGTCGTCCTCCCCCCACGACACGATGTGGTCCGTGCACGGGTCGTCCACCAGCTGGTACGTCTTGGTCAGGAACGGCGCCGGCACCGGCTTCCCGCCGTGCGCCGCCGCCGCCGAGCTCTCCATCGACACCACCATCTCCCCACACCTCTCCACAAGGAAAGCCATGGCCGATCGATGGCCAAGTTACACTAGCCACACACACACTCTTTTACTACCACTACTGCTGCTGCGGCTGCCTCAGGGTGTAAAGACTGTAAGAGGAGGTGAGGAGAGTGAGCAGCAATATAAGCTAGCTAAGCCAGGAGCAGCCAAGAGAGTGAGGTGAGAGAGAGAGAGAGGGAGAAAGGCTGCCTCTCTTCAGCTATATCTCCAGTCTCACTGTCTCGCACTCACACACATAAACACACACATGCATGCAACACGCACACATGACACGCCCCCACACGAACACCTCCAAATATTCTCGTGTGGGTCACGCACGCATGCAGCTGCTGATGCTGCCTGGACCGGCTATGGCTAAACTCTTTCTCTCTGTAACCTGTTAGCCGGCTAGTACTAGATCGGCAGACCTTAGCCTGCCATCTCTCTCTCTCTCATCATTATATATGCGTGTGCATGAATATCTGTGCATGAGCGCTGCAAGAGGAGGGGTGTGTTGGCTTTGCGTGGGTGCATGCTTCAAAGTTCAATGCGCTGCTGTTGGGGAGGAGAATTAAGCACGATGCGGCTGAAGCGTAATGCAAGCGGTAGGTTAGGTTTCTGACGTGCTTACCGTCCTGTCTGGTAACCCTGCCCATGATTAATTAATCAATGCGCACCAGCTTTATAAAGAAGACAAATGTCCCTAAAAATTAGTTTGGTTCCAATCTCTTCCTTTGAAATTTTCTTCCTTCTACGTGTACCTGAAAATTGCCCTTGTTCCGGATATGTTCTTGACCGTGTGTCCGTCAAGTCTCTACGAAAAGATCATTTTGCTCTTAGCTTGTACCCAAGATTGAGTGATTGGACCATATAAGTCTCAGTGCTTGCAATGATGCAGGAAAGAGGATCCGCTCGCATTAGGTATTAAGCAGGTTCGATCGCTTAATCTTCACTATAAGCTATGGGGTCTTTCCAGTAGACTTACGACCAACTGAGAGAAAAGGCATGCATATGTTGATCAGATAAATATTTTGGGGTATACTCGGAACAATCTCGAGGACAATCCGGAACCAACTAATTCTTTAAGAACATATCAGGAAGTTTTGTATTTGAGGAAACACAAATAAGAAGCCATTTTACGAGATTCAAAAAAAGAAGCGGTTTTACGAGATTCAAAAGAAAAGGAAGCCATTTTACGATTTGTGCATACATCCACGGATGAGATCTCTTCAGAGAAGGGTGTCAAAAATAGCTCTCCCGATGGCTAGAAAGAAGGGCTACAAAAATACTCTCCAGATGGTATCGTTAAATTGGTCATAGAAATAATTTTATGATTACAACTCTTATAGGTGTTTCACCAATACAATTGTAGAAACGTTTTGATAATAACCGGCGCCATTTACCGACTTTACGGCAATTTTATTCTAAAATATGGTGCAAACGACGATCAAAGTAAATCTGCGATTGATCACCATTCAACGGATAGCTCCAAACGGAAGGTCGCCGTGCCATGATCGATGTGACACGATGGAACAGGAGAACATTTCGCAATAAAGATGGACATGTTCAGGGAGGCAGGCACGGGCTGATCAAATAATATATTAATAAAAAAAGCGAGAGAAAGAAAGAGAAAGCTCTGCTGCAATGCAAGAGGAGATGGGAAAAAGAAGAGAAGAGAAGAGAAGCACGCACATAGATTGTACTGCACGGCTGGCCGGCCGGTACGTATCCTCGTGGTATTTAGTGACCAAATTGTTCTTCACCCTCTATCTCCACCTGACCTCCTCCCTAGCTAGCTACACCTCCCCACGCACTGCACACATGTACACATGTCTAGTTGTAAACAACCAAAGATACTTTCCTGCCTCCCTGGTGATTTGCAAGCCTCAAGGCAGGCCCGTGACTTCCATACCACAGAAAAAGCAGAGAGAAATTCCCAAAAGAAAAGCAAAAGCAGAGAGAGATGAGAGAGAAGAGAGGGAGAGAGAGAGAAGAGAGAGAGAGAGAGAGAGGAGAGAGAAGAGAGGGAGAGGCATGCCTAGTAAATATGCTGGTGCTGGCTGGTGAGTGTAGTAACAATGCATGCAAGCTCTTTCAAAAAAAAATTGCATGCAAGCATGATGCATCTCTCACTGCCTTGCTAGGGATCCACTTTTGATGCAATATCATTTTCTATTGCCACTTCACCCTAGCCCCTGCCACTGGCCTGCTGCATGGGTGCATGTGTGATCGATGCAAGGCTGCTGTTTCCATTAATATCATATCAATGTGCAAGAAAACAAACATTCCTCCCCCAACTTTTCAACCAGCATTGAAAGTAACAAAACAAAGTTTTTTCTTTCTCCTTTTCACATCTCATCTCCCAACGTGTAACACACAGACACATCATGCACTGATGAGCTGCATTTTGTGCACAGTGACCAGAAGCTAGCCAATGAGTACTTCAAAGTTCAAACGGTAGCTAGCCAGTGAGTAGCTCAAAGTTCAATGGCCTTGTGAGATCAGATCACTGCACGGGTTACCTGGATTTGTGCATGCTCTTCTCCTCCATCGATCCATCCATCCCTTTCTCCATTTCCTTCTCTGATGCCTTCCAAGTTCCAAGCAAAGCAGCGAATAAATCATCAGTTTGGCTCAGTCAAACTAGCCCCAAGATCCAGCCCAGGGCTGCCCTGCAGGTGATAGATGCAGCTGGCTAGCTTAGGGTTTTGGCATGCAAGTACTCATCAAGATGCCACCAGCTACAAGCAACACATACATATGCATCAATACAGGTGGCAGCTACATATATGTAGCCTAATGCAGTACACTACGTACTGGTGCTGGCCCTAGCTAGCTATGGATATGTATGTACAACAGCTACGTATAGATAGCCTATAGCTTTGAGGACCAAGAAGAAAGAAAAAAACTGAAGAAATAACTCATATAAAACTAGCATGAAGCAAGTTACAAGGAGTAAGGGGAGTACAGAGAGATGATGAAGCCTATAGGCACAAAGGCAATGCCTACATGTGTGATAAAACTATATGTTTGCTTTAGTGTGCAGTGCTGTGGAGATTGGCTATGGAGTTTGAATATTATGGAAGATTCTGTTCCATATATGACAAGCTCTGCTTTGATGACGTGTTTGTACTAGACAATTTATGAGTACATCACATGACCTTTCTCCATCCCCACATGTGGCCCACTGCATTTGTGGGCAGGTCTAGATCTATCTTTGACTGGGAAAATATGCATAAAATAATTAAAGGGGGAGAGAAAGCTGATGGAAGAGAGATCATCACATTTCATAAGATATACGTACAATGTGGAGACAAGTGAGATGTGAAGCAAGAAAAGAATGTCATGTTCTTCTCTAGATCAGGCCCACATTATCTCATCATCATCCTGATGACACCATGCATATATGCTAGATGCCGTTAAAAACCAGTTCTCTAGACAATATCGTGCTTCACAAATGTCTCTCGTTTCAAGATTCCTCTGAAACCATCAGTTCTTTATCATATCACTGCATGCAAAAGATACTGCGGTGTTAACTATATATAAGTAAGTATGTGCATGCGATTTGCTGCGACAGTACTGTTGTTTGTATGTTAAAGAACACATATGTATTCGTGCAATGAACTGAGAGATGAGGTTACTAGAGTAATGAAGGATATAATACTCACTAGAAGATGACAGCACTTTGCAAAATCATGAAGCCGTTTGTTTGTTGCCTAATCTATAGGAGTAGATCAGACAGCGCAAGGCATAGAGCTCATGTGATCGAAGAGGAGAGGTGTATATGCCTCTCCTCAGTCTCGGCTCCCTAGGCTGCATAGAAAACACAGCTGCATCTTGGACTTTAGCATGATTGCCACTCAAAAACCTGCAATAACCCTGTGGAGGATTAATTAGAGAATTAGGTGTACTTGATTAAAGAGAGATCTAGATGTTTATGCTGTTCCTACAGCTAGCTCTCTCTCTGCATTAGGCTTGAAGAAGGCTAATGTATAGCACAGTACTGGCACATACATAGATCTCAGCCATACATGCATATAGCTACTTAGCTAGCTAGGTCCACAGCTATAGTACATCTTTCCAGGTTTCTTATTAGACATGTTTGTATGTTTGTCCCTGGTATGTTACTAGCTAGTCACAACTACACTAACGGGACTCTAGAACTAGAGCTGGCTAGTGATGGGGAGATGCATGGAAAGACCAGATCTTTTGCTGTGGTTGCCTTATACAAAAGGTTGATTCTTCTTTCACCACATCTATGCATAAGAACTTTTCCATCTAGGAAAATGGAAAAGGAGAAAAAGACACTACAAAGATGGGGAGGTTGCTAGACAAAGGAGGCTTTTCAGAGAACATTTCCTTCTTTTTTCATTCTCAGGGAGAGGAGGGGTCAGACAGAGGTCAGAGCATTAAGGGGAAACTGATTAAAGTCGATCGATCTGTGCATATAAAGGAGCTGTAAAGATGTGAATTTACCACCACTCCTCTACAACTTTTCCCAAGGTCTTACACATGTGCATGTGCATGTACATCTCTCGACCTCTGTCATGTTCTGGCACCGGTGGTGGTGCTCTGGTATGGAGAACAGGAGTGTTGCCTCTGAACACTAGATTTAGATGTTTCTACCTTAAATAAACTAAAGCCATGATCTATGTAGTGTACATGCATGGAAGACCAAGAGCCTTCTAGATATGAACAGCTTACACATATACCCAGCCCTCCCTTCACAAGAATAGCCAATGATAATTCTACACCATGCATGCATCTAATTTCTTTTTAGATAATTGCATATATCTAAATACACAGCTTGAAACTTAGCTTGCTCTGATTTTTCAAAAAATATAACAGCATGAACTGAAAGCTTCTAGCTTGTGAAATCTCTTCCTCTAGCATGGATGCATGAGGTCATATTTGCACGGTGTCATCCACCATTTCCTACGGCTTTGACGCAGGCGAAGACAGCCGGTGACTGGACGGGGCGAGCTAGAACAATCAAGAACGAACAATCAAGCCCATCTGCCCGTGCATGGTGCGTTATGGGTGTTGCAAGGGAGCAGGGGGCATGCGTCCAAGCTCGTGCAATGCACACGTGAGTGGACGGACGCCAGGGCTCACATCCGTGAAGCTTCCAATCTCTCTCTATATCCTCTCTCTCTCTCTCTCTCTCTCTCTCTCGCTCTCATTTAAACTTGAGCTTGTGAATCCTAGCTACCAATCTGCAGCACTGCATGGTCTGTGGCCTGTGGGGGCGTATTGCAGTCCAGTGCAGTGTATCAGCCTCTCTTTCTCTCCCTTACACACACGCAGGCTAGCTAATATGATACTGCTGTCTCTTTCTCTCTCTTACACACACACACGAACTAGTATGATAATACTGTATCTCTTTCTCTCTTACACACACTAGTGACTGGTATGATATTACTGCATCTCTCTCATAGCCAGGATCACAAGTGCATGGCCATGGGCTCTTGCTGTCTGTCTGGTCTCCTGTTGCTCCATATGGTGTCACATGCGCCAATGCCTCACCTTCTCTTCCATCTCCTCTTCTTAGGTCGCAGAAGGAAACAGTTTCATATGTTTGCAGTTTGGCTGTGTGTTATTCTACTGTTTGGCCGATCTAGGCCAGCATGCATCCATCACCAAGAGAGAAATATGATCTATTTTTACTGTCCCAATGTCCATGCATGCACAGAGTTAACTTGCTAGCCATGCATGCAATGCATAGATATCTTAATTTCCTGTCTGTCTTTTGCCGAATCTAATCATGCTTGTCTTGGCATTGGCTACTTAACTCGAATCTCTTTCTTTTACCCCTAGAGGAACGAGGAATCACAATGTGCTGGTCAAAAAAGCTAGAAATAAGTGTAAATTATATATATTACTACATGGTACTTATTTTGGTCGCGTACAGGGTAAGGGTATCAAAACAGTACAGATAGCTCCTATGCAAGCTCGGCTTTAAGGACACGTACCTACCACTACCAGTCAAAGAAACATGCATGTATGGACTCAAAACTCCTTGGTTTAAGAAAAGAAGCATCTATATAAATAGTAGAGTTGATTAGTTCCTTAAAGAAGATCATGACCCAAAAAATGTCCATATGCATGCTTCAGCTTTTGCAAAAAGCAGGTGATCTATAGATGTAAGGCCATCATTTAAGACAGGCAATTAATGCTTCTTGAACCAATTTATTGAGGTGGAAAAGAAGCATATTCAAAGCACTTCTATTAATTAAGTTCATGTGTTTATGTTCATGCATATATCAGGACAGGAAAGTAAATAAAGATGCTGCACTCACTGTGATATGTCGTGGTACCTGGCGGTGGTTCCGTCACATAATGAGCCCTGAACTGCTCTCAGATGTTTCAGGCTTTCCTGCTTACGCAAGTAGTACTAAGTGAATTAAAAACCACAAACATTCACCGCCACATTTGCTGCTAGCCGGTCCAATTGGATGCATTTTCTTTCTTTTCCTGCAAACTGAACACCAGCCTGATCGATCAGCCTGTTAAATGGTCCTCACGATGTGAATGCTTCTGTTCTCCTCGAAGCACGCATTGCCAGATCTTCATCTTCCGTGTGTGCAACGCAGACATGTAATGGCCTAATTTACTTTGCATTTAGGAATGAAGTCATCCTAAGCATGCATTTCCAGATCATCTTGCATGATGTGCAATACACATATACGCGTACTATGGCCTGATCTAGTATATATTAGGTATTAAGGTTAGGAAAAATTTTCCCCCAACTATTAGCTCAGTTTAATTTGCACCCTAAATTTTAAAACCGTTTATTTTGCACCCTCAACTATCAAAACCGTTTAAATTAGATTTTAAAGCTGGTTTCGTAAGTAATATTTGGTGACTTGACTGCCAAATCATCAATTTTGCCACCTCATACACCAAAATGTAAGATGCACAACTATTTTCATCTCTTCCGCCTGGTGCCAACTTGTCAGAGATGATTCTTCTACCTTTGGACAAGAACACACAGTAGCAAAAATGGTGGTGAATACCGACCGGATTCATTTTTGCTACAGCGTATTCCTCTCCGAGGTAGAAGAATCATCTGACAAGTGGGCCACAGGTGGATGTCATAGAGAGTGATGGAAACAATTGTTCACTTTGCACTTTAGTGTATGAAGCAAAGATTGAGGTAGCAAAATTGATTATTTGGCAACCACATCACCAAATACCACTTACGAAACTAGCTTTCAAACCTAATTTAAACGGCTCTTATAGTTGAGGGTGCAAACTAGATGATTTTAAAGTTCTGAGTGTAAATTAAACCATGGAAATAGTTGAAGGACCAAAAGTAGGCACTACTACATAATAGCGTATTACAGACGGTTCAAAAACGTCATATTATACTATTTTTTGAACCTTCTGTAAAATAAGGTTAGTGATAACATTTCATATCCTAGACAGTTTTAGAAACAGTCGGTGAAAGTTAGTATATCTTTTGAATCGTCTGTAAAATAAGATCAGTGATAACAATTCATATCTCAGATGCTTTTAGAAACTGTATGTGAGAGTTAGTATTATAGACAGTTCAACATTTAGAATCGGCTATGATTCAATACAGAAAATTTTAAAAAAGAGCTTTAGCTGGTGGTGGTCCTGGTGGAAGACGACCACCAGTATGACCAGCGGCAGCGGCGAAGAACCACAGCAAGCTCATTCAGGCGCCTTTACAGACACATCGTGCTGGATGCTCCGAGCGCCACCGTCCGGCTGCGCGTAGACCTCGTCGGTGTGCTGCCCAATAGCCAAAACAAACCAAGCAAATCGAAATCAAAATTGAACAAACCAAAACCACCACAGCGCCTCCTCCGTGAACCCCTCCTTCAGGTCACCAGATTCCCTCCTCCATGTCGTGCGGGAATGGAGCCATGGTCGTCGATGACACCATGGATGGAGCACAACTCAATAGAAAGGAGGAAGGGGTGCGACGCTCTAAGGAGGGGATTGAGGAGGAGGAGGTGTCGATCTGAGGAGCGTGGATGCGGCGGCTATGGCGAAAGCAGTATCGCCGGCCTGGTTGCTGAACCAGACACACATGGCGCAACAAGCACACACTTACCAGCAAATCCTATCACCAGCATGGCACTGCGCTCCTAATACCCACCCACCCAGATCACTCCACCTCCACTCGAAATCGCCCACTCCCTTCGGCGTATGGAGTGCCCACAGCCCTTCTCTCTCTCTGATTCAGTTTCTCTGCCGAAGGGCCACTCTGTCGACAGCGAAATCTTGCGCGGCCGATGCGGATCTCGTGATTTGGATCGGCAGTGGAAGGGGAGCGAAGGAGGGAGGGGAGGGGAGCAGTGGCAAGGGATGCGGGAATAGGGAGGGAGAAGAGGAGCGAGGTGGGCGTCGCAGAGGAAGGCGAAGGAGAAGCACGTGGCAGAGGAAGAAGATAAGAGAGGGGTGATCGATCTGGAGAGGATCGTGGGAGCAGCGGCGAGGCTGAGGTAGGGTTAGGGTGCGGGACTTAGATAGATGTGGTGGGCTGGTCGGCAATCTGGTGCCAGTTTTTTCAATGATTGAACATATACCGTTTGGCATAGGAACCGTTTGGGATGAGTGGTGTATCACTGATGGTTAAAAGAAAAAGGGTATGTGATTATCGTTATTATAGACGCGTTTGTAATAAAATTATCAGAGATCTCAGATGGTTTTTTTAACCGTCAATGGTAAAAACCGTCTATGATAATTTTAATACAGACTATTTGAGTAATTGTCTGTGATGAGAGGTCTAAGATGACCTTTTCTACAGTAGCGAGGTTTTTTTCTTAAAGGATATTCTTAAGTCATGCATAATGTGTGGATGAAGTCTGAATCAATTAATATGTATGGAAAAAAGAACGCCAATGGATTTATCATACTTCTCAACTCGATTTGCACATGTGGATATAACTACAATCTTTAGTGTGACCCTGGCAATTATCCGCTGTTGATCAGTTTCTTTAACCCCTAATAATTTCTTCAAGAAATATGTACAGTTTTATGTTAACCATAGAAACTGTTTCCAATAATGAATAACAGTAGAAAACAATCCTGATTTATCTGAAAGGCAAGTAAATGGTATCCAAAGGGCAATACCGGAAATACCAATATTTAGCAGAAGCAGCAGCAACACTAACATGGGATGCTTCTGTGAAGCACAGAAGATAATAGGCTCAGGCCAGTAGCTAGGGAAGTGCATATGCAGGGAATTAACCAAGTGATGGAGGAATGTTGCAAGCAATGATTGTCCTAGCAAGCTCCTTTGACACATACATATGTCTCACTAGATTCTGATGCAAAGATTTAGATCTCCACAGATAAAGCATCCAGGAGTAGCAGTGAGAGGTTCAGGGAAAAAGGAAGAAAAGCTAATGGGGAATCATTAGAAGTCGCAAGCTTTCAGGACCCTGCGGGTCCAGCTTGGATCAAGGAGAATCATGCATGCATGCCCAAAGCCCTCCAAAGATGAGGAGATTTCTAAAAGCCTGTAGACTCCATACTGTAACTTGTCTACCAAAAGAATGTCGTCTTGGACATGGTAGAGAAAGATGGAGGCTGTCTTTATAGGGAAAAGGAGTAGCAATGCTGCAGTACTGCTACACACTTCAGTAAATTAGCTGGTAATTACCAGCAGGAATCCTAAGTGGAAGAATCCAATATAATACTTGCAGCAACAGCAATAACAACAACTGATTAACTTCTCTTTTTTGTTAAGACATATCCTTCTCCAAGCTAGCATGCGCATTCCACATTTTATACCTATGTCGGCGCCATGTGTACATGTCCTGGTCGTACTCTACGGTCCACATGTATATATGACCCAGATTTGCAGGGAGCTCAGATGTATGTGTATGTCCTGGGTAGTACAGTACAGTACATTTGTACTCTAGTTTACGGCATTCTGTCTACATGTATGAGACAGATTTGTATAAGAATCTTTTGTATAATTGCAATGTAGGGAACTCATATAGATACGTACCTGCCACGGTGCAGCCCATGGGCCATGGAGATGAAAGAAGACGAGGGTAAATCCAAGCAGAGCTGACAGATTCCTCTTGGTCCAAAAGCAGCAGAGGTAGTAAGTAAAACGACCGGCTCTGAAGCTGGAACGTAAAGCAGTAAACAACAAGGCAAACTACACCAAGTAGCCCTGGGACTGAGAGCATGCATGCAGATGCAGGAACAATCTCGTCGACCGATCTACAGGCGCCTGCCACCGATCATGTGCGGCGTCATCGCCGACAAGAGAACACTGAAGAGGTAGACAGATAATAGCTCAAACTCCTCGAGTGAAGGCTTCAGAGAACGCAGCTGTGATTGAGCAGCGTCTGTGCAATGAGTTCTTCTGTGCTGTCTCCGTTGCTGTAGCAGTGAGGTACATGATGGCAAGACCAGCTGCTTACTCAGCTCAAGTCAAGGCAGGCAGCTCGGAGTGTGGTTAACCTCTGATTATGCTGGATGACTGCAATACTGATCCTCGAGCTCCCAATCATTGGTGTCTCGGATTATCTGCTCTTTGCTCGTCTTCGAGGCTCTGATCTGATGTTCCAAATCTGTTATTACATGAGGAGCACCATACTTTTCATGCTTTGTTTTGGAAGATGAGAATTTATTGTGAATTCCGAGAGTATTGAGATGTTCCGGTAAAATTACTACAAAATTTCTGCGTTCCAAACAGGTCCTAAGGCGGTTCATTTTGTCTTTTCAGCCTTTCAGATGAGAAGGCTGACATATAGATGAGATCCCAAACAACTCAGACACAGCTCCATTCATTTGAAGACTGAAGTTCAACTGAAGTTTTTCTCGGTCAGTTGCATCCAATTGCTTGTCAGAGTCACACTGATCATCTGTCATCCTGGGAATCCCGTCGTCGCCTTCAGACGAGCCGTTGCCGACGAGAGCAATGAAGAGATAGACTGATGCTAGTTCAACTCCTCAAATGAAGGCTTCAAAGAAAGCAGCAACTAACCCAAGAGAACACTGGAGAGGTAAATGGTGGCAAGATCAGCTGCTCAGCTCCAGGTCAAAGGCAGGCAGGTAGCTCGCAGTGTGGTTCACTTTTGATTCTGTTGGACGCTGCAATCCTCATCCTCAAGCTCTTCGCTCAGCTTGAGATGTTCCAAAGATGTTATTACATTATGGGCAGCCATGCTGTAAGGTAGTTCCTTCCAGATTGTAAGATCCCAAACAGCTTACGAAGGGCATGACTCAAAACTGTTACACTGGTAATCTGTCATCAGGGAATGCAAGGCCACCATCAACCCCCCCCAGTGATGCCATTTCTCTGAGAAAATAAGTAGCCAGGTCTCCAAGATACAGCAAGTGATGCAAATTGAGCAAGAATTAACCCAGCAGGATGAACCAAGTCAAATGATTACAGAAAACTTTCATAGATGAATATGGTTACATGATTAGCTGTTCTCACGGAGATCATAGAACAGGAAAGATCTAGAGCTTCCAGGGCTGCTTAGTACAGGGAAAACAACAGTACTAGCGTCAGGAAAACAACTGTTATTTTTTTTTCTTGGAGGATTCCTGTGCAATGAAAAGAATTGGTAAGCGAGAAAAGGTATATCAGCATATTCGGCCTCCTCATTGCCTTCTCTGGTTCATCAGACTCAACGCCTGTCGCCTCTCCTTCTGCCTTTCGGCTGCCTGTGTCATCCGAATCAGAATCCGACATGGATTCAGAATCAGATGACGCTGATGATGTGCTGTCCCTTCGGTGCCTTCTCTTCTTCTGCTTCCCTTTGTGTTGCCGCTTCTTGTCCTCTGAGTCCGAGGAACTGTAACTTGAACTACGCTTTCAGAAGAATATTCAGAGTCAATAGCTGATGATTCTGTATCGGAGTCAAACAATGAAGCCTCACTGCTATTCCGATCTGAACCACTCCGCAACCAGTGTTTTCTCTTACTTTTTCCCTTCCTTCTTTCAGACTTTTCCTTCTTCATCTTTTCTTTCACCTTCCTCTCCTCCTCCCTCTCCTTTTCAAGATCAATATTCACAAATTGACAGGACTCTAACACAGTCGTCTTCTTCAACTTAGGATTCTTAAGCTGCTGAGACCTTGAGGGCCGCGATATGTAAGCCTGGTCATTCTTGCGCTGTATGTCCAATGCCCAGGCTGTAAACACTTCTGACATTGGGAATATGCACCACCAGAAGATGTCAGTAAAGCTTTTGGTTTCACACCCAGTATTGCGGCCTTCTCCATACTCATCAGGTACATCTGTCTCTTGGCTTCCTTCCCTCTCCTGCTAGCGGCTTGGACCCTCTTCTTTCTGCCATAGGCATTGACATTGCGGGCAGCAGCTGCAGCTGCACGTTCAGCTTGAGCCCCGCTCAGTCCTTAGCAGCTGATAAGGCCTGTGCCTTTATTCGCTCAGCTGCAGCCCGAGACTTGTCATCATTTCCAGACATCCTGATTCACCCAAAAATAACAAAATAATATGAGACTCACTATCCTGCAAGGATAACAAACTATATTGGTTAGTAATGAAGCGATGTGGTCATTTCATCTTTAGTGAAATAAAATAAATAAACTTCTGGTCAGCCGAAATCCCTACATGCAGGCACACAAATTCAGACCCGGATTTTCGTTCTTTTACTGTAAGCTTAACATAAGGAACTTCTGAGGTAGTACTTGGTCACTGCTAGGGCAAAAATGCACACTCCTAGAGCTAAGAGATTCCAGTTAGCCTCTGTCATAGAATTTTAAACAACAGTGCTTAAATGTAAACAAATCCAACACATCAAAAACCAAAATGTATGAATTTCACAAATAAGCCTTCACGTATATGAATGGAACGAATTACAACAAAAATTGCTTTTCTTGCAACCAAGTAAATCATACTCGCTCTATTCCAAAATATATAATATTTTTCACTTTACACGGTCTCCAATATGCAAGATTGACTTTACTTTTCACATGAATATGTAAGTGAAATATTCCAAAATTTATATTGTGAAAAACTAATTTTCATAACAAATTCAACGTTACCATTTCCACCTAACCCACCTAAATAGTTATGTGTGTGTGTGTGTGTGTGAGAGATACAATTACCTGGGGCTCCATGGTGCCTGGGTTCCATGATTTCAAATGCGTAAATCCAAAGTAAACTTGAATACCCTTTTTCGAAAATTCCAGTTTTAGGGTATGTACCGAGAGATATATACTCAAATAAAATAAATACCTTAAAAAAAAACTAAAATTCAAATATTTTAATGTATATTTGATAGATCACATACCCTGAATTCTAGTTACGTGACCTAATATACCTAAAATCTTTGTATTTTTTTGAAGGTATGTATTTCATTTGAATTGTTATAATTATGTATATACCTAGAAACAAAAATTTCTGAAAATTATAACCAAATTTGGCTTGAATTCATGATTATGAAATCATGGAGCCCAGGCTCCATGCAGCCCCAATTCAGCTTCTAATATATTCGTGTATATATATATGTGTGTATGTATATATATATATATATATGTTGTCAAAGATAGATAAGTTTGACTTTACACTTTTCAAAGTGATATCTATAAGTAGAGTTAACGGAAAGGATTTTAGTTGGGTAGGCTTTAGGCTCTCGGTGCTTCTGTGGGCTCCATAAGTAGCATGCCATGAGTCTTGGAGCTCATGTTTTAACAGGCCAAGCTGATAAGAGAAAAGGTGCAACGCAGTGTCATGTTACCTGGTGTTATGCACAAAGATACTAACAAAGTCTTACACAGCCGTAAAAAAAAGAGGGGACAAAAGGGCCTAACACGGGTGTTTTGCTTAGGTAACGCAAACTGCAGTTCCCTTTTTTAGAAAAGAGAGAGCTTTATTGATCATAACAATCATATTTTAGGAGCTCAGGGTCATCGAGCTGCCAAGTCGCAGACTTTGTATCCCATCTTGCAAACCGAGCAAGCTCATGAGCTGCTCGATTAACACTTTTTCTTTACCAATCACTACCTCTAGTAATGCTTGCATAATGGACTTAGCTTCTTGATAAAAGTGCGCTAGCTGAGATCTGTCTTCCTTCCAATTCGTAGCTTGCTAAGAGGACAATCCAATTCAAAGATCGCCAACATATTGAACCAATCCAAGAGGGGTCGGAGCCCTTCTAGAATAGCTAGGACCTCTGCTTCTTCAGCACTACTGCACACCGGCAGCGTTTTAGCCACCGCCAACAAGCATTCTCCTCGATAGTTTCGGATCACAACCCCTGCAGTTGACGCGCCAATCTGAGCTATAAAGCTGCATCGACATTGACTTTCATCCAGCTCCCCGGCGGTGGTTCCCACTGATGCCTTCGATCTGCCACCGGACAAGGAAGACTTGAACCAAGCAGAGCCTTACATTTAGCATCAGGTGGATATTATCGGATTTGCAACAGTGAATTGACATATGACAATAAGAAATGAACAGATCCTTGCACCGTAGCCTCCCCTTTGACGTGAATCACATCGTTCCGAAGATGCCATGCCCGCCAGAATAGCATCAACACTTATACCCGTTGGTTCTCATCCAGTTGTTCAAGCGAAAGCAACAACCAGTCAGGCTCACTCTCTACAATTAAACAAGCTCCCCTTGGGTAAATTCGAGTGCTTGCGTAACGCATAGCCTAGCGCACGCGGAGCGGAGCCTGAAGATCGCCAGGAAGAAGAGAACAGGTCGCGGTCTGGGTTTCGTTTGGGGAATCGGCGTGCTGTTCGCTTATCGCTCCCTGAGCAGATTCGGCTGGGCCGTACTGTAACTATTAATAAAATATTATGGCAGAAATTTATGATCAAAGTTTAAATTTAAACAGTCAAAATATAATTTATATATCTGGATGGATAGAGTAGTTTTAAAAAAGGAAAGCTAGTTCCTAAAGAGTGGAGTGCAATACATGTCCATGTCCGTATACAGCCCTTCTACACTTCCACAAAAATTCCTAAAAAATCAGTGGTGCAAACATTTTTTTCCATATACGACTATCAATGGCAGCCGGGTTCCACTATATAACGGAACAAATGTCTGCAACGCACAAAATAAAAAGGTGTTCTAGGCGTAGGTCGCCGCTTACCGCTAACAATCCCTGACCAGCAAACTATCTGAACAAGTTAAAGATAAACCAGCACAATCTACTACAACAGCAATTGTTTCAGGGCTGCGAAATGGACTCAAGCATCACTCTCCGACAACTCCATCTGGTCTGCCTGATCATGAAGCAGCCCCGAGATCCTACAGCTTCAGCAGCATGATGTTGAAAGGCTTCGGATATGTTTGGTTGATACCTAATATCGTCACAACCGATTTTAGATAAATCGTGGCTGTTAGAAAAGGTATGATAAACAAAATGGCCATCATAAGTGTGGCAAGATTTAATAAGAAAATAAATCTATGACACGTGAATCATATGGCTAAAAAAATATGACAAGTCATTATTGTGGCAATGATACGCATTATTACACGACTAACATTAAAGTGACAACTTTAGACTACAAATCAAACATGTCATTCATCTTGCAAACGCTGCGCCCTGGCAATCGGTATCTCTGCGTCACCTCCAGCTTTTGCAGACCTGCCCAATAGCGAAGAAAAGAGCATGCGTAACAAATCAACTCGGCGGGAGTTTTAATCAGTTTTCCTTCAAAAAAAGCTCTTTTCAAGTTATCCAAATAACCCCCAAATCAATTATGCGAGTGTCTGCGCCTACGGGGCGAACGGTACCCCCCACCAAAAGTATCGTGTGAAGCATCTAGGACGAATACACATGGTTCAAACATGTGATAGTTTCCATACAAGAACACACACGGACACTCCCGCACCCGAAGGATTTCGCTCAGTCGGTTATAACTTATTACCTATAACCACATTCGATCTGAACTGCATAAAGCACAAACTCCACACAGGAGCTCATTAATTCCTCAGTTCCATTTCACTGATAGATAACAGAGCTGAGGCAAGAACTAACAATCGCGGTTGTTCTGTTCGTAGCTTCACAATTCATATATCGTGCACAAGAACACGACATGATCTTGGCAGAATCTAGTCAATGATTTTATTTCCTATAAGGCTATGCCTATGATTCCAGCGACGAACTATTTACGCTCGCCCAATCTTGTCCACAAGGCGTTTCTCAATCTCCATCCTCTTCTTCATGAGCAACGTGTACTTCTTCAGGAGCTCCCTGTCCTCCTCCCCATCTCCGGCTGGGACTGCGAGCTTTGCGCCCAGGGAGGTCTTCTCCTGGTTGCCTTTGTACATGCAAGAGATGGGAACAAAGCCTCCTTCCTCTTTGCACAGCCACCCATGGGCAGCTCTCAGCGCCGCACCCAGCGAAGCCGAATCTGTCCCAGAAGCAGCATCATTTTTAAAAATCTTTTTAGCAGAATCTGTGGATGGCGTTACGAGTTTGTGTGAATTTTACGCAGGGATAAGGGGGGAGTTTTGCCGTACCAGGTCTCTGAACTGTGAAGACAGAACAGCCAAATATTTGCGCGATTGACTTGAGGATGCTCTCGTTGGAGGATGCCCCACCTGTTGCTATGATCCGCGTGGGAGGGTTTGGCATGCCAAACCGCTCGGCATGACCTCGCATCGACAACATCTGGCCCTCAATGATGGCACGGACCTACATGCAAGGAATGATGAGCACATGGCTCACTTGTTTACCACCACTCCAGTATCAGAGAAACAGATTCCTGTTTTACGGACCTCAGATGGTGGATCAAATTCTTGCACCTCACGCTCCATCAGATTGTCGGATGAGAGATCATCGAAATTCTCAACAATGTATCGATGGAAGCCAACTGCATGGAACAAACCAATTTGTGTAAGGTTATAAACTTACAATAGAGGTGGATAAATGTTGGAAATACTCTTACATGATTACCTGGAAGAGGAGGCAGGATTTCATGGTCTTTGTAGTAGAATCCTAACTTCCCACCTATGTGAGAAAATAGAGATGAATTTCATGATGTCAGATGATCCAGTGGTGACAATCCACGTGAGGAAGTTGTTAACCAATGATAAAACTACAGAAAATTGGCAGGCCTGAACAAATAATGGTTGAGAATGTAGTGATCCATTCAAATTGTTAATTTATATGTGCTGAAAACTTTAGAAATAACATATTGGAACAGAAGTGACCAAGACAATTTCTGTAAGAACTTACCATTCAGAGGGGGTGTTTTCTCCAGATAGTTGTTGAAAACATCCCACGATTTTTCTGCGCATCGATTCCGCACATCTGAAATCACATTGGAAGTGTTGTCAGCAAAGTAATAGCACAACATACATGGTAATACAAATATGAATGAGAAGCATTGTACCTTCACGGGTCAATGAGCCATTTTTGTAACATAGCATCACCATGTAACCATCAGGTTCAACAGGGTTGGGGAAAACATGGCCTTCAAGGCTTGGTTTAGCTTCGGTGGTAATCCCAAAAACCTAAAAGACAATTAGGAGATAAGTATCACAGTAGCTTGAGAAAGAAAAGCCAACACAGCTGAAGCAGGATCTTTGCAACTCACTGTATCACTAGTACCAAGGCTAATTGCAAGATCACCAGGTGTATTCAGAGTTAAACCTACAACAGAAGCAATGGTCCGATGGAATGTTAATGATGAATAGAGGAAACTAAGAATCATTTAGTGCCTATTAAATTTTGATTGTTAATTAATGATATAACAGCTGCATAGAAAATGACAACACCAGCAACTCATGACAGAAGCGACACTGAAGTACCTGCAAGGCTATTGGGATTGTCTCCTGACCATTGAATAACCAAACAGTTCTTATCAAACTGAAGCCTGCAAATACATAATGCATCAACAAACTTATGAGATGATAGTGCAAATAATCTTCAGCCATTAGTATGGCATTTTTTAAACTTAAAACTATGATTCAGCTAACTTGCCTGTTAACATATTATTTCTATAATCTTGGGAGAACATCTAAAATCCAGTTACTAATAAATGCCCCTTGACAGTAAGAAAGACAATTAACAGAAAATTTTGGAGCTACAGCTTTGCCAGTTCACATTGAATGGCATAAAAAGAACCTAGCCAAAGAATTACAGATGCACCACACACACACTTTAACAAAGAGTCGCTCAAATATGTATATAGGGAATAATTTCATTTGGCACGAGCAGAACAGTATAACAAGAACTCACCTTTCTACAAAATAAGGAGCAATTCGACCAGCAGCTGCATATGCCGGTGCCAGATTTCCAAGCTTCTGTTCAAGACCAGGAGCAGTTGCCTAGGGGAGGAAGTGCAAAATTCTGACATTTTGTTCTTAAAGAAATGCAAAGTTCAAATTTCTGACATTTTAGTCATTCAAGAATCTTGAGTGCATAAATGAAAGAGATACCAGGGTCAAACCTCTAGAGCAGTTTTTGACCAGGTCCTCTGGTTTATATCCATCAAATTCATCCCAGCACCATCAGTTTCATCAATACTTGCATAGCATCCGACAAGGATCGATGCCATGAATGAGCTTATCAAAGATATTCTCTCGGTATTTTCATAAATATGGGGTGCTGTTTGGTATATCTTTCTTATCTGTGGCCCAGTGTATCTTTCAAAGGCACGAGACCCCGTCAGCTTTGATAACTCAAATGCACCTCCGACTGCATTTTCTATCTCTCTGCATTGCTTAGTAGTGCTACTGTCCATCCATATAGGCGAGTCCATTGTAGAAAAGGCATCCTTAAGCTGGGAATGCAAGCTCTTACTAGCATCCAAGGAAGTCAGAATAGCTTGACTGCCCTTCTTCCAATAAACGCTGCCATGTTGTTGCCCACTCCCTGAAACGCCCACAACCTTACTGAAGTTGATCTTTGGTTTTAATTTCTCAAGCAGCAGTTCCAAAGCCTCCACCCACATAATGGTTGGTGAAAATATGCGGCCATCATCTGCGGGGTCTCTGTAAACCCCACCTTCGGTTTTGTAGTGTGGTAATTCAGAGTCGAAATTAACAGTTTCAGAACCTACTACGTTTAACTCATTGTTGAGCACGGTAGCTTTCAGTGACCTGTTGTAACAAGAGATTTGCAATATTAGATCCCATTGTGATGGTAACCCTACACATTTAGCATGATAGCAAAATGCAAAATATAACCCCATATGAAGCAAATGGTGAGTGGATCGTACGGTAATGCGATCATGGCTATCATACGCAGGACATATAAAACACAAAGAAAGCACAACGGGTGGGGTTGATGTCTAAAAAGTATCTATTGGTCCGTTGCCTGGGATGAAAGAGTTAGAAAGGAGTGAACGCCAAGGCTCTTACCCGATTAGCATGACCATAGAGCTGAACGCAAAACCTCTGCTCTTATAAGACCAATCTTATAACAGCACTAGATACACAATTGCTTAAGCACCAATAACATTGTCATTTTGTGAAGTCAACTTTCTGCGGAAACCTTTCCTTTTCACGAACTTATCTAAATCCTAGACCCAGATGGCATGAACTTTTAGTACACTTAATCTATCCGTATCCCCAACTGTACTGCATCTTCAATTAGAATTAGGACGCCAGCAATACATGGTATACAAAATAGATCCTGCAGAGAATTGCAGGATCAATCTCTTCATTGAAATCCCACCAGTCCACAAAATTCAATTGAACGAAATACAATTCACAAGAACAGGTTAAACCAGAAGTAAACAGTACTAAACAAAAACAGGATCCAGCGTCTGAACAGCAAAAAAAGAGGAGACGTAAGGGCTCACTGAGTGGAGCTGTCCAATCCGAGGAAGAGAGAGCCATCAGGGAGGGAGCTCAGTCCCACCATGCCTGCCGTCCACCGACGAAACCTCCGGATTGGATAGGAGCACGCGACGCGAGAGGCGAGGAGAAGAAATCAGATGGATCGGGGAGGAAAACGGGGAGCAGGAGTGGACTGGTCACGAACAAATAGGTAGCTAATCTGTTGTTAGTTTGGATAAGGACGTTATGCAGTTATCTAGGACGGATTAGAAAGCGGCGACCATGCAGGAGTGACTGTTTTGGGCTTCGCCCGAGGATCGTACTAAATTTTTGACTAATAAAATAATTTTATTAGTTTATGGTTTATGTGACATAATATAGTTAATATTATGAGAAAAGCAAATATACATGTACATGTGGGTACATGAGTTAAGAATTTAGTTCAATTCTCATATTTGTGCATCTCAAAAAATTCTCTAAAAATTCATAGATGTTCATCATGTTATAATGTACAAACCCACAAAATTTCATGCAAAAATATAATCAAGAGTGCCCTACACAAAAAAGACAAAAAATTGTTGCTGCATTGTTTTAAAAATAAGTTGAATTTTTTGTCTTTTTTGTGTAGGGCACTCTTGATTATATTTTTGCATGAAATTTTGTGGGTTTGTACAATATAACATGATGAACATCTATGAATTTTTGGAGAATTTTTTGAGATGCATAAATATGAGAATTGACCTAAATCCTTAACTCATGTACCCACATGTACATGTACAAAATCCACTCTCTAATATTATTAAATTTATATTTAAAAATATTTATTTTTTATTATAATTTTGTATCACATAAACTATATATTAATAAAATAATTCTTATAATTAAAATTTTATTTTAATCGATCAAAATACGGAGGAACTATGGTGAGAGGAGGATGGGATAGATCATCGGTTGCGAAACTGCATTGATGGTTTTTTTTTCCTTGTTCGTGCAGTCTACCACTGGCTGCTGGGACTGACAGGTCAGGTCGCTTGGAACTGAGACCCGCAGCCTTTCTCATTGGAGAGTATCCATCCTCTTATTATCTTGCTTCCATACCCTCTATCCTTGGTGTTGACGACCAAATTGGGCAGTACCCCCGGATGGGCCGAGTGCGTCGGGCAAGATCTGCATGCTACCGAATCGTGGCCCAGGCCGAGTGGTGCAGCGTCCCCGAATCCCGAGTACCCGTTTCCGAGTACCCGCGGTCCCGAGTTCTGGCGCCCCCGAGCACTCGCGCCCCCGAGCACTCGTCCCCGAGCACTCGTGCCCCGAGTATTCATGTCCCCGAGCACTCGCGCCCCGAGTACTCGTGTCCCCGAGCACTCGTTTCCGAGCATGAGATCCGAGTGCCGGACCCCGAGCACCCTATGTCCCCGAGTACTCGTCCCCGAGCACTCGTGTTACCGGGTACTCGTGTTCCCAAGCGCTCGTTTCTTAAGTTCTCGTGCGCCCGAGTACTCGCCTTCCCGAATGGGTCCAAGCCAGGCTCCGAACGATGCATCCGAGTCCCAGCCACGCCAGGTCGGTTGCCAAGCCGTAACGTTCCCGTACTTTCCTACAGGTGGGCCGAGGCATTGGATTTCAAGACGAAGACTTTCTGCGCTGGAGGCCTTGACTTGGGGCTCAAGGAACAATAGTTGATCGTGGCATTTAAAGGAAAGTCTGAGATTTGGAAGGACTCCCGGATAATATGGAAAGACATCTCGTATACAAGGCGGATTCCAGATCACGGCGGTTAATTCGATCAGATTAGGAAGTTATCTCGAGTTTGTATGGAAACATATCTTTGTACGAGATAGAGTCCAATTGTAGCTCAAAGACCGGGCATACCCTATAAATATGAAGGGTATATGGCCGATTGAGGTGGAACTCTCCCAATCGACGCACTCAATACATTATCTTTTCATCTACTATTTTCTCCCTTTGTTTTATGCTTCTCGTTCTTCGTTGTTCTTCGTGTTTCACGGCAACGAGACTCGAGGCCCTGGGGGCGATCAGGTCGACCTAGGGCAGCCCATAGCCGCCGCACCTCCTGACGGGGTCCCTCCCGGGGGTGTGGGGTTTCGGGTTCCAAAAGCACCCGCCGGTGTGTCTTGCGTATCGCGCTCCCGGCGGGTCTCCCCCGATTCCGTGTCCCACGCATCGCGCTCGGCCTCGGGGGTACACGGTGACGTGTTCGTGTGCGAACACACTTTTTGGCGACTCCGCTGGGGAAGAATCTCTGGTTCATCATGTCCAATCATCAGACTCCACAACTCGGCGAGATCAGCACCGATAACATCATCAAGCCAGACTACAATGAGTTATCGGAGGAACATCGCCAAGCCTTCGAAGCGTACAAGAAGAAGCGGGAGGAGGAAGATCTGCAGACGTTCCTCGCGAATTTCAAGAAGGATCGTCAAGGGAACATTACTCCGGTTGGAGAAATCAAACTCCCTCCTCTACACGGCAAGAAGGCTGACACCCCGGTAAGTAGCACGTTTTCTCCAGAACAGATAGCCGAAATACAGGGTTATATTTCGGAAGGCAATACTCTTGTTTACAACACGTTCATGGAAAACACGAGTGCTAAGGGGAGCACGTGCCCAACATCTAGTGGTAACGCCGGTACGGCTATAGGTGTGGTAAACCCTGATCCGACCTCGGTAGTAGGTTCATCGGCGCTTCCCGGGCCATTGAATTCACGCCCTAGTCAGAACAACCAACCCGTAGCCGTACCCGCCAGCCCTAGTCCGATCATGAGCATACCCGGTTCGGCGGTAGCGCCGAACCAGAGCCTGATTACACCTTCCATGAACACAACCATGGTTAAGCCGATGCCGAGTCACGACTCGGCGTATGGATCACAGGCCGCACCCATGGCCAGTCGTCCAACGGCGACTTCGTCCGCTACGGATGAAATTTTAGCCAAGCTCCAGGAAGACATGAAAAGGATGTTTACCGAGTCCGGACTCGAGCCGAAGTTTAGAAGTCGGATGTACCAGAAGCCATATCCTGACTACTATGATGCTATCCTATATCCTCCGGGTTACAAGGTTCCCGACTTCGCTAAATTTAGCGGTGAAGGAACGAAAACTACATGGGAACATGTCAGTCAGTATCTAGCACAGTTAGGTGAAGCGAACTCTATAAACGAGTTGAAAGTGCGCCTATTTCCCTTGTCACTGACTGGCACAGCTTTTTCATGGTTCTCCGCTTTGCAGCCTGGCACTATACTCTTGTGGTCGCAGTTAGAGCAGAAGTTCCATGATCACTTTTATAGCGGCGACAATGAACTCAAGTTGACGCATCTTACATCGGTCAAGCAGAAGCACGACGAGTCGGTCACCGACTACGTCAAAAGATTTAGGGACACAAAGAACCGATGCTACAGCTTGGTAATAACCGAGAGAGACTTGGCCGACTTGGTACTGGCCGGGTTGAAGACCCACATCCGAGAAAGGATAGAAAATTATGAGCTCTTAAGTGTCAACCAAGTCTTGCAAAAAGCTTTGGCTCAAGAAAGCCGAAGCATAGAAGTCAAAGAGATTCATAGGTCCAAACCCGATCGCCCTAGGATGCACATGGTCGAGTACGACAGCTCGGGCGATGAGGGTAACATATACGCTGCCGAGTTCGTTTGGTCCTCCAAGACCAAACCATATACTTGTGATGCCCTCAGCCGACTCGCAAGAATCATGAAGAGCAGATGAAATTCACCTTTGATGTAGCTAAGTGTGATAAAATATTTGATTCTTTGTTGCAAGATAGGATCATTAGAATATCTCATTCTTTACCGCCGTTTGAAGAGCTGAAACGGCGAGCTTATTGCAAGTATCATAATTCTTTTTCTCATGCGACTAATGACTGCAATGTTTTTCGGCGACAGATACAATCGGCCATTAATGAGGGACGATTGAATTTCGCCGATATGCAAATCGATAAACAACCCTTCCCAATGAATGCTATGGACTTGGAAGGGAAGAAAGTTTTGATTCGGCCCGACATAGCCGAATCAGCTAACAAAGACAATGTGGTCCTCGGGGAACCTCGGAAGAAAGAAGTCGGCAAAGCACCGGGAAGAGAAGTCGTGCTCGAGAAACAACCCGGTGGCAAAGAGACATTGAAAATCACTATCAGAAATCACGCACTCGGGGGGCGATCCCGAGTACAGGAAGATCACACCAGTGCACTCGGGGGGCAACCACCGATGCCAGAGAATACCCGGGTCAAGTTCATCAAGCCCGAGAGTCCGGAAGTCGGCAAGTGGAAGATCAACGAAGCCAGAGCTCAGTACAAAAGAGTGAAGCCGACTTTCGATATGTTACTCTCCAAGTATACCAACCAAGCGGCCGGTGTCATCCCTGACCGACCATCGCGCTTAAAACGTCCAAGATCACCTCCAAGGCCAGGGTTCCAGCATCAGGCCGAGCCGCACGGGCCATGGATGCCGGCTCCATGGATGGTGCCACCTCCATACGCGCCGTACATGGACGACCTCAACGGAAGATGGGGGCAGCACCCAATGGTTCCCTACGCTTTCCACCCAGGATGGTCGGCGTTGAGAAGACCCGTCCGCGAGAGGCTCACTCATCCTACTCGGGGCCGACTAGCTGGGGATGCCAGTCGGCCGACACAGAAGGCCAACCATCCTACTCAAGGCCGACTCGTTGGCGATACCAGTCGGTCCTCACCGACTTCTCCGAGCCGACCAGCCAGAAAGGTGTGGCGTGCTAAGTCGCCGAATACTAATGCCCCAACAGACGGCGGGCAAAAGATGGAGATCGAAATCGGCAAGGGACCGATTACTATCAGTAATCTGGTCAATTCTAATGACAATATAATCACTGTTCAGCAGGGGTCTGTGGCCAATGATCATGAAGCCGGTACAAGCAAGAGCAGGCCCAGAGACCCCAAGTACACTCAGCCTACCTGGTGTCCTCCCGGGTTGACCAAGACCCAGAAAAGAAGGCTGCAGCGCATGAGGAATCAGGAGAAGGTTGAACAGGAAGCCGAGAAGCTGAGGGACGAAACTTTCAACGAGATTCGGCCCATGAAGCAGGTCTGGAAGCCTAAGCGAGCAGAGGACGCGACGACTCCCGAAGATACATCTCCTCTACTCGACAAATCACCGAAGTCGGTAGCCACCACGGAAGACAACGAAGAAGAAATGGCGGACTACGAGTCTACGCCGGTTCATGGAGGTATGGACATAAATATGGTCTATTACTTACCTGCCGAGTTCCGTGCTGTAGATGAAGATGGGGAGATAGCCCAGTTCGACTTCGGCCCCAAGAACGCCATCTTTGAGAAGCCAACAAAGCCGGTGAGGCACCTAAAACCGCTATATGTCAAAGGCCATATTAATGGAACACCGGTGGCGAGGATGCTCGTGGATGGCGGTGCCGTGGTGAATCTTATGCCATACTCGGTCTTCAAGAGGTTAGGTCTGCATGATAACGAGTTGATGAAGACCAATATGGTGCTCAATGGATTTGAAGGCAAAGAGAGCACAGAGGCCAAGGGTGTGATGTACGTAGAGCTTACCATTGGAAGCAAGACTTTGGCCACTGCATTCTTCGTCGCTGAGGTGCAAGGGAATTACAACATCATACTGGGCCGCGATTGGGTTCACGCCAACCAATGCGTGCCATCCACGATGCACCAATGCCTTATACAGTGGATTGATGAAGAAGTCGAAGTCATTCACGCAGACAACTCGGCCTGTGTCGCATTGGCCGACGCATTGGTGGACTGGCAGCACCCCAATGCGACGTGTCTATCTGGGCGAGACCTTTCCGGGTTTGACTTCCTGAGTGCCACAAAGGACGGGTTCGTGCCCGTATCTTTAAAGCCAGTCGGCGCCGACCGACTCCAGCCCAACACGGTTCTCATTGCCTTGGTCGATGCGGTGGCGAGTCGGCTACAACCCGGCAGATCCTCAGGAGCCGACTTCCTTAGAGCCAAAGGAAGCAGCCGAGTACCCACATCTTCAAAGCCGGTTGATGGCAATCGGCTCCAAGATAAGAAGTAATCAGATGGATCACAACTCGGAGTGGTTACAAAAGCGACTCGCAGAGTATCGGTCCAATAGGAACGATGTGCACGAGTCTGTAGAAGAATGGGATAACATGGACAAGTTAGGACAAGGTTTCACGTCGGCCGATCCATTAGAGGAAGTAGACATAGGGGATGGTTCGAGTCCTAGGCCGACGTTTGTAAACGAGAATTTGAAAGCCGACTGTAAATTTAAGCTAGTCGGCTTACTAAAAGAATATGTTTGCTGCTTTGCATGGGAATATCATGAGATGCCCGGGTTAAGCCGAGAGCTAGTGGAGCATCGGTTGCCTATCAAGGCCGGTTTCAGACCTTTTAAACAACCGGCCAGGAGATTCAACCCCGAGATGTATGACCGGATCAAAGAAGAGATCGGTCGGTTGCTTAAGGCTAACTTTATTAGACCTTGCAGGTATGCCGACTGGGTCTCTAACATCGTTCCCGTGGAAAAGAAAGGGTCCGGCAAGTTGAGGGTGTGCATCGACTTCAGAGATTTGAACAGAGCCTCACCCAAAGACGAGTACCCTATGCCTATAGCCGATATGCTTATTGACAGTGCTTCTGGACACGAGGTCATCAGCTTCCTCGACGGTAACGCGGGGTACAATCAAATCTTCATGGCCGAAGAGGACATGTCCAAAACGGCTTTTCGTTGCCCCGGGTTCCTCGGCCTATTCGAGTGGACAGTGATGACCTTTGGATTGAAGAATGCTGGGGCCACGTATCAAAGAGCTATGAATCTAATCTTCCATGATCTACTCGGCGTCATACTAGAAGTCTATATTGATGACATCGTTGTCAAGTCGGACGCCTTTGAATCTCATCTGGCCGACTTGCGCTTAGCTTTCGAGAGGATGAAAAGGTACGGCCTGAAGATGAACCCTTTGAAGTGCGCTTTTGGCGTATCGGCTGGGAAGTTCTTAGGCTTCATCATACATCAGCATGGCATAGAAATTGATCCTAAAAAGATAGAAGCTATTCAGAAGTTACAAGCTCCGACATGCAAAAGAGACATGCAAAGACTCCTTGGTAAAATCAATTATCTGAGGAGATTCATAGCCAACTTGTCGGGAAAGGTCACCGCATTTACTCCTATCCTTCGGTTGAAGAATGACGTCGATTTCACTTGGGGGGCAAGGCAACAGGAGGCGTTCGAGTTGATCAAAGGCTATTTATCTACCCCTCCGGTATTGAAAGCGCCTAGGCATGGGGAACCCTTCCGACTTTACATCGCAGCAGAGGAAGGCGTAATTGGGGCTGTGTTAACCCAAGAAGCCGAAGGAAAGGAACATGCTGTCACTTATTTGAGTCGGCGACTACTCGACGCCGAGACAAGGTACTCTTTCGTTGAGAAGTTATGCTTATGCCTATATTACGCTTGCACGAAGTCGAGACACTATTTGCTGTCTAGTACTTGCACTGTAGCCTGTCAAACCGATGTCATCAAGTATATGTTGCATAGGCCAATTCTTAGTGGCCGAGTCGGCAAGTGGGCTTACGCGCTGACCGAGTACGATTTGGCTTATGAACCCTTGAAATCTATGAAGGGCCAAATCATTGCCGACTTCATTGTTGAACATCGGGTTGACAAGCATAGCATTGACGTTGATCTTGTCTCGCTAGTACCATGGAGATTGTACTTTGATGGGTCAGTCTGTAGCAATGGCCAAGGTGTCGGTGTTGTTTGCATATCTCCGTATGGTACTACCCACGAAGCCTCATGCCGCCTAGAATATTTTTGCACAAATAATCAAGCCGAGTATGAAGCTTTGCTACTCGGCTTAGAGCTTCTGATTGTAATAGGTGCCACACATATTGAGGCTTTCGGTGACTCGTTATTAGTAGTCCAACAAGTGTCCAAAGTTTATCATGTCTTGACGAATCACTTAATGTTTATCTTGATAAGTGTCTAGATATAATCTCTACCTTGGATTATTTTAGTATTGCTCATATACCTAGACAAGAAAACTGGGTTGCAAACGAGTTGGCGCAGCAAGCGTCCGGCTACCATGTTAGTCGTGGTGTCTTTCATATTTCTCAAGAGCCGATGCTTGGGCCCAACTCGGTAGGAAAGGCCGAGTCAGAGATCACTGACTCGGTCGCCAGTAAAAAACCAAGTATGAATAACAGAGAAGACTGGAGGAAGTCGATCATTGATTACTTACAAGATCCGACTAAGAGGGTAGACCGGATTGTTCGGCGGATGGCCTTCAAATACACTTTGATCGGCGATGATCTTTATCGCCGAACGGTCGACGGAGTTCTTTTGAAATGCTTGGACGAGGATCAAGCAAGAGTTGCGATGGGAGAGGTACATGAAGGCATCTGTGGCACCCATCAGTCGGCTCACAAGATGAAATGGTTATTACGGCGTGCCGGGTTCTATTGGCCGACTATGATCAACGATTGCTTCAGATATTACAAGGGGTGTGAAGCCTGTCAGAAGTTTGGTGATATTCAACTCGCTCCTGCTGCCATACTACATCCTATTATCAAGCCGTGGCCATTCAGAGGTTGGGGACTAGACTTCATTGGACAAATCTATCCTTCTTCCTCGAAGGGGCATCGGTTCGTATTGGTAGCAACTGATTATTTCACCAAGTGGTCTGAAGCAGTGCCTCTCAAGAACATGACACATGTGGAAGTGATTCGATTCATA
This sequence comes from Stipa capillata, assembly GCA_019208055.1. NCBI lineage: Eukaryota > Viridiplantae > Streptophyta > Magnoliopsida > Poales > Poaceae > Stipa > Stipa capillata. The sequence continues at coordinate 66,967 of JAGXJF010000601.1, forward strand.
ACCGAGCACATTATACATAGATTCGGCGTCCCTCAAACTCTGACGACGGATCAAGGTACCTCTTTTATGGCGGGACAAGTAAAGGAGTTTGCCGAGTCCTATAAAATAAAGCTGCTCAATTCTTCTCCATATTATGCCCAAGCCAATGGACAAGCCGAGTCCAGCAATAAGGTGCTAATCAAGCTTATCAAGAAGAAGATCGAAGACAACCCAAGGAGATGGCATGAGGTGTTGTCCGAGGCGTTGTGGGCGCATAGGATTTCAAGACACAGTGCTACCAAGGTGACTCCCTATGAGCTCGTGTATGGACAAGAGGCCGTTTTACCCGTAGAGGTAAATCTGAGTGCTTTAAGATTAGCCAAACAGAATGATTTATCGGCGGTCGACTTTTACAATCTGATGATGGATGGTCTTGACGAAGTCGCCGATAAGCGTTTGGTTGCTTTAAAGGCCATAGAAAGGGACAAGCTAAGGGTAGCCAAAGCATACAACAAAAAGGTCAAGTCGAAGAACTTTCAAGTCGGTGAACTAGTATGGAAGGTCATCCTACCAATCGGCTCGAAGGATAATAAGTTTGGCAAATGGTCGCCGAGTTGGGAAGGTCCTTTCAGAATTGCGAGAGTGGTTCCTGGGAACTCATACTTAGTAGAATCCGTGCAGGGCACTCTGTTGCCGCGAGCTCTCAATGGCAGGTATCTGAAGAAGTTCCACCCGAGCATGTGGCAAGAAGCATAACAAGTGCTGTGGCCGATATATCATATCGCCCTAAGAGAAGAAATGGCCGATGAGATGGTCCGCATCGCCCTAAGAACATGACTTATTATTTTCGGTAAAAATACATCTTTATACCGAAAACAGGGGGGGCATGTGTTGACGACCAAATTGGGCAGTACCCCCGGATGGGCCGAGTGCGTCGGGCAAGATCTGCAATGCTACCGAATCGTGGCCCAGGCCGAGTGGTGCAGCGTCCCCGAATCCCGAGTACCCGTTTCCGAGTACCCGCGGTCCCGAGTTCTGGCGCCCCCGAGCACTCGCGCCCCCGAGCACTCGTCCCCGAGCACTCGTGCCCCGAGTATTCATGTCCCCGAGCACTCGCGCCCCGAGTACTCGTGTCCCCGAGCACTCGTTCCCGAGCATGAGATCCGAGTGCCGGACCCCGAGCACCCTATGTCCCCGAGTACTCGTCCCCGAGCACTCGTGTTACCGGGTACTCGTGTTCCCAAGCGCTCGTTTCTTAAGTTCTCGTGCGCCCGAGTACTCGCCTTCCCGAATGGGTCCAAGCCAGGCTCCGAACGATGCATCCGAGTCCCAGCCACGCCAGGTCGGTTGCCAAGCCGTAACGTTCCCGTACTTTCCTACAGGTGGGCCGAGGCATTGGATTTCAAGACGAAGACTTTCTGCGCTGGAGGCCTTGACTTGGGGCTCAAGGAACAATAGTTGATCGTGGCATTTAAAGGAAAGTCTGAGATTTGGAAGGACTCCCGGATAATATGGAAAGACATCTCGTATACAAGGCGGATTCCAGATCACGGCGGTTAATTCGATCAGATTAGGAAGTTATCTCGAGTTTGTATGGAAACATATCTTTGTACGAGATAGAGTCCAATTGTAGCTCAAAGACCGGGCATACCCTATAAATATGAAGGGTATATGGCCGATTGAGGTGGAACTCTCCCAATCGACGCACTCAATACATTATCTTTTCATCTACTATTTTCTCCCTTTGTTTTATGCTTCTCGTTCTTCGTTGTTCTTCGTGTTTCACGGCAACGAGACTCGAGGCCCTGGGGGCGATCAGGTCGACCTAGGGCAGCCCATAGCCGCCGCACCTCCTGACGGGGTCCCTCCCGGGGGTGTGGGGTTTCGGGTTCCAAAAGCACCCGCCGGTGTGTCTTGCGTATCACGCTCCCGGCGGGTCTCCCCCGATTCCGTGTCCCGCGCATCGCGCTCGGCCTCGGGGGTACACGGTGACGTGTTCGTGTGCGAACACTTGGCATCACAGTGGACAATAGGTTGATGGTATTCGAATGGGAATTGGCACATGTTGGGATCACTTGGAGGAAGGAATTTAAAAAACATAGGAATAGCGAAAATGCAAGAATTGGATGTCATGGTATGCTGAATGCTATAGGATTTGAAAAGAATAATAATATAAGTTATTTGGTTGCATGCACCGCAAACATACATGAAGAATTTCTTTTGGGAAATTAAAAGTATGGATAATAGCCATAGACAGATTCCACGTAACAATAATTGGAACATGAGCTCGACAGATTCCACGTATTCAAATATGTTGATCAGCTTGTCGAGCTCAACAGGAACCACAATCTCAGGTCAGGCACAACAAAGTCTGGCCTGCATATGCCATGACCTTCTAACCCAGACAAGAAGTGATATATAAGAAGATATCAGTTCTGGACAGCAGCTTCACTAGCAACAGCATCTCATTGAGTAGAGAGGATTGAGGGGTCAAACAGAACAAACAGAACAAACAAACCTCCAGTGACAAAAGAAATTGGGCTGGGTAGGTTCTCAGCGTCTTATTATTCAGAGCACATGTCAGAATACTACAGAAGGTGCAAATATTCGCAGCTGCCTCGGATCAGAAGTAATTGCTGGTGTAGAATTTCTTCAGGAAGTCGGAGCTGCCTTGGTCCTTGGAGTCCAGGTCCTGCACCAGCCCCTTTTGGCCGACCACGTATTGACCGATCACATGATGGCGCTGCTTCGCGTGCTCGGTGATGTTGTTCAGCTCCTCCAGTCCTTTGAAGAGAAGCATATCAATGACCTGTTTGCAAGCAAAGTCAGCTGAAGTGAACAAGATATGCACTCAGATTGAGGAAGATGAAATGCTTTCCTGGAATTGTGATTTGTATTGTGACGTGAATGGTGCATTGGTAAGAAAAAGTTTCCTGGAATCTTTAACTACAACAGTAACAAAATACAGGGATCCTCAAATGCAACAAACAAGTATAACCAAACTCAGGAATTTCTATGGATTGAATGTAAGTGCAGGGAACCATACTTGAGCACTCTTGCTCAATCAAACTGGTCAAGACCAGCAAGCCCAAACAAAATCTAGTTACATCTCCAGCAAATATCAGGAAATTACACAGACATTTGTCACAACTCATAATATAACTAAAGATAGCTAGCAACACTTTGCATTAAACAAGCTCCTTTGATCAAAATTGTAGTATTGTACATCCAAATGACTAGGATTGACAGCTTCTAGTGAAAGGCAAAAAAATCTCCAATTAAATTATTACACTGTTATCTGGAAACTATAACACTTGGCTCACGGACAACTTGGTCGTCCAAAAAAACTTGGTTGTCCTGCCCACAGGGCCTTACAACTCCTTTTGTTGTACAAAAATTAGGACTTGAAACTCTAGCTGATCAGTTTCCAGTTTCCACCATATTCTTAAAAATGTCATTTTAAGCCAATTCTTTGGGGCCCCAAAGATATCAGTGATATCATTAATCAGGTGAACAAATTGTGAAGTCTTACAAAAGACGGATGGATGTTGAAGATTACAATAAACTGCATATTTATCTATCGCCAAAATATGACTATAGGCCATACTCATGATTGATGTGCATAAAGCTTAGCTGGAATAAAAGATACACAGTTTATTTTGCCACATAGCGTACACAGCTACACATTGTCTGTTGCAAGTTAAGCTTGAGTCTCAGGGTAGATTCATGTATTGTGACAATTCCAAACTGAGTTTGACAAAGTGCAATTCCAAACTGATTTTGACAAAGTGCACTCGGACTTAGTCAAAGTGGAAATTAATTGCATCTCTAATTACTCTCAATCAAAAATAAGTTTAAATAAAATATTTAACTATTCCTTAGAACAGTATCTTCCTAAATTGATCGATGTCATTGACCACCAATATACAAGAGGAACCAAACAATGTGTTTTACTCTTCCAAACAAGCCATGCCACTTTAATTCATAACAGAAGCAAATCAAATTTAAAAAAATCATAATAGTCTCCAAATTTAGCAGGAGATAAGTCACTCAACAATAACTAGCTAGCAGCCTAGCATTGTAAATAATTTACCTTTCCCATTTCATACTAGAAACAATCAGCAGACCAATTTGGGAACCCTATCTAGCACAAAGTTCAGCTACAATGGATTTATCGTCAGCACTCATAAAACCGGTAGCCCCACATAGTCAGTCACATCAATGACCACCTGAAGATCGACGAATCAAATTTATGCATCTTTTTAGCAGGATTTCCTATTGGTAGAGTTCACTTTAAATTTTACTACAGTGGACATTGATGTGATCCACTATGTAATGCTAGGAACTTTCCTGTATACCCGTGATCCACTAAAATATTACCAGAATATTGTACAGAAAACCAAACTTTCATCAGATCTTGAGCCTGAGCACCCATTGTACAACTACGCCTAGCTACTTGCATAGCCAAAGGTGAAGCGTATAATGAAATCGACATCTATCTAGCGGAAGCGCAATCAATTTCAGGTAACTGAATATGATATTGCCACCAGCATGAGTAGGAAGGATATTCTCCCAAGGGGTAATCAACTACAGAAATATTTCTAGTGATCATAACATAAAGAAGTAGCTTGGCGCCGGTGTCTTACAGAACACAGAAGCAAGCGCAAGTAAACATTTTTCGGATTCTGTGCCTCTGGAAAATCCAGATACCCACGGCAGTAAGCACCTCAATGCAAAATTGACCACCCATCAGTGGGGAAATTACTGTCCGAAGAGCATCACTACTTACTGGTGTTGGGGGGCGGGGGCACGAGGTTACCACACCCCCCAGTCTAAGTCCCCACTAGAAATCGACTCCTACTCATGAATATTGCACAAATATCCAGCTAGGTTAATGAAAACCTACCCATCCAACAAATTCCTACAGATGATGCATCAGCGATTCCTAACCCAACTAACCGCATATCAGATTTTGCAGCAAGCGCCCCCTCCGAATGACCCGACAGCTACTAGGTCGGAGAGTCTAGAGCTATGCATTCGCAAAAGGCAGATCGAATCAGGGGGTGGGGAAATCGAGGGAGGCGGAAGCGGGTGCGACCTTGGGGTCGGAGACGGCCTGGTTCTTGCGGATCTGCTTGGAGATGGTGGAACGGAGCTGGGAGGGTGTGACGACGTCGTCGAGGTTGTAGATCTCCATGATGGAGGGGATGGCGCGGCACGCCTGCCTGAAGAAGTCGAACACGCGGCCCCGCGCCTCCTCCATCGATGCCGAGTTCGGTGGCACCTTCACCGCGCGCAGGGTGAACGCCATCTCCGACGACCAACCGCCGCTTCACCGCCTCTCTCTCTCTCTCTCTCTCCGGGCTCCGGCCGCCGCCGTTCTCTCCCCGTCCGTCCTCAGGTGGGCCGCGCGGTGCTGGTTACTGGTGAGATGAGAGGGATTCGCTTGGGAACGTTCTCCTGATAATCGCAGGCCGTCCGTTTACCTCGAGATTGGATGGATAGAGATGGGCCGCGTGCGTACTGGGTTGGCCTTGAAGGCGATCAGGACGCGACCCAAGGCCCGTTTAGCTTTAACTGACCTAACAACTCTCTTGTTTTAATCTCTTACGTTTGTGTAAGCTTATCGGAAAACTGCTTTCAGAACAACAACAAAAGATGTTGCACATCTATCTGTAGAACTGTAAATTCTGCAGTTTATTATGCAACAAAACTAGGACGGAACAACGGTAATCTCCAATGATTAGGAACAAAACGATTTGCGTCCACATCATGTGAAAATCTTACATCCGTGAACCGATATCCAAACTCATCTGGATTCATTTGATACATATCTCACAGGACTACAATATCTACCTTCAGTTCGCTTTCATCTTCACCAAAACTTCAATTGGCCTTTCGGCATACAGAGACTATGGAACTCAACCATAAGCTGAGAAGATTTGCTGCGGGTCTCATATGCTGGAGAAAGGGAACGACAAAATTTAATCCCGATCATTGCTCACAGGTTGAAGATCTGAGCTGGCCAGCTGTGCTTCCGGCCATCTGAGCTGATTCCCATAGTTTCAATCGATATGTCTATGCTGCGGTGCTCAGAGGCCCTCACAATGCTGATGCGGGACCTGATCGTGACAGCTGGGCAATCTTCTGTGCCAACTGATGCCGATGAGCCAACGACTGATTTCTCCTTTGCCATCGCGATGGGCTCTTCAAAGGTGAAGATTGTTTGCGACCAATGAGTTGGTGTGGAGAAAGGAGAGGTGGAGAGGATGACTGGCTTGTCCTTGCAGAATCTGTTGGTGAAGCCTGTGTCAAACCACAAGACAATGCCATAGCACCAGGTTACTCCTGGTACAGCTGCACCACTTTTAGGAAGCCTTAGCTCCAAGCTTGCAGTGAAATCCATATCGTTTTGCTTCATAGTTGCCAGATCAAATGACTGCATAGAGCAGAAATAAACCAATATGTTAGAGCACAGACCACGACCACTGCATTTGAAAAAGACATTTGAGCGCGAAGGATGAAACATAGTAAATCTTGAGTATTTGATTCAATAAAGAATACCAAATATCACACTTGGGTAGTGAAATATCAAATGTATGTCCATAGCGTCTATCACAACAAAGTTTTCTCTAGCTCTAAATAACCTTTAAACAACTTCAGCCAAAATATTGGATGCTCAAGAAGTGAAATAACCTAAGTATGCAGAGTTCCTAGGACTTACATGGAGCACAGCAGTATCAGTCACAACATCCTGAGAAGCCAATACATCAACTACAGGAAATTGAGCTGAACTCCCTGTTACTTCTTTGCCAATACATGACATATCAAAGCCATACACATCTTCCCAAAACGGCAAGCTAGTTCCACCTCTCCCAAAACCAGCACCAAGCTAGAAAATGGATCAGATGAAACAAGTTAACAAATGCAGAAAATGGAGAAAAAAATACAGGCAAAAGGTTGTAAAAACTCACGATTGTTGCAGTATCCGGGAGAATAGCGCCACCAGGTTTCAGGAAATGATCACGTGCATATAGAACTGAACTGAGCATGGATTCATACAGTAGGCAATATCCCATCCACTCACTCACTAACACATCAAATCCATTCGGTGGAACTTGTATTTTATGGTTTAGCTCTTCAGCCTTGGTATGCACAACACTTATCACTTGAGGACTTTGTGTTTGTTTAATTTCTTTATTTTCATCATGGAATAGACCATTATTTTTTGCGACCTGCATTTGTGCTATAACTATGAGAGCGAATCCCTGGTAAAAAAACCTATAGTTTGACATAATGATTGAGAAAAGGCATACTTGGGTAGCCACAGAAGCCATCTTTGCACTCCCATCAACAGCAACAACTCTAGATGCACCAGCCATCGCTGCAAAAAGGCTATAGGAAGCATACATCAGCAACATCCCAGGAGGCATTCACAAGTCATACGTGCTAAGAATATTGATTTTAACAACCAGCCTTGCAATTCAATGATATGATCAGAACACCACATGCAATTAGCTTCAATCAAAGATCACAATAAGATTTAAGCGAGGCCGTTTAGTTTTAGATATTTTCATTTGTATCACATAAAACATAATCATTAATGAGACCAGGCTTGCACCAATCTTCTACCTACCTAACACAGAATTAATTCTTAATTCTCCCTAGCAGGGCAGAGTATTAATTGAGTGCATTGGGGCTATCCAAGCGTTGTGCTATTTTATTTTTATATATACAAACTATCATTATTATCATTGCTCATTTTACGAAGTAGTGATATATAGTCTATTTGCTTATGCTAGAAACAACATGGCCAGCATCAAGCCTCATGGCAAGACAAAGTAACCCTCCTGCGCAAAAGCATTTAACATCCTACATTACATACCTCAGAATTCCTGTACCACAGCCAACATCTAGTACGGTTGCTCCATTCATGAGGTTAGGATTGCCCAAAAGGGCATCTCTGTAAGCATCTGTTCTTACCTGAAAAGGTTGGACACAGAGAGAGTTCATTGGTCTTTTGGATCATATAAGCCCATATACGAAATTGAACCAATAGACATACTTTAAAGGGGTCCATTAACCACGTATGGCAAGAGTTAACGTACTTTGTCGCCGAGCATCTCTCGATGAATGCCGAATGAACTATAAGATCCAAAGTAGTTATCGTCCACACTTTTTATTTCCTTGGCAGTAACACTAGCACGTACAATCTTTAGCTGCTTATCATTCTGTTCCTGCGAAAGAGACTCACTGCCGTTGCCGCCAGTACTTTCAATAGTAACTGCTTTCTCAAATCTAGAACTAATACCATAAGAATCATCAATAATGGTGTTCAGACAGCTCTCCTGTGGTTCAGCTAACCTCCCATTGCCAGCTGAACACTCTCCTCTATCCATTGACATTCTGCAATTCTCCTCCTCGTCATCGTCAAAGATGGACAAACTATGCAAAAGCGAGTCGTCTTCCATGAAAGGTTTCAAGTACGAATCCTCCTCCCATGGAACCTTCCCCTCAAGCTGGGAAGTCTCTGCTGCATGCAAGTGGCTGCATAGTTCGCTGTTGCCAGCGAAAGCTTGGCCGCAGCTCCAACACTTATTCTCCGCAACCTACAAATCAATCATAAGGTCCATAAGTCCTGGTATGCAGCAAACAAGCACAGGATTCAACAAAATTGCAATCTAAATCAGCCATGGAACAGAATTAGTGCCTAAGAAAGCTGTGATTCCCATCGTATTAAACTCGTTTCCCAACCAGCTTCGCTTCAAAAGACCATATAAAGATTAGCACAGCAATTGAGTTCATACTGCACTCATTCGGTTGCAAACTACTTGAGCTGAGAAGCTTAACGCAGCCATAGAATTGAAGCAAGTGGGAGGAGATGCGCACCTTGGATCGAACAAAATTGATGAGCTTGATGCAACCGTAGAAATCCAGCCCAAGCTCCCTCACGACCTCGCGGAAATCGAAGCGGTGCTCGGAGCCGCAGTGCGCGAAGAGGGAGCCCTCGGAGTCGAACCGCGCGCTGCAGAACAGGCAGAGGAGGCCACCGCCGCCGCCCGCCGCGTCGTCGCCGTCCGAGTCCCAGTCGTCCCACCCCTCCTCCCCCTCCCCCTCCTCCTCCTCATCATCGTCCTCGTAGTCGTCGCCGAGCCGCTCTTGCTTGGGAAGAGGGAGCTCATGTGCCTGGGTCGCCATGGCCAGTGCTTGCTTCTTCGTGGACGGACAAGCAGCAGCAGCAGCTCGGTTAAACCCTAGACGAAGAGGGCTTAAGCTTCAGCCGCAGACGAGGAGGCGGGCCGATGGGCCGGGCCGAACTCACACGAGACTGGTAGGTGGGCCTGGCCCATTAGATGTAGTGAAGACTCTAAACCTCCACCACCTCGCCGCCCTTCGTCTCGCCCCCTTTCTCTCACCGTCGGCGCCGCCGCCACAGCCGTCACTCACCGGAGACCACCGTGCCCCGCCACTGCCGCCCAGGTAACAGTTCCCTCTCCTCTCCCCCTCCTGTTCTACTCCTCGTGTTGAGCGGTAGCGGCGGTTGGAGAACAGAAGGTCGAGGAGAGGACGAGCAGTGGGAGAGGGCGGCGGCGTAAGGTACACTCGCCCTTGCATGACTGCGTTTGTTCGGCTCGCCTTAAGAGCAGCTTCTTGGAGCAGGTGAGGCGCCAAACCCGACGTCTTCCTCAACCAGAGCCTGTGTACAACCGTTAAGCTAACCGCGCGTGCGATCTTCCTCGCAGGGGTGCCAACGCCGCGGCTCCGCGCGGCCTCGGCTTGTTCCCGCGGCGCAGGAGCGCGTCCCAGGGTGCGAGGATGGAGAACGGCGGCGGGAAGGGCGGCCGCGGCGCGCTCATAGTCCTGGAAGGGCTGGACAGGAGCGGGAAGTCGTCCCAGTGTGCTCGGCTGCTGTCATTTCTGGAAGGGAAAGGTTGCTCGGCTGAAGGATGGCGGTTCCCCGACAGAGGCACCAGCGTCGGGCAGATGATCTCTGCATACCTCGCAAACGAGTCGCAGCTCGATGATCGAACCATCCATTTGCTCTTCAGCGCGAATCGCTGGGAGAAAAGGTTTGTTCTTTTTTGCAAAATCTCGAATTTATGCAATCTGATATGTAGCATGCACAATATGTGCAATGATTCAGAGGTGTAATCTGTTGGGTTTGTCATATACAGAAATTTGATGGAAAGCAAGCTACTTGGTGGAACTACTCTCGTCGTCGACCGCTATTCTTATTCCGGAGTGGCATTTTCAGCTGCTAAAGGACTTGACATTGAGTGGTGCAAGGTGATCTGGATACCTTATGTAACAAGGCGTTGCGCTTTCGTATGCGTGAAATACTGACAAGTGTTACCCCTTTTTTTCCTAAGGCTCCAGAAGTTGGACTGCTAGCTCCAGATCTTGTAATATATCTGGATGTACAACCTGAGGTATTTCATTGGTCGCCATTCTGCCCATGGCATCCAAATCAACCAATTGCTGGATCTTCTATTGTCTGTAATGCTTATTTCATGCTTTTGTGCATTTGAATCGTTTCAGCTTTTACATACTGTAGTGATGATGGCACCATTGGGCCATAATCCAATCAAAAGACCATATAGATAAAACTCAGTCATGGTGATGCACTAAGGTGTTCCTCTATTGGTTTCGGCGTTGAAACACAAAAACAATCAACTTCAGTTCTACGTCATTTGCTGAAGGCAGATAACATGAAAAAGTCTGTTGTTCAGCAAATATCTTTGCCCACCCAACTATCATATTCTAAGTTGTTTTTTGACCAAATCTTCAGTAAAGGCTACCATTCACTACAATGGTTTAGTCGGGTATCCAATTTTCTTTATGGTAAATGTGAATTTACTGTTTCAGAAAGCGGCCGAAAGAGGAGGCTATGGGGGTGAGAGATATGAAAGAATTGAGTTCCAGAAAAGAGTGGCTGAGCATTACCACGCGCTCCGTGATTCAACATGGAAGGTAACTTATTCCTGCAAAAAATCAACGAGATAGGACCCTTGTATTGGCTTTACCTCGTTTGCTGGCAGCTCAAGCTATTGTTATGTATGAACTCAAGGAGATGGAGGTGCAAGCGAAGGAATATACATATGTGGAATTTTAATAGTTCTTTTGCAACCAGTTGTAAGTAGTTAAGTGAACCCAATGACTAATGGCTTTTTTTTTCGTGAAGGTTGTTGATGGTTCCCTTCCCATGGAGACAGTGGAAGAACTGCTAAGAGAACTAGCCATGAATTGCATTGTGGAATGCCAAGGGAAACAACTTACCAATCTGGCCTGGTAGAACGACACCATCCCAAGGTGAAATGCCAAATCATAAGCAGATAGCCTGATACGTCATCAAGGTTTCTCATTAGTGTGTGATTGACTGTTAATATGGATGAGATTCAGGCATCTGGCAGCATTTTCTTTGCCCATTTCTGTATTCCGACACCAAACGTAATAAACTGATGCTTTGGAGAGCTTATAATGTTTTGGTGACCTTGTTGTGATGCATGAGAGGTCTCGTTGTATACTGATTATGGTGTTTTTTGATCGGACTGAAAATACGAGCATGCTAGCTCTAACCAAATTTGAGGTTATGACTTATGAATACATATTTTATCTAACTCCGCAAGACGGTTTTTGAACTTGGATAAAACGTTGCACGACCGTAGTGTAGATGTAGCCAAAATTCTTACTTCCTAGACAACATGAAATCAATATAGTAGCGCTGAAGATTTAAAAATCACAAAGAGCAAGAGCGCATTTTCCAATACCGTAAGCTTTACCATAACACAGCATAAGTTTGTAATACAGAATTCAGAAGACAAAGGTACACCACCAGAAGTAACAACTCAGGAGGGCAGGTTTGTGCTACGGTCTACCAAGAGTACAGTTTGCAGTTGATATTTGAGAACCACACATTTGCGCGACCTTAGATCTTTTAGACGTAACTGTCAATCAGCGACTTTCTCATATCATCAACAATCGCTGTGGGCTGCCCTTCTCTCAACTTGAAGACGCTCTCAATGACAGAGAGCTCAGTGGCCGTTGTGTCGGAGCCACAAAAGGCAGTCCAGTCATTCACGGTCATGCCTGCAGCAATGACCTCGCTGCCTCGGTTCACGGTTCCAGCAACAAGAGGGACTTGCAGTAGTGTGGACAGCTCATCAAGATCTTCAATAGATGTATGAGGATGGACCTGTTTCACCAATACATTGTACATTGAAAATGGAACAACTGTTGCAAAAATAGATCAGATGGACTTGGAATGCAGTTAACACCATACCAAGCCACCCCTGTTAGTGAATGCACAGTAGCTCCCGACAAGGATATTTCCAGCAATTGTCTGCCGGAACACCTCAACGCCAAGCACATCTGCAATAAGCTCCTCAGTCGCCTGGATAGTTGAACAGAACGTTTTAGTTTTGAGGTAATTGAGGGAAGGCATAGGGTAAGGAAACATCAGTAGAGACATGGGCGCACCTTGTCAAGGTCAGGGTGCGTAAGCGCAACATGGTCATTGCAGGATACGCAATTGCCAAGGGCAGACAGCCTTTCATCGATACGCTGAACAACCACTTGATCAGGCAGGCAATTCCTCAGATGCTGAAGCTCTAGAAAACTCCAACGGCCAGTGAACACATAAGCATGACGAAAATCATACTATCACTTACCTAAAGAAATCATGCCTATCTAGATGCAAGATATCTCTACATAACAACACCATAATTTCATAAAGAAATCAAGCCTCTCTAGATGCAACACATCTCTAAGTAACTTCCACATTAATTCCAGTAGTACCTACAGTCTTGAGGTATTAAAATCATCTTGAAAGTGAATGCCAGTATAAAACAAACTTCTCCTAGTTGTGCAGATGCGATCTCAAAAGAAAATGGTTTCCATATTTTGCTGTGGATCCGTAAGAAATTAATGCAGCTAAGGAATATAATTACACGAGAGGGGGAAGGGGGATGAATAGATGTGCAAACAAAATCCGGATAGCTACTATATTGACACAGGAAGTCGTACACGCGGTGAAGTACGTTCTACCATAAGAGCACATGTGAATTTACATGATAATGAAGAGCTAACAGAAATAATGCAAACAGTTACAGCACAGAGCAAGGTGCTGACATAAATTACCTTGATCAGTGGTAGTATGTGGCAAGAGAAGTCCATTCTTGTTTCCTGGCTCATGAAAGTGGTAAATAAACTGCAGGTAATTGGATGATAGCTCATACTAACGAAGCAAAGTTCAAATACTAACCAACGCACAGTCGACCGATTATTCTAGTGCCACCAATAGAGGTCTTGACCACAGGGATGACATCTGCAAGCTCAGACTCAAATGTACTGAAAAATATTCAAAAGAAAAAGCAGTTAAGAGTTAGTTAATCTTCTGCTTCCACCAAAAGGTTTCCCAAGTCCTGGCAGCTAAAACCAAAGGAAGCATGCATCGCTAACCTGTAAAAGTTCTCTGATCCTCCAATAGCAACCAGACAGTAAGCATTTGTCAGCTTGGAGAAAACACCAACTTCACAATTGTTCTCAAACTGAATACCTACAGAAGATACATAGCAAAATAACCAGATCAAAATCCAAAGGCTATAAGGAGCAGCGTTGCCGCAAACTGCACATCAGCTCAGGCTATAAAAGTAATAACTTCTATTGAAAAAACACGGATGAACTTCTATTAAAGAAAACACACAAACATAGGAGCACTTATCTCAAGATATCCAATAAGAGGTGTACCACATGGTTAAACATCACAATTCCAGGGCACAAAACAAAATCAACCCCAACCTTTCACCACAGAGCGCATCAACAGCTCCTCTTCTCAAACTCAAAGCTAACCTAAGCATTGGATTATAAATCCTATATATGGAAGAAGGCAAAAAAACATATCCAAACAAACAACTATCTTACGAGACCTAACTTATACCTTCTCTAATACCATGCTGTTTAAATAACAACTATCATAATCATCTAGCCACAAGACTGATACATCACAACTGTCAAGCTGCAAACACCCACTGCAACCTTCGCAAACCAATCAATTAATCGAATCAACTACATGAGATGATCCAATAACTACAAACGTCATTTCCGAAGCTACCGAACTCGTAAGCACAACACCTCGCACAAACTAAACCAAATAAGATATAAGCTTACGGGTCGCCATGGTTGATTCCGCTTCGCAGCAGCCGCTTCTCGACTGACAAGCACGCACGCACCTGCAGATCAAACGCCCAGATGATTCAACGAGAAACCGGATAGGAGAGAGGGGATCGGGGGGAGGTCGTTGATATTGGAGAAGGAACGAGGGAACGAACCGGGAGAGGATCGGGACGGAACGGAGGCGGTGGCCGCGGCGGAGGGAGTGGTTAGGGTTTCGGCGCGCGACTTCCGAGGGAACGGGAAAGCGGTGGGGGTCGTAGCCCGGCGGTATATGAGCACGCGACGCTCGGAGGTGGCGCGGTGGCTTCATGGGCCGGACGGAATGGGCCTTCCGGGCCGATCGTCACCCAGGCCCACACTTGAGCCCTTGGGCTTAAATTAGTGTCTTCGTTGATGAAAAAATACATTAAATATGCATTTATTCATTATTGTTATTATTTTGATTAGATCTGTATCTTTTTACAGTAAAAAATTATTAATAAGTACCACTATAAAATTAATTTCTATTGTAAGAAAGATGAAATATTTATTATTATTATTATTATTATTATTATTATTATTATTATTCGTAAGTCTATATAGTACATGATTCTATTGTTCTGACTCGGCAAGAAGAAAAACAGTTCGACTGAGGATGATGATTCTGACTAGCAACCCTAGCAGAGATCTACCCGTACACTGCCTCTGTTCGTGTTTACTTACAATTTTGATCTTCTGACCTATGGAGGATTCGAGAATGCAATTCGTATGTCATCATTCAGCAGTGAAAGAGAATGACGGAAAAGGTGCAAAACTTGATTAAGATTTAAGCCAGAGGAAAAATTTTAGTGGTGACACAAAATTGGGCGATCGAACGCCATCAGTGAGTATCCAGCTTTCATTCTTTATTTTTCGGGCATAGGAACGGGATCACCTCGATTAGGATTTGATTCCGCAGAAGAAGAAAAAAGGCTTGAGTAGGATTTGATACCGATGAACCAACTGGTTCGTCCAAATGTGAAGAATAAATTTGTTGGATTCGTTTATATCTATAGAATTTTCTCCTTTTTAGGTGCAAATCTGACCCATTTTCAGAAATCTTTCTCTCTTTTTATTATTATTTTCTTCTTTTTTTAGAGAGTCAGTGCTGACGACGAATTGATTTATGGGCCAGGGTACTGGTTACACAAAGACAGCCGCACGGCTCGAAATTTCGCCATCACGATCGATGGTTACAATGTTTATACTAGACCAGAAAAGCGCGCGTTGCCGCGCCCGTCCTCAAATTGTTGATAATTAAAGGTAGATTTTTACTAAGTCATGAAATATTTGAGATGCTGTATTATAGATCGATAAATTATTCATAAATAGAATAACAAATTACTTGGAGTATGCTGGCAATAGGAGTGTTCATATATTGTAACATACATAGATATCTTCATCATGAACATATACGGATATCTTCATCATGAACATGTTAAGCATATGAAGTACATATAATGGTTGTATTAGGATATTGAATGCATAATTTATGAAAACAATTGATAAGACTAATAGTCTGCAATAATATAGAGTAATAATATAAAAGCTGATAGGCTAGATGGCAAGTACAGGATTGTCATATACATATGGAGATATATATATGGTCATGTTCTAAGCATGGTTGTCTATACAATTAATTTTGACAACTCAATCCACAAGCATCTAGTAAGATGGTTGTAAAGGAAGGATGGAGTTGTTGATATGGTTGCTCAAAAACGTTGATGAACCCGGACTTAATAAGTTCTTGCACAAAGAATGCAGCACATGTTATTGTAGCTAGAAATGGTAGTTAATTTGCAATGGATGGTATGGAATGGAGCAAATGCGGTGTTTTTAACTTGTATTAAAGACAATGGACAGTGAGCGATAGATGGTTTTTGTTGTAGTTGTACGCGAAAACACATATATTTCCTATTTTTAGCTGAGTGCTCTTGATAAACATGTGCCAATTAGTTGTTATGATAGCTCGCTTGTCTTGTCCCATTATTAGACGGACTTGATGTTTGGTGTTGCTTCTTGCATGCTTGATAGGTAAGCAGTTGATTGGTTGATCTAGAAATGCCTTGAGATATCTCTTTGTGAAATTAACTGAGAAGTACTGCAAATAGAATAGGAACATTGTAGTAAGAATGTTGTATATAATATATTTTTGTATAATGCAATATAAGAAGCATGAAGTTTACCATCCTTTTGTTCGGACCAATGACCCCCTTCTTCATTTCACACACGTAGTATGGTATTAGACGTTCTTTAGTACCAACTATCTGCTTTAGATGCTTTACATTGTCATTTGTCAGTTCTACGTCATTTCTAAACATGCATAGTCTGTTGTAGCGTTCAATAGACTGGGGACCATAGGGTCCTGCATGAAACAGAATAAGTATCGGCGAAAAAAACCAGACCATGCAATTGGGTAAATAATATCATGTTATTACCTTGTTTGATGAACTTGTTTGATGGCTGTGGTTTTTGATTTGATGGGAATGTACCGAAGCACACATATTTTTTGTACTTTTATAACCTGTGTAGCATCCAATTGTATGTTTATGCATTTAGGATGTTGTAGTCAACGAAAAAGTATTGGATTATATGAGGTTATATGATAGGGTGTATAAACAAATAGGAAAGGAAAATAATATCATTATATTACCTTGTTTAGTAAGCTTGTTTGATATCTTTATTTTTTTAACTGGAGAAGAAGGAATGGGACTGTTCACATTCTCTAAAAGGTCAAGACCGGTATGTGAAAGAAGTATAAGATTATATAGGCAGCAGCATGTCATAGATAATGAAAAAGCTCTGAGCTATATATGGTTATATGAGATGGAACGGAGTATGTAAATAAATAGGTAATGTTTGGTTGCAAATGTATTATCATATTACCTCGTTTAACAGGTGTCTTTGATAGCTTGGTCTTTTCTATTGGACAAGAACGCATGCAACTCTCCATATTCTCTAGAAGATTAAGGATATATATGAAGGAAAAGTATAAGATTTATATCCAATACGTTGCATAGAAAAAAAAGAGATGTAGATTGAAAGCAATATGTCTGATATATCATTATTATTACTAATGCGGGTGATATTGTCCAATTGAACTGATTTTCAAGCGTTGTTTGGAAGGGCAGGATCTGTATAATAAGAAATTATAGGACTATTTACGTAATATGCCACGTGAGCAGAAGAAGAAATGGGAAATTTAAATGAGATATTGCAGGCACCATTATCATCACTAATGTAAATGACAGTAATTGGTTGAGCTGATCCTCGAGCATTTTGCTTAGTATCGGGACGATGGATGTACATGATAACTTCATCACTTGAGTCACTTGTTGCTGTAAAGGTTCATTGGAGAATTTAGAGATTGTATATGAAGATTACAGTATATGTAAATATATATAACATCACCATGTTCTGAGGTTGATTGCTTCTTTTCCATGTTCATAGAACTGTAAAGCTGCATAGTAAGTTTAATACATTGGCTTAGTATAATGGAAGAAAGGACAGCGGAATATATAATGCTGTCATACAATGTGTGCTTATATGTAGTATGATTATAAATTGAAGCAGCATGATAATTGCGTGAGTATTCAACGGATCTAGTATAGGCAACTGAGCACGAACAGAATAACCCTCTGAGATAAAAATGTTAATCTGTACAGGAATCTGAACAAAGGAAAATTATTGTTATAGAATAGATTTGGTCTATTCTAAGCAAAAATTTGTTGAAGAGTAACAAAAAAGGACAAGTCTCTAACTGATCAATCAGTCCAATATCAAATAAGATACTACATAGGGAGGTGGAAGGTTAAAGGAGGCCGGATTAGATAGCATTTAGAAGAGCAGTTAACGTTTCTAGTACAAAGCCAATCAGTTCATGTTGCCGGCAGAGGACGGTTTTGAAAAAAAAAGGCTAAGCTGGGTACTGTACTGCCACATTCAATTACTATGTTTGATAGAAGATAGCTGGAAGCAGTACAAGTAAAATTGTTTACAGAAACAGGTAAGGTGAATGCCATCAGTACGCTTCCGAGATGTTCGAAAGCGATGTATCAAAATGTAGGCTATGGGGACAGATTCTAGGGATGTAGATCTAAGATACCGATTAAAAACATTGATTAAAAGTTCATGGAAAAGGTTTAAGTAAGATGAATGGAGAGGATGGTACCTTATTGCGGCTGCTGTCGTCGTCTGTCGAACGAGGTGAAGAGCAGATGGAAGAATAGTTCTGGCGTCGGCGACGAGACTGCTTGGTCTTGGAGGAACCGGAGAAAAGAGGTGAAATGCTGCAATGGCAGTGGAAGGGACGGGAACTGTTGTGGCTTTGTGTTTGTTTGTGAATCCTCTGCGTCAACTGGGCCAACACAGCTTGTGAAGGGGTCTTACTAGGCCTCTATTGTATCAGTTATCTGACCAGACCGGGTCAAGTATCTACGTACGGTGGTTGATTTTTTGCTGTGTTGTGTTCGTTCTAGGAACATGTGCTTGTTTGGTGCTATTTACAAGTTGAAGGGGAGTGCTTGGACTGTCGGTGCTGCAGTGGCGCAGCTGGTTATCGAGACGATTTGGTTGGTTTCTGCAAAGAGAAGTCTCCGAGTTAGTTCATCTCCTCTTTCTTCCTATCTGGCTGGTTCTTTGACCCTGTGCTGTAGAAATTGATGAGGCAAGAACTTGGGCTTCTTGTGAAGCAGCAACGCCCATTTCGCTGTTGGGTTAGATCTATGTAATGTGAGCTATTTCGGTGGCAAATCTGGATACGTATAGTGCAGAGTAAAAGAGAGTGGCAGTCATGGGTATTTGAGGGCTGATTCTTAGCGCTTAAGTTGTTACGGTGATTGGGCATGCTATTCTTATTAAGTGGGGTCTAGGGATTTCATTTGTTCTGGGTAGGGAAATAGGTAAGAGAAATGCAATGGTTATCTATGTTAGGCTCCTGTTGTGTGTTGGATTATTTATCGTGCAGGTGCAGAAGCCTCTTACTGGATCTGGTCTTTTATTTTCTGCATAGGATAGATATGATTGGATCTGCAACGTAAGTTGTTTCCTTTTTCTGTACAGAGCAGCAGTTGATGTATCCTATTGATCAAATAAGAATCGGTTTATGTATGTATTGTTTTTTCCCTGTATAAACAGACGTCAACTAATTAACTGATACATCATGAAGCATACCCCGACAATTTAGTCTGCAAATTATTTGTTCTTTTACGACTGTTATTTTTGTTTGTAAATGTCTATTGTGTGCGCTTTCTAAGATAATCTATAACATCATATATGATCTGCTCTGTGCGTATACAGGATGCAATTGTAGTGTGTGCATGTGAAGGTAACATAAATGGCCAATATTGCAAGGGGTATGTTCGCTGACCTAGTTGATTTAGATTATATAGCTATCTTTACATGGTAAATGATATTGCTGGAGAAATCTGCAGAAGACTATTTTGGTGTATTATCTGGTCATGGTTATGTAGATAAGATAATTTTTTTTGAAATAATATGGTGCATTTATTTGCATGTCCAGATAACCTTGATGTTATTCGAATTTCTCGGAAGGTGATCCTATCAGAGCTCGTTAAGAAACTTGGTGGAAGTGAACCGCACTATGAGTGTTCGTTTGAAGATGGAAGGTATTGGAGCGTTGTAAGGACTGCTATTGCCACAAGAGAAGTGAATACATCTAGCAAGCTTGAGCAAGCAATGGGATGTCTAGATGCTACAAAAGAAGGCGTTGAGGAAGGAGCAGCAATTGCATTGATAGAGGTACTAAAAAGGACTTATAGTTTTGAAATTGATGATATGAACCTCATGAAACGAGCCGAGGCAGAATATCGGAATGAGCAGCTTGTAAAGCAAATGGATCTATGTGCTTCTATTCAGAATAGACAGAGTGAGAGAATCGAAAGACTTAGCAAATGCACAAACCAATAACTGGATGATATGGATTTTGTTCAAGAAACATGTCATGACATTTGTGGTACTGCTGCTCTTGCCACTGTTCCTGGCAATCAGAGAAGTGGCCTGTCGGGACCCAAAATCCATATCACAAAGCTTTAGGTGAAATCACCCGCTAAGTCGAAACGTCAACCTCGACCTCAACCTTTGGGTGTCAATTCCAAGAGGAGTGGAGTGATATGGCTTCGAATAGCCCGAGACGTCAACCCCGAACTCGCTCCGGCAAATGAATGCACGGATTAAGTAGGGTGATATAGTCTCCTCACTCTTTTCCTATTGAGCCGGAACATCAATCCCAAACTCGTCCCGGCAAATTAATGCTCGGCTAGAGTAGGATAATATAGCTCCCAAGCTCTCAGTAGAAGAGTCACTTCACAGGGGTGATTAAACCTAACAACTCTATGATATAGACTCTGAAACCCTACCTGCACCATGTGCTTCAACAACATACACGCAAGGCACATGAGGCAGGCGAGAACAAATAGATACCACAGCAGTAACTCTACGACTGAAACTGCAATATTATAAGTTCTTGAAACTTAACAACATATTCATACATAGGATCCGAAGATCCAAATTCAACTACATAGCGGAAGATTAAGTAAGGCTAAGAAGCCGAAAAGGTTAGGCCAAAAGTGGCAGCAGAACAAACCAAGCTGCCAAACCTCGGGACAGGACCACTGCCTGGTATTCCCAGCGACTAGTCGTCGTTGGCGTCGAGTTCTACGTAGAAACCACCCTCTGAGAGGTTAGTTTTCTCTATAAAAAAAGTCAACGATAGCAGAGTGAGTACAAAAATTGTACTCAGCAAGACTTACAAGGGGAAATTAATAATAGATGCAACAGGTATCAATAAAATAGTTATCTGTAGACTATTTTGTGGAAAGCCAATTTACTTTTAATAATATTCATTAAGTAGATGAAAATCAACTACTAGAATACTTTTCAAAGGGGACGAGTCGAACACTTCACGATCATTCCTTATTGCAGAACACCACACCTTAGATACCCTGACCCTTCCTTGACCACCCTGGGAGGAAGCAGTCACTAACACCTCAACCTTAGAGTTGTCAAGTTTTAGAGTATTGTTGTAGTTGTCTAATTCGACGCAGGTAATCACCAAGTTGTCCATAACCGTAGACACGACTGTTCAAATAGTTCAAACCCTGCAGGGGTGTACATCTTTACCTACACGTATCGATCGACTCCTAATGCCACCGGGATGACACACTTCACGAGGTGTGTTGGCGGAGGGTGATCGAACACGACCTTTACAACGCTTTTGACCTAGGTATGAGCCACCCTTACGGGCCAGTCCATGTACATCAGTCCGGCCGCAACTACGACACAGTCCCATAAGTTGTAGCAGGTGATACATCCCCGGTCCTCGACCGTGTGTAACCCTTACACCTATATTGAGGCACCACACCACATCATTTTTCACTCACCTAGTGACGGAAACGGCAAACTAAGCAGCTCATACTCTAAGTCTAGGCAAATTATTCAGTCGTGGGTGGCCCCATAATCCACCTGTGTAGAAGTACGCAAATCTTGGGTCAATGTACGTCGGGAACCGGTGCTTGCGGGAAAACGAGACAACCCACCATGCTCCCAGCCATGGCCTCTCGTCTAACCCAATGATGATTAGTCAAGTTCATTAGTTGATTCTCGGTGAACACCCACCTACCACCTAATCCATCCAATTGTGTTGATTCATCTGCCATCCAAGGAATTATGACTTTTACATGTCTAAACATGTCTAAGCATAATTAACATACTAAGCAGCATAAAGGTGCACACTATACTACTCTAGCTAGGTTGGGATGATGGTGGAGTTGATTGAGCGACAAAGCAAGTTTTATGCACAAGAATAGGGTTTCTGTTTAGCGGAAAGTAGAATTTGAACGCATGCAATAACGACTTTGAAAATAACTAATACTTTGCAAATAGTAGGTATCTGCAATATGTTCAAAGGAGCTGTTTTCCTTGTTGCTCTGCAACTACACTCTGCTCGTGATCGAGGTTATCGTCTTCTAGACCTTCCGGCTCTATCGGGAAAGAACGAAAACACCGAAAAAGGCATAATCATAAATATCAAAATACTGAACATCAGCATGAGATGAAATGCATGCCATGGCATAGAGGATACAAAATGAAGACTAATACAAGTGGAATCAATTTAATTGGAGTCCGGATGCTCAAAATATCGCGATCCGAAATTCTCCGGTAAATCGGAAACCCTAATTTGATTTTTTAGTCAATTATATTTTTCCTAGCATGCAAACATGTATGAAAATGATATATTTGGATAGGTCTAATTTTTCTGAACATTTTGATATATTATTTGTATTTTTCTGATTAAGAATGAATTTTCTAAGATTTAATCAATTTAAATAACTTTTTTGTATTTTTTTCAGTAAAAATAAATAAAATACTTTTATTACTCATCTCAGATCTAACCAAACAGGCCCTAAGAAGGGTAAGAAGAGTAGAACCCACTCTTACAGTAAGTTTGGATGTATTTTCTGAAAATACTGTTTATATCTAGGGTTTACATCTAACGGCCATGCTAACTAGGTTTAACCTACAGTCAGTATGGTTCTGAAAGCAAGCTTATGGCGTACCCGGTTTTAAGGCTGGATAAACCCTTGTGTTTACTGTACTGGTCCCATGATCAGTAGCCGGTACACACAAGTTAACATGTATATCAAGGTCATACACGCACTTATTAGAATATGATATAAAACCGATCTTTGAGATCGAGTAATTATACCTTCAGTCCAACGGCTAAAATCTTGCAGCGAAATCAAACGGTGGAGTGGCTCATCAATATGCCGTTCCCGACAGGCAATTGACTGGGGTTACGCCCTAGCTTTCGCGGATGCCACCGTGCTTTCGAGCTGTCGGCCCTTCTGTCTGGCCAAATCAACAAGCCAGGTGAGTACATTGAATGTACTCGCAAGCTCTCCGCCAGGGAGGTTATCACCGATATATGCATGCACGAGTAGATCAAGAATCGGGCTCTAACCTATGTCTCACGTTGTGCGGAAAAGTAAGTTTGCATTTGGAATATTTAAATAGATGTAAAAGCAGTTTTTCATAATTTGTCACGGTATTCCGAGACAAGCATCTGTTCCATCTTTTTTCCCTGTTACAACGGGACACGTATCTGTGCTTTCCGCTACAACGGAAAGTCTAATAATCACCCACTTCAACGGGGAGTCTCATGCTCACCCGCTACAACGGGGATACTAGGGTTTGCCCGCTTCAACGGGAAAATCTCTTCTTCACTTCTCCCGCCACGACGGGGATTCTCATGTCACCCTGCGAACACGGCGGATCGCGTCCTTAAACCCATAACCCATTTTTGACTTTGAAAGCCAGTCTACTTATAGTGTGGCCAACCAAGTTCGTCCATGACCGTGGACACAGCTATTCAAATAGTTTTAACCCTCTGCAGAGGTGGTACAGCTTTACCCACACGATGTAGTTCACCCTGGGCATACTGCGCGCCGTATACTGACAGGGCTAGTACAACGAGACTCTTCACCGGAGTAACCTAGCCATGAACCTGCCAGAAGGACATGTCCCAAACCTAGCTTGAGTCAGTATCATCGCTACAAGGAGGTTGGTGTTCCAACTTTGTGGCGAACAAGCCATCGCTTTCTCGCGGAAACTTTTCTCTACAGAGGCTACACCCTCATCTGTACACTGCACACTGCCTACGGGTTCATGCTAGTCTCAGACCGGGTACTAGATCAAGTCCTTCTCATAAAGGACATGCGGACGTACGGTAAGACTTGGCCAAACGGCACTTAAGCTCGGTCCTTATGCGATCCGAAAGGGACTTCACACCACAACCGTAAACGGGCTGCGAGAACCACGCCGGGCATTACCTCACATTTAACAAGCCTCCCTCTTTCCCCCTTCATTTTCGACCCAGATCAAAATCTTCTCCATTTTTGTTTTGGTTTCACAAAAACCACTTTTCGGTAAAGTATCCCAACCCATGGGTATACTACCTTCATACACCTTCGAACACGACGGTCCGTTTTCAAAACTTTCACCACATGAAATATGGGGTATTTCATTCCCTTTTTGAAAATCTTTTTTTTACTGCGGGGCTAAGCATACATACATACTCTACCCTAGATTTCCGGTAACTTTTCGGAATACGTAGTCCTTAGGGTGACAAAATGTTCAGGGTCAGACTAGGGTTTGCTAAGCTTAGGTTATAACTACCCTACATAAAATAACGGTTGTAAAACATAGCATGCATGTTTCGTAAACAAAATAACATTTTGAAATCTTGGGATTCAACATGGTCAAGGGTGGAAAGCTTGCCTGGTAGCAGGGGCCTTGATCCAAAACTTTGTCCAAATATGGCGACGACTTGAAATCCTTTCCGCGCGACAACACTACGTCGTAATCTACACATCGGTAAAACAGCAAATTACCCACAGTGCGAGGAAGAATCAATCAACAATCAAACATACACCCATGGGTTCTTAAAACAAACACCCTGATGTTAACTGTTATTGGGGTTTCTAGAGAGGTGAGAAGAAATTGGCGTCACAGGAAAATTGGGTTCTTCTGAAAAAGTGCATTCGGTTAACAATATCTTAGGGTTCAGATTGGTCTTCATATTTTAGCTAGTCCAGTGGGGGAATATGAATATTAAAATATTTTGGGAATTTCATTAACAATTCTTTTTGGAGTAATTCACTAAGACTTAATTAGTTGGGAGATAGGACATATTTAGGGTTTTATATCCTCTTATGGGATTAAAGCTTTAATTTGCAAGCATTACTGGATTCAAAATGTTGAATTGAATTTCAAAAGGTTAGTTGAAATATCTTAGGCCTACTCCACCAATCGTACACATATATATCCTATCACGAGTTGCGAAGCATTAAACTTTTAATTTGATCTTTCAGCTAGATTCAAAAATTCCAAAAACGGTTCTATCAGATCTTAGGCTTTTAGGAAAATGAATGAATAGGTTTAGGTGTTCATATATAGAGAGAGGGAACTGTCCGACGTTTAACTAGTTTGAGATTTTAGAGCTGATGCCAACAGCGGTTTTCAACTAACACGTTTATGACAGCATGGAGGCGGTTTCAGAAGCAAAAGGAACGAGATTGTGCTTCGTATGAGGGAAGGCGTAGGTGTGCGAAACGTGACCGTTTAAACCGACAGTGATTTAATTTAGCTCCCAAACCTCTTTCTTAATCACACGTATTGATCACAGATGGGGACTGGTTAGCTCATAAGGAGACAAAAAAGGGGAGGGCACAGATTGTGGCAATTGCCGTCATAGCAGCTTACCGGCGGTGAGCCACCGACCTTGACGAGGGGAGGGGAGCTAGGCCCTTGGGAGAAAAGGGGAGGTCCGGCAGCTCGGTTGCTCCAGGCATGGTTACAAGGAAGCGGTGATGAGGGAACTCGAGCTCGAGAGCGGCTTGCCGGTGGCTGTAGCTCGAAAGCGGCGGCGAGGGCTCAGGCGAGGTGGGCGAGGCCGGAGAATGCCTAGACAAAATGATTAGGGCTCCTGTAATGGCAGAATGGTGGCGAAGCATCAAATCCCATCGGGAACGGCGGGGAGCTTGGGAGCCGGGAATGGGGCTGCGGGGCCGGGAAGGTGCTAGGGAGCTACTTGGTGGTGGCGGCGTGTCCTGCAAAGGCCGGAGTAGTGGCGGTTGCGTCACCCGAGTGGAGAAGGGCGGCGAGGTTAGAACGGTGCTCACGGCCGGAGTTGGAGGGGAGACGCAGAGCTGCTGTAGATCCCGGTGGCGATGGACAACGCGGCGCTGTTGGTGCTCGGAGCAGGATGGCGATGGGGAAGCGCCGATTGGGGAGGCTAGCTCTGGTGGAGCTCGAGCGCCTGCTGCTGACGGCGGGGGTGGGTTGAGGAGCTTGGTCGCCGGCGGCTGTGGTGGCGCTGGTGGCCAGAGCTGAGGAGGCGGAGCTGCGCTGCTGGGGCGGTGATAACTCCTTGCCGTGGCTGTCGGGGGTTTGCCGCGGCAGAAGTACGGTGGCCGCGGCAGTCGCCGTGGGCTGCCGCGGTAGCGCGCTGGCAGAGGGGCTGGCAGCGGCAGCAGCTTTGAGCTGCCGCAGCAGGAGCAAGGCGGCGCGCGGCAAGTGGGAGGTGAGCGGGGCAGGGGAGTGTTTACAGCGTAATTTGGCTTGAAGGTTTATTCAGTGGGCCAAATTAAGTATTAGGTTTGCTGGAAGTTGAGATGATGAAGCTAACAGTATGGATGCAGCATTCACTCTTACATGCAGGATTAATACAGCCGAGTGGTTTGGACGCTCGCGGTATCTTTGAATACCGAGCGCCAACGTCCCGAGTGCTACGTCATCAAGCCACGAGCAGTACCGCTGGACATTCACAGTGGCGACCCCGAGCGCTCGCGACCCACCGAGCACTCGTGACCCCGAGCACTTCCGACCCTGAGCAACATCGACCCCGAGTACTGGTGATACCGAGTGGCCCAGCCCCGAGAAGGTCTCCAGCCCGAGGGGTTTTTCCCGAGTACTCGGCCGACTCCCGAGCGGTACAAAGTTCATCCCCGAGCAGTCCGAGTTCGTCCCCGAGCACTCGGCGGATTCCCGAGCGGTCCAAGTTCGTCCTCGAGCACCCGCGAAGGACCATCTTCAGCAAGTCTGAATTGCAGTACTATCCTTCAAGACTTACCCGACGCCAGAGACTTCAGCTTGAGGCGCAAGAAACGCGGCGAGGCAATCAAGGAGAGTCCTACAAGATTTGGAAGTCTATCCAGTTTTGTTAAGGAAGGATATCCCTGCGCCGAGAAGAGTCCGGATATCGGCGTCCGAAGCAGTTAAGATTTGGAAAGCTATCTTGGTTTGTATGGAAAGTTACATGTACGGTAGAATCTAGATCCTTTAAGCAAGGAAAGAGATATATTTGTAATCAGATTAGTATTGGGAGTCCGAACCTCCTACGGGAAGACCAGCCGCCCTATAAATATGTAAAGGGTGACGGCCGATTGAGATCATCCAACAATCGATCAAATCAATCTTTTATCTTTTATCTTTTACCTTTTCTTAGTAGTAGATCTTTGCTGTTTTGCACTGTAAAACAGTCGGTTCTTCCTCACGTAAGTAGGAAGATCTTTGTTGCTTTTCTCGGAAAGCAATCGCTCGTCGTACGCGTAAGTGCGATAGTTATCCTTTGTTGCTTTGCTCGAAAAGCATCCGGTTATCGCACACGTAAGTGCGGTTGGCGACTCCCATCACCTAGGTGTTCCACGGATCCAATTTCGTGCGAACACAATTGGCGACTCCGCTGGGGACGAGAAGCGAAGATTACACGATGAATCCCGACTCCAAAGACGGAAGCATCGTCAACCCGGAGAACATCATCGCCGTCACGCTCGACGATCTATCTGAAGATGGACGGCGGGAGATTGAGCGACAACTTGAAGAGGAGCAGGCGGAGCGACTCCGGCAAAAGTTGGCCGGCTACCAGAAGACGAGAAACGGCGTCATCAAAAAGGTAGTCTTGCCGAGTCCACCTCCTGCGCCCAAACCCGAGGTGAGTAAACCGACTAGTCCTGATGAAATCGCTAATCTAATTGACGTGTCAGTAGCCAGCAGGTATGGCACCGAGATGGATAAATCGGCGCAATTATTCGCTCGAGTAGTGAATAGCCGATTTGACGAGTTGAAAGAACAGCTCGCTAAAGATTTGCAGAATAGTCTGCCGGGTCAGGTTAGATCTACAGCCCTACAAGTCAATAACGATCATCGGAATAAGCAGCCGATGTACCCTGACCATGACAGAGTCGATCATCGGGTAGAAGTCGCCCCCGTGATCACGACTTCTGTCAATCCGACTTCGGTACCCCAGAGTTCTTCCAACAACGACCGAAGTCTAAGCCTTAGCGCGAATATCCCACAACCATACTACCAAACAGTCGCGTACAGCACACCACCTATCCCACCGCTCGGTACCGGAGTCCCCCATGGGCCGGTTCCAGAAACATATTTTAACTCGCAGCAAGTCCAACCCGAGTTACCCCAGCCGACTTCGCGTACCCCGCTGTGCGATATGAGCTTTAAGGACCAACTCTCCGCAGTGCTCAGAGAACTCGGCGTAATACCTAAAGATGGCTCTCGGGGTTACCTAAAGCCATACCCCGAGTGCTATGACACAATGCCGTACCCCCGCGGGTTTAGAATTCCTGATTTTGTCAAATTCACAGGGAAGACAATAGGTCGACTTTCGAGCATATAGGGAAATTCTTAGCACAGAGTAGTGAAGTCGGCACGTCGGATATCTACAGAATAAAACTTTTTCCCTTGTCATTGTCGGGTACTGCCTTCACTTGGTTCACCTCGCTTGCCCCTAGGTCTATTACGTCCTGGGCAGATCTAGAACGGTAGTTCCACGATTACTTTTACGGTGGTGAGACCGAGCTCAGGCTCTCGGATCTGACGATGGTTAAACAAAAGTACAACGAGCCGGTCTGTGATTACATTAGAAGATTCAGAGAGGTTAAGAACAAGTGCTTTAGTTTAACTATAAACGAAAAGATCTTGCCGACCTTGCTTTTTCAGGTTTGCTCGCCCATATTAGGACAGATTAGAGGGCCAAGAATTCCTAACCATTAGCCAAGTCGCTCAGAGGCTGTAGCACAGAGAACCGCGCTAAGGCGTCAAACATACAGCCGGTTCGGAGATGCTAAGGGCAAAGCCAAAGAGAAATCGGCAATTAATGTCATAACGTACGAAAACAGCTCGGACAGTGAGGACGACGCTGACATATGCATTGCCGAGTGGGTTAATACTCCCAAGTCAAAACCATTTGCTTTTCCAGCTCTCAGACCTACACCCACTCGGAAAGAGGAGATGCGGTACACTTTTGACATTAGTAAATGCGACAAAATCTTTGACATGCTCCTGCAGGGGAATATGATCCGAGTAAGGGAAGGGCACGTGTTCCCGTCGGCGGACGAATTGGGCAAAAGAGCATATTGTAAGTGGCATAACTCTTTTTCTCATGCTACTAACGACTGCAATGTGTTTCGCCGACAGGTGCAATCGGCCATCAACGACGGACGATTGACGTTTGCTCAAAGCTCCAAGATGAAGCTCGACAGTGATCCTTTTCCAATCAACGTGATTGATTTGGAGAAGAAGAAAGTACTGATTCGGTCACATCAGGCCGAGTCCACAAAGGAAAGAACGTCATTGTTGACGACAATGCTGCTCCAAGATGATTAAGTCGAGTCCCTCTCCTACTCCGAAAACAACCAACTCGAATTCCTCGCCGACTCCAAAAATGATCAAGCCAAAGAATCCAGAAGTCGGCGTCTGGAAGATTAATCGAGGGAAGAGTCAGCCCGCGAGGCCAAAGCCGACAGTGAAACAATTGCTGAACAAATACACAACCAACAATGTGTTCACTCGGCTTGGAGGAGCCAAGCGCCCCAGGTCTCCTCCCCGACAAGGTTTCGGTGGTTCCGAATACTGGCAGGGGGGCCCATACGTGCAACCACCATACTTAGCAACAGGTCCGGCGTACTGGGGAGGCGCACACACTTTCTACCCACAGTGCCCTCCATGGGGTTTCAACCCTTGGGCGCCGCATCCGGCTGGACCACTCGGCATGTTTCAGCCGAATTGGATCCCGTCTAGATTCGGAGAGCGGCCCCACGGAAAGAGGACGCGGGTCGAGTCAGGAATCCGACCATGGAACCGACTCGCCACTCGGCGCAAAGCACCCGACGTACCAAGTCGACCAGCGACCCCAAGGAGTTCGCCGACTAGGCAAGTCTGGGTACCAGTCAAGCACGCCGAGTCCAAACCCGATGAGCACACCACGACCCGGCCCGAGTCGAACAAGATGAGCATCAGCCGAGCCTCAGAAGGAAGTCGACCACAATGGTCAGCCATGTTAATTAGCTCGCAAATTAATTCGGCTCCACCAGCAGGGACTCGGCGTGTACGGTTCGGCACGGTACACGACTCGGACAAGCCAGAATCCAGCAATGCAGCGGGACCCGCGTCGAATCCACGCAAGTCAGCAGGCGAAGAAGATCAAGTCGGTTGAACCAGGAACCAAACCGAAGCCGCAATGGTGCCCCACAGGACTCACGCACTCTCAGAAGCGGAGGGTCCAGCGGCTGTGAGCCCTCGAGCTCAGGGAGGAGCTCGTCGAGAAGAAGCGCGACGAATGGTTCAACCAAGCCCGACCTATGAAGCCCGCGAAGATGACCTGGAAGGAGAAGCGCATCGCGAAGGAAGAAGACGAGGCTACCAGCAAGGATGTCGGAGAAGTACCCGCCGACATGGACATCAATATGGTGTTCGAACTACCGATCGAGTTCCGCGCTCCTGAGTCGGAAGTCGCAGAGCTTCTGCTCGGGCCGAGTGCCGCCATATTCAAGAAGCCGGAGGAGCATGGGCAGCATCTGAAGCCTTTATTCATCAAAGGCCACATCAACGGAAGACCGATTGGCCGAATGCTCGTCGACGGCGGCGCTGGGGTCAACATCATGCCACTTTCGATATTCTCCAGACTGGGCCGAAAGGAGTCCGAGTTGATGAAGACAAACATGGGACTCAGCGGGTTCTCGGGAGAGCTATCCGAGGCCAAGGGCATACTATCGGTAGAGCTCACAGTCGGAAGTAAAACACTGCCGACTGCGTTCTTCGTGGTCGATGTCAAAGGCCGATACAACATGCTCTTGGGGCGAGATTGGATTCATGCCAATTGTTGCATCCCCTCTACCCTGCATCAATGCTTAATCCAGTGGGTAGATGAGGATGTCGAGGTGATCGAAGCAGACAACTCGGCTTGCATCGCTTTAGCCGAGACCACGGTCGATTGGCAACACGGCGATATGAAATGTCTGTCGGGTAGAAATTTATCCGACTACGACTATGTCAGTATCGGTAAAGACGGGTTTGTACCAATACAAGCACAGCCGGCTTGTATAGCTCGGCTTAATAATTTATCTTTATAAATGGATAAAGAAGATAGCATTAAATGGCTACAAAAGCGCACCGAGGATATCGTTTGGGCAAAAACGATATGCATGAGACTATCGAGGACTTTGACGACATGGAGAAACTCGGACAAGGGTTCTCGTCGGCCGACCCACTCGAAGAAGTCGATATTGGCGATGGAGGCGTGCCTCGACCAACATTCATTAACGCCAATATGGAAGTCGGCCAGAAGAATAGGGTATGTGCGCTACTCAAAGAGTTCGTAGATTGCTTTGCTTGGAATTATACAGAGATGCCCGGGTTAAGTAGAAGTCTGGTCGAACATAAGCTACCTATCAAGACCGGCTTCAGACCATACAAGCAACCGCCTAGGCGTTTCAACCCTAATATGTATGATCGTATCAAGGAAGAAGTCGACCGACTGGTGAAGGCAGGGTTCATTCGGCCATGCAGATACGCCGAGTGGATTTCAAACATTGTGCCAGTCGAGAAGAAGAATACTGGCAAGATTAGGGTATGCATAGACTTCAGGGATTTGAATAAAGCCACACCTAAAGATGAGTATCCTATGCTATAGCCGACATGTTGATAGACGACGCCTCCGACACAAGGTGCTTAGTTTCTTAGATGGCAATGCCGGGTATAACCAAATCTTTATGGCCGAAGAGGACATGTTTAAAACTGCCTTTCGTTGCCCCGGCTTTGTCGGATTGTTCGAGTGGGTTGTCATGACATTCGTTTGAAGAATGCAGGCGCTACGTATCAGCGTGCTATGAACCTAATCTTCCACGACCTCTTAGGCATTGTGTTAGAAGTCTATATTGATGACATCGTCGTCAAGTCGGACGGCTGTGAACACCACTTGGCCGACTTGCGACTAGCCTTTGAAAGGATGCGACGGTATGGGTTGAGATGAACCCGCTCAAATACGCGTTTGGCGTGTCGGCTGGAAAATTCTTAGGGTTCATAATTCATGAACGAGGTATAGAGATTGACCCTAAGAAAATAGAAGCCATTAGGAAGTTAGGAGAGCCGACATGCAAGAAGGATGTGCAGAGTTTATTAGGGAAGATAAATTACTTAAGACGATTTATATCTAACCTGGCGGGTTAAGATTGAATCGTTTGTCCCTTTACTTCGGCTAAAACACGAAGCCGAGTTCAACTGGGGGCAGAGCAACGAGATGCCTTCAATAGTATCAAGAGATACTTGTCGGGCCCTCCAGTACTTCGAGCACCTAAGTCGGGAGTCCCGTTCCGACTGTACATCGCTGCACAAGATAAAGTACTCGGCGCAGTGCTAACTCAAGAAGTCGACAAGAAGGAGCACATCATCGCATATGTAAGTCGCCGACTACTCGATGCCGAAAGTCGGTACGTATTCATCGAGAAGCTATGCTTATCCTTGTTTTACGCCTGCACCAAGTTTCGGCATTATTTACTTTCGAGTACATGTATAGTGTCTTGCCAAGTCGATGTGATTAGGTACATGTTGCAACAACCGATTCTTAGTGGACGAATTGGAAAATGGGCTTATGCATTAATAGAATTTGATCTAACATATGAGTCGTTGCGTGCCATGAGAGGTCAAGTTGTCGCCGACTTCATTGTTGATCATAGGGTTAATGACAAAGAGGATGTTAATTATGTTAGCATATGTCCATGGAAGCTTTACTTTGATGGATCGGTTTGTAGAAGTGGGCAAGGCATTGGTAGTGTTTTAGTTTCACCTAAGAATGTCATCTATGAATCATCGGTCCGACTAAAGTACCCTTGCACTAACAACCAGGCGGAGTATGAGGCACTGTTGTTTGGTTTACAAAGCTTAATAGATATGGGTGTAAGGGATGTAGATGCTTTTGGAGATTCATTGCTAGTAGTTCAGCAAGTCAATGGAGAGTTTCAATGCTTTGATGGGTTGCTGAATAGCTATTTAGATCGATGTTTAGACATAGTTAAGTTCTTAGATACCTTTAGTATCAATCATATCCCCAGGGAGGAGAATTCTAGAGCCAACTATTTGGCACAACAAGCATCCGAGTACCAAGTCAGAAGAGGAAAGTTTCTTGTAGCCAGGGAACCGATGCTCGTTGCTGTCAAGGCCAGGCCGACTTACTGGAAGTCGAAGCCGACTCGTGTAGATCCAATTCCGGCTCGGGGGGCAACAGTTTAACACAGGCTGCCGAGTCGTCAAGCGGTTTGGAAGTTAATGATTGGAGGGTGCCTTTAGTTAGTTATTTGAAAAATCCGGGTCAAACAAGAGATAGGAAAATTTGGCGGCAAGCCATAAAATACATCTTGTTTAACGACGAGTTGTATCGCCGGACAATAGATGGAGTATTATTGAAGTGCTTAGGTCCCGACCAGTCAAGGGTAGCTATGGGAGAAGTACATGAAGGGATATGCGGAACACATCAGTCGGCCCCTAGATGCAATGGTTATTGAAGAGGGCAGGATTCTATTGGCCGACTATGTTAGAAGACTGTTTTCGGTATTATAGAGGGTGTGAAGCATGTCAGAAGTTCGGGAACATACAATTAGTACCCGCGGCTAAGATGAACCCTATTATAAAGCCGTGGCCATTTAGAGGATGGGGTTTAGATTTCATTAGGGAAATACATCCTGCTTCGTCGAAAGGTCATCGTTTCGTCCTGGTAGCTACAGATTACTTCACTAAATGGACCGAAGCAGTTCCTTTAAGAATATGACTCATAAGGAAGTGATTAGCTTTGTTCTGGAACATATCATCCATAGGTTCGACATCCCTCAAACTCTGACGACTGATCAGGGTGCATCCTTTATGTCTCACCAATTCAGTGAGTTTGCCGAGTCCTTTGGGGTCAAGTTGTTGAACTCATCGCCCTATTATGCCCAAGCCAATGGACAGGCCGAGTCCAGCAATAAAACCTTGATCAAGCTAATAAGAAGAAAATGGAGGAACATCCGAGGAGGTGGCATGAGGTCCTCTCGGAAGCATTATGGGCCCATAGGATATCCAAACATGGAGCCACCCGAGTGACGCCATTCGAGTTGGTGTACGGGCAGGAGGCGGTGTTGCCCGTGGAAATTAAACTACAAGCTCTTAGAATAGCCAGGCAAGACAACTTGTCGGCTGAAGATTACAGCCACTTGATGATAGATAAGATAGATGATGTTCCAGAAGAGAGGTTGAAGGCCTTACAAGAAATCGAGAAGGAGAAGTTGAGAGTTGCCAAGGCTTACAACAAAAGAGTAAAGGAAAAATCGTTTCAGATAGGAGACCTAGTATGGAAAATGATTTTACCTGTTGGAGCTCGGGACAACAAATTCGGCAAATGGTCGCCGAGTTGGGAGGGCCCGTTTAGAGTTGTCGAGATAGTCCCCGGGAATTCCTATCTTGTAGAATCTTTGCAAGGGGAATGGTTATCTAGGGCTCTTAATGGAAAATATCTGAAAAAGTATTACCCGAGTATGTGGCAAGTAGCTTAACAAAATCTATGGCCGATATGCCCTTTAAAAATATCGCCCTGAGCAACGATGTAGTTCAAGGTGTTTTTGGCAAATGCAATTATGCCAAAAAGCAGGGGGGCATGTGTTTACAGCGTAATTTGGCTTGAAGGTTTATTCAGTGGGCCAAATTAAGTATTAGGTTTGCTGGAAGTTGAGATGATGAAGCTAACAGTATGGATGTAGCATTCACTCTTACATGCAGGATTAATACAGCCGAGTGGTTTGGACGCTCGCGGTATCTTTGAATACCGAGCGCCAACGTCCCGAGTGCTATGTCATCAAGCCACGAGCAGTACCGCTGGACATTCAACAGTGGCGACCCCGAGCGCTCGCGACCCCGAGCACTCGTGACCCCGAGCACTTCCGACCCTGAGCAACATCGACCCCCGAGTACTGGTGATACCGAGTGGCCCAGCCCCGAGAAGGTCTCCAGCCCCGAGGGGTTTTTTCCCGAGTACTCGGCCGACTCCCGAGCGGTACAAAGTTCATCCCCGAGCAGTCCGAGTTCGTCCCCGAGCACTCGGCGGATTCCCGAGCGGTCCAAGTTCGTCCCCGAGCACCCGCGAAGGACCATCTTCAGCAAGTCTGAATTGCAGTACTATCCTTCAAGACTTACCCGACGCCAGAGACTTCAGCTTGAGGCGCAAGAAACGCGGCGAGGCAATCAAGGAGAGTCCTACAAGATTTGGAAGTCTATCCAGTTTGTTAAGGAAGGATATCCCGTGCGCCGAGAAGAGTCCGGATATCGGCGTCCGAAGCAGTTAAGATTTGGAAAGCTATCTTGGTTTGTATGGAAAGTTACATGTACGGTAGAATCCAGATCCTTTAAGCAAGAAAGAGATATATTTGTAATCAGATTAGGATTGAGAGTCCGAACCTCCTACGGGAAGACCAGCCGCCCTATAATATGTAAAGGGTGACGGCCGATTGAGATCATCCAACAATCGATCAAATCAATCTTTTATCTTTTATCTTTTACCTTTTCTTAGTAGTAGATCTTTGCTGTTTTGCGCTGTAAAACAGTCGGTTCTTCCTCACGTAAGTAGGAAGATCTTTGTTGCTTTGCTCGGAAAGCAATCGCTCGTCGTACGCGTAAGTGCGATAGTTATCCTTTGTTGCTTTGCTCGAAAAGCATCCGGTTATCGCACACGTAAGTGCGGTTGGCGACTCCCATCACCTAGGTGTTCCACGGATCCAATTTCGTGCGAACAGGGAGCTTGCCATGGGGAAGAGAGGTGGTTGGGCAGTGGAGGAGAGTGGAGTTCGAGCTCGGGCTTGGCCGCAGCTTGGAAGAGAATGGAAGGTACTCGGGAAGAAAGAGGAGCAGCTTGGCCTGCTAGCTCGGGAGGAAAAGAAGTAGAGGAAAAGGAGCTCAGGGAGGGAGTTGGGAAGTGGGCAGCTCGGGTGGCAGTTGAGCCTGTGAGGAGCTGGGCTGAAGCTTGAGTTGAGGAGGTAGGATTGAAGAAGATGGGGGAAAAGACACATGGGAGCTCGGCCTGTGGAGAAGAAAGGGAAAGGACTGGTGCTATAGCAGGGTTAGAAGATTAGACATTGGCTACTGTAGGTGAGAAAAAGGTGGCGTGAGGAGTAGAGAATGGAGTAGAGAAGTGCTCGGGTTGCCTTGGGGAGCTGGCCTTGTCACATCGAGGTCAACCAGGGAAAGAAGTGAGGGTGGGAGCTCGGCCAGCAGCACTGCAGCAGTATAGGAGTAGCTGGACGTTGCGTGCTCGAGGGAGATGAGAGGTAGAGGAGCTCGGTTGACTTGAGGCAGGCGACGTGGGCTGGGAAGACAGCTCAGTTCGGTGGAGTACAGAGGGGAAGTAGGGGAGCTGGTGTTGGCTGCTGCGGTGGTACTGCTGCTTGGAGAAGAAAAAGGTGGCGTGGAGCAACTGGGGAATAGGAGGTAGCTCGGCGTGTTGTGCGTGAAGTGGAGAGGGAAAGCATGTGAGGAAGGAGATGGGAGTTAAGGAGGAAGAAAGGGTAGCTAGCTGGTGCTGTTCAGGAGGGAGTTAATGGGGAGGATTGGCGTGCTGCTGTGGCTATGGTGATGCGGCAGAAAAATGGAGAGCAGAAACTAGCAAGAAATAAAGGAAGAGCAGGTGAGAAGGGAAGCTGGTGGCCGGCGCTATAGAGCAATAATGCAGTAGGTACCGACAGCTGCTGAAAAAGAAGAGGTTCCACGAGCAATAGTGTACTTGGTAGAAGGAAGGAAAAGTATCAGTAAAGAGGAAGAAGAACTGGGAAGGTATTTACTTTGAGCTATTACTGCTTATTTGTGAGGACGAGAAGGCAGGTTTTCTGCCAGGCATTGATCCGTATAATGGTGGAGAAGGTCTTCCAAATACCTGAGATATTTCCCAATCGCTAGAAATCTTACTGACAGAGGTCGAGTTGCTAGGCCTGGATCTGAGGTATACACAACGATAGGGCTTCTATGATCTCTGAGAATTTCTTGCGAGGCCAAAATATCACTTGGAATATTAGGTTAGGTTTGTAGTTCAAGGCTCAATAGTTGATTTAACTCAGACGTGAAATGGTTTGAATTATTTGCACGGGACCTCAAGATATTTTTGTAGAAATATGTTAGGGAGGGTCACATGATATTTCTGAAATTTGTGGAGATTTATGAGGACACGGATAAGCATGAAGAATTGTAAAAGAATAACTGGTTATTTGGTAGGAGGGTAAAAAGGATAGGTATTTTATGTCCGAGAGAAATTTACCAGGGTTTGGAGTGTATGTGTCCACATACACTTGAATATTTTAGCATATATAGGGTTTGCATATGAATGGAATGGACATGCAAAGTTACGATGAGTTGGGATTTGATTTCTGCCACTGATACGTGCATATATACATGCATGGGATTCGATATCAGGAGAGGAACCGGGGGTCCCGAGGATTAGGGTTTGCATATATACGCATACATATGAGCAGTATATATGTGCACACACTCGCAATAGGACATGGCAGAGTAGATGGCAGAAGATTACGTCATTCGGAGGAGGTTCATGACGTATATATGTTTCAATTTCACGAAAGTACCATGTGGGCGCTTAGCGGCGGGTGTGGATTTAGGTTGCACCGGCTAGATGAAAGGGGGAGGGGTGCCGAAAGTGTGTTCGTGGCGGGAAAGCAGGGGCGAGTAGCCACGTAGGGAGACAAGGTGTAAGCAAGTTTATATACCTTGCCGGACAGAGCTTCGACAAGCAGAGATTAAGGAAACAGGAGCAGAGGTGGAAGATTTTGGTTGGCTCACTTTAGGGTTTTGCAGAAGCATGATTTGATTCAAAGTTTTTAGTCTGGTGTATTTTAACTGATATTAGCAAAAAGTTTTTGTTGGCCCTAATTTTTAGGTTTCGAAAAAAAACCGGGGTGTTACAGCGATGGAGCGAGGAGAGCGGCCGGGCGGACTCCAGGGTGGCGATGTGGAAAAACGGAGCGGCGAGACGGCGGCTGGGCGACGGACGGTGACGACCGAAGGCGACGGCCGAGCGGCGGAGCGACGGAGCCGAGGGTGCTCGGGTTGGTGGCGAGGTGAGCAAGAGAGAGAGAGCGGGGCGCGGGAAAGAGAAATGGGAGAGGGAGCTCTTGGGGGCTGGGGATAAGAGAGAGGGAGAGAGAGAAGAGAGGGAGGGGCGGCGCCGGCCAAGCAGGAGGTGGCGGCGAGGAGACCAGGGAGCTTGCCATGCAAGCTGCTCGGTGGCGGCTCCCGGTGGCGGTGGCGGATGGATAAGGGAGATGGGGAGCAGCCGGATGAGGGAGGAAGGGGGCGAGCCAGGCCGGGGTGAGAAGGAAGTGGGCCGGGGAGGGAAAGGGCCCAGGCGGGCGGGGAGGGTGGAGAAGATGGGCCTCGGGTGGCCCATCCGTTAGAAATAGGTTTTATTATTTTTCTTTTTTCTGTTTTCAGATTTGAAATTGGTTTTACAAATTCAGCAATTCAAAGACCTTTTGAAGGATTCAAACTTCCAATTCAAACAAAATTTTGAACCATGCACATCTTTGAACCATGCTTATGCTATGATGCACAATTAGCAACCTTTAAAATAAGGGATGTTACACGGCTCATTAACAGATATGATCTATTCAGTGCATTATCTTGATGAATGGACAGAGCAAAAGATTTATGAACACATTGCCAAGCTGAAGTGAGCTGCTAATCTATGCAGCAATGAAGATGCACTTAAAGGATGTTGAGTAGAGCATCTATATTGTGTGGATCTATGACCTGTATGAAGTAGGACTTGAAATGTATGTAAGAATATTAGGTACTGTGGCGTACCCGGTTTTAAGGCCGGATAAACCCTTGTGTTCACTGTATCGATCCCTAGATCAATAGTCGATACACACAAGTACTTGATAGCATAGACATGCATGACATCGTTCATTACACACTTAGCCATATTTGTTCTTTAATCAAACAAGCCGGACCTATTGGCCGAATTAAAACAGCAGCGGAATTAAACACACGGTAGATAACCCATCGGTATGCCGAACCACAGGCAACTGACTGGGGGAGAAACCCTACGCCTCGAAATCGCTGTCGCTATCTCCAGTCTGGTACTCCTCCTCTTCGTCTGGCCACATAACAAGCCAGGTGAGTACATTGAATGTACTCGCAAGCGCTCCGCCGGGGAGTTTATCACGGATATGAGCATGCACGGGAGTAATCAAGGAATTGGCTCTACCCTAGGTTTCATGTTGTGCGAGAAATTAAGTTTGTATTTGCAATAAGTACATAGATGTAAAAGCAATTTTAACAAAATATCTCGACACAGCGAGATGAGGTACCTGCTTGATTTACTCTACCCGTCGCAGCCGGGAGTTCATCTTTGTGCTTTCCGTTACAACGGCAAAGCATGGTATTTGCCCGGTTCCTCAGGGAGACACAACTCACCTCGTACTTACGGGGATACCAACGAAAACACGGCAATCACCTGGTTCCTCGGGGAGGGAAACATCGTCCTCCCGGTACTTACGGGGATTCTAGGGTTTACCCGAGTCCACGGGGAAACTCCTTCTTCACTTTTCCCGACACAACGGGAAATTGGCATGCTGCCCTGCGAACACGGCGGATTGCGTCCTTAAACCCATTAACCCATTGTTGACTTTGAAAGTCAGTCGACTTTAGTGCGGCCTAACCAAGTTCGTCCATGACCGCGGACACGACTATTCGAATAGTTTTGACCCTCTGCAAAGGTGGTACGGCTTTACCCACATGATGTAGGTCACCCTGGGCATACCGTGCACTGCATACTACCAGAGCTAGTACAACGAGACTCTTCGCCGGTGTGAACCCAGCCATGAACCCGCCCGAAGGACATGTCCCAAACCTAGTTTGAGTCAGTAACATCGCTACAAGGAGGTTGGTGTTCCAACTTTGTGTCGAACAATGCCTCGCTAAACCGCTTTATTTGTTCTCTACAGGGGTTAAACCACCCCATCCGCACTCTACTAACTGCCCACGGGTTCATGCTAGTTTAGGCCGGGTACTATGTCAAGTCCTTCCCACAAAGGACATGTGGACGTACGGTAAGACTTGGCCAAACGGCACTTAAGATCGGTCCTTAGGTGATCCGAGAGGGACTCCACACCATTCCCATAAACGGGCAGCGAGAACCACGCCGGGCCTTACCTCGCTCTTTAACAAACTCCCTGCTTTCACCCTTCATTTTTGACCCGGATCAAATCTTCTCCATTTTTAGCTTGGTTTCACAAAACCATTTACGGTAAAACATACCAACCCATGGCTATGCTACCTTCATACACCTCTGGACACGACGGTCCGTTTCTCAAAAGTTCACCACATGAAATATGGGGTGTTATCGCTTTTCCTTTTTAAAACCCTAATTTCACTACGGCAGGGCTAAGCATGTATATATGTATATATATCCTACCTTAAGTTTTCCGATAATATTTCTAGAATACATAGTCCTTAGGGCTACAAGGATTTCGGGGTCAGACTAGGGTTTTCTAAACATCGGCATAACTATGCTACATAAAATAACGATAATAAAACATAGCATGCATGTTTCGTAAACAACATAACATTTCATAAACTTGGGATTTCAACATGATCATGGTGGAGAGCTTGCCTGGCAGTTCTTGGCTTTGTTCCGGACGCGGGGATGCTTCGGGTTCCTCCTGGCGGACGTACCTCACACCGTCAACTACACATTTCAAAGAATGCCAATAAGAACTCAAACGTGATGAAGAACCAAAAGGGGCAATTTGATGCAAAGCATGCCATGCTCTAGATATGTCAAAGAATACCAAAAAGGGTGGTTGCTTTTATGCTTTATGTGGGAACAAGGCGAACTAGGGTTTCATGATTAGGGTGGTCTCTGTTCGGAAACCCTAAGTTTTAAAAGGTGGATCAAGGGTCCAGAAGCTTAAATGGTTTTAGAAGATGTGGGAGAAGTGATTTTGATGAAGTTTAACATGGTTGGGGATGATGTCAAAACATATATATATATATATATATATATATATATATATATATGCATGAGTCTAAGGTTAGGGTTTAATGATGTGCGAATGCGTTCGTAATTCTCTAAAATATGCAACCCCTAATGTATATGTACAAACTTATGCTAGGTTTAGAAAATTAGAGTTTCATTATGTCTAAAGTTTCTGGAATGGATCAAAAGTTCAAAGAATTTCAAAAAGGTTTTAAAATTTTACATAGGATGTGATTTACTCTCTGTATCGCAAAAGAAATTTGAATTTTCGAAAGTTGGTTTGAAACAGAAGATGGGAAATAAAATTTTGAGCAACTTTTATTTTGGTACTTTTCAGAGAACTGGCCGTTAAGGTGTTGAACCGGCCGAACCAAGACTTAATCCGATTCTGGAATAGAAAACCGGCTGTTTTCTGGTCTTAGGGGATGACGTCGAAGGCGTAAACGATCAATACGTCTCCAGAACGGAAGATGTGTGGAAGTGGGACGGCTCGGTTGGGACTGCGCCTTTTTAGAGAGAAGGCGGACATGGGCGAAGGCGCGTCCACTTAATCCTGACATGGGGCCCCGCTTACCGAAGCGGTACGCGGTTTATAACCGCAGCCCGGGCCCCGTATGTCGGTGACAGAGAGTTGGCGCGAGGGAAAAAGGGTTCCGGCGAGAAATCTCTTGGCTCCGGCGACGCTCCGGCTAAAGCTCCGGCGAGCAATCGCGGTTGATTTAGGGGAAATCAGAGAGAGCGGTTGCTACCCTTGGAGTCAGGAAGATCAAAGGATCTCATTTTTGTGGTTTGGGGGCTTGGGCGGTTTGCTGGAGACGAGGTTCCGTCGGGGTCCAGAACGAAGGTGGCAGAGCAATGGTGGCTGGAGGATTCCGGTGAACTTCAGCTGCAGGGGAAGTACGGAGTAGAGTTTAGAGAAGGTCCATAGAGTATTGAAGGAGATGAAGGGGATGATCTTCACTGGGGAAGCTTGGTTGCTCCTCGGGATGGCGGTTGCCGTTCTCTAGGGATGTGGAGTAGAGGAGGATTGGGAGGTGCTTGGGTGGACTGGTTGTGCGAGTGAGCTTCAGGGAAGAGCGGTGAGGGTCGGGTGCAGAACCTTGGAAGCTCGCATTGCCCTTATGTAGGCGGTCGGCTGAGCAGAGGAATCATGGCCGCAGGTCCTTGCTGTTCCCGGCGTTGAGAGAAGGCGGGGCCGGGTCAGCGCTGCGCAGAGCTCGGGGGTGGTCAGGGAGAGGTTGCGGCGTACGGCTTGAGCCAGCTGGCGACTGAGGCAGGGGTGGCATGAGGTTGCCACTGCCGGGTGGCATGGCCATGCACGTGGGCGCGTCCAGCGCAGTGCCAGAGCGTGCTCCAAGCGGCATACTCGTGCATCGGCATGCCTTGACCTGAGGAATGGGCGCCTGAGCGAGTCTGCAGGGTTGAGATGACCAGAGGGAGGGAGAGGCTGCCAAGAATTGCCATGAATTCGTGTGGAGAAGGGCTGCCACTGCCTTGCCATTATTGGCATGAAATGACAAGGAGTTGAATCCCTGTGGATTAGGGCTTGGCACTGAGGGAAAATGGGGTAGACAGGTGTGGCGTACCCGGATTTTAAGCCGGATACTCCCTTGTGATTACTGTATCGGTCCCTGGATCAGAAGCCGATACACACGAGTTAACCTGTATATCATTGTCATACATGCGTAAACAATTAAATAGACCGTTAATGTCGATAATCTGATACCTGTAGCCAACGGCTATAAATC
Organism: Stipa capillata; assembly: GCA_019208055.1. Classification (NCBI taxonomy): domain Eukaryota; kingdom Viridiplantae; phylum Streptophyta; class Magnoliopsida; order Poales; family Poaceae; genus Stipa; species Stipa capillata. The sequence continues at coordinate 109,762 of JAGXJF010000601.1, forward strand.
TGCAGCGGAATTCAACGGTGAGGTGGCCCATCAGTATGCCATACCCGACAGGCAACTGACTGGGGTTACGCCCTAGCTTTCGCGTTCATATTCGTATCTTCGGAATTGATGTCTCCTTCGTCTGGCCAAATCAACAAGCCAGGTGAGTACATTGAATGTACTCGCAAGCTATTCCCACAGGAGGAAATATACGGCAATATTTCATGTAGGGGATAGATCAAGGGATAGCTCTAACCTAAGTTGCAAGTTGTGCGGAAATGTAAATTCGAAATACAAAATAGTAGATTCAAGAGCATTTTCGAAATCCGAAAATTTGTCTCTGTCGAGACGGCAATCGGTGCTGGATAACCCAGCAAAACAGTCGTTACTAGAGGTCGGTAGCTCCGTCTACCGCCTCGTACAGTCCTTACAACCTACCCGCGCTGCCTCCACGCGGCCCGGGCTAGGTTTCCTCTTCTGCAGTTCCTCGCTACCAGACTGTAGCTTAAACTGCTCACTGTGGACACATCATGCCCACGTCTTTAATCCCATTTCCTAGCTTTCACAAACAAAACTCAGTCTAACCAGTGTGTGGCCTTACCAGTTCATGTCCATGACCGAGGACGCGGCTATTCGAATAGTTTTTAACCCTCTGCAGAGGTGGTACGGCTTTACCCACAAGATGTAGTTCGCCCTGGGTATACTATGCATCGTATACTGACAGGACTAGTACAACGAGACCTTTTGCCTGCTTTCACACTAGAGTCGAACCCGCTAAATGAGACTTACCCCAACTCCGGTTGTGCCCAGGCAGCCTGACACCACAACTCGGAGAAACGCTCATCTTTGTGTCGAATTTTCCCACGCCTAGATGGAGCTCACTAAGAATCTCGACCCATATAGCGCCGTGGGGATTCTCTAGGGGCCCAACGTCCTACCTAGCACATACTTCTTACTTCCCACGAGTCCGAACCCTAGTATTAGGCGGGTTACCGAGTCAAGTCCTTCCCATAAAGGACATGTGGACGTACGGTAGGGGAACTGATTCAGCGGCACTTAGGTTCTGTCCTTAACTGATTCGAGCAGGACTCCTTATCCAACCATCTCCTCAGGTAGCAACCGGCTACCCGGCAATTTCATTTCTCATGTAGCGACCGGCTACTCTACCACCTCCAAACTTCCTTAGCATTCCTGCCCGAATCCCAATCCTCCATCGCTTTCATTTGGGATTTTAGCAAACATTTCATTTTAAAAGATTCCCTCGGAATGTATAACAAACCGAGGGTTTTGATCCCAAACCCATCGTATCGTTAAAACTTCGTTTTTACTACAGCATGGCTAAGCAAGGCTAAAGCCTATATTCCTACCTAGTTGGTCGGTCGAATATCAACTGACTAAATATTCTTAGGGCTACAAGGATTGGATTTCGGAACCTACCTCATATGCAATCACTCGGCATAACTACCCTAGCATAAATAACGTCGGTATCAACATAGCATGCATGTTTGCAAACAAAATACTTAATGTTCACAAATATGGGGTTCAACATGGTCAATGTGGGAATGCTTGCCTGGCAGTATTGGCTGGGTCTAAATCTTGAACTCGATTCGGCAGATTCCCCGACTCCTTCGCACGATTCGTCGTAACGTCGGAACTACACGCCGGAAAGCAACGAATAAATGGCGGTGCGGAAAAGAACCAAATAGGAACAATCATACCCTAAACTTTAGATATGTGCTTTGGACCTGGTTGCTGGTTAAGGTTTGTAGAGAGGCGAATATGAATTAGCTTCGCATGAGGTAAAGGTTTGTAGGACTGGAATCCCTAGTTCAACGACATGATAGTGCCTGGGGATGGTCTTAGTTTTTATGGTTCACTCGGCCCCGGATGGCACATCTATCTATTGAATTATTCTAGGAATTTCATTAGCAGGGCTTTATGAGGATAGCATATTAAGTTATGAGCATTCGAGGGTTATTGGATATTTAGGGTTTCTGAATATGGTCCAATGCTCTAACTTATATGTCGTTGAACTTATGATCACTTAAGATGGAACTTAGGGTGAGTACATGGCAAGTTGCTGGCCTTTGGACTTTAAGTCAAGGAAAGGACCCTAGAGTGATGGAGTTGCCTAAAATGACTCCCGATCGGGCATTAGGTTCTTTATTTCTTAAGGCGTGTACTAAAGTCTTTTGCCCTATTGCAGTATTGGGCACTAATGTCATTTGAATATATTGCATAGGGTGGTAGTTCACTTTGGGGTTGTTCCAGAGAAAGGATATATGCCAAGTGGATGGTACTACTGAGTTAACAATGTTAGCTTCGCTTGATCTAAGGAATTAGGGTTTTAACCTTTAAAAGGGAGATCACATAAAGTAATGGTTTGAGTGATAAAGTTTTAAGTTTGTTCAGAGAGGGATCGAGTTACTTCGGCGAATGGGTGCTCTAGTACTAGGACATGTATGCACGCATACGATAGGTTACTAGGAAACAAGGGAATATTCTAAGCACACTTTGGATTGATTTACTTGGTTAGCTTAAAGAATGAGCTCAGTTAGCGGTTTAGAGACTATTGGATGGAGTGTGCGTGTATTAGTTACTCAGGTCACTGCAACCAGCTTAAGTAATAGGGAAAAGAGAGGGAACAGAGGAGCTATGGGCTGTGGTTTCCTGCCGTGCTCACCGTGAGCGCTCGCCGGCGGCACTGGAAGGAAGGCGGCGCTCGGTGAGTGTTGGTCCGACGGCAGGTGAGGGGTGGCGGGGTTGCCGGACTAGCTGGCGGTGTGTGGCGTACCCGGTTTTAGGGCCGGATACGTCTCCCGTGTTTACTGTACCGATCCCTGGATCAGTAGTCGGTACACACAAGAACTTGGTAACATTTACATACAATACCGAGTATTTACATAAATATGCCATTATGGTCTTTATTCAATAACATAGCCGATTGGCTGAATAAAAGTAGCAGCGGAAAGTAGCAAAGCGCAATTATTGACCCATCAATATGCCCAACCACAGGCAACTGACTGGGGAGAACGGCCTAGCCCTCGTGGTCGCTGACATCGTCCTCAGAGCACCACTCTTCTTCTTCATCTGGCCAAATCAACAAGCCAGGTGAGTACATTGAATATACTCGCAAGCTTTTCCCTCCGGGGAATATTACGGCATAATTCATGCAAAGGGAATATTTCAAAGGGGAGCTCTAACCTAGGTTACATGTTGTGCGAAAATGTAAGTCTTTATTTTAAATAACAATAGTAGGTTTAAAGCGAATTTGTAAAACGACAGTCACAATGAAACACATCCTCATCCGGGGTAGTCCCTGCTACCTCTCTTTTATTTCCACCGCGGGATGGCCATGCTCATCACCGCTTACCCTTCCGGCTTCGGCTCACACTATCCCGGCAGTGTAGCTAGCCTTTTCTTCAGCAATTCCTAGCTACCAATCCGGGTAGCGTAAATTGCACCCTGTGGACACATCATGCCCACGTCCTTAATCCCATTTCCTAGCTTTCACAACCAAAGCATATTCTAACCAGTGTGTGGCCTTACCAGTTCATGTCCATGACCGAGGACGAGGCTATTCGAATAGTTTTTAAACACTCTGCAGAGGTTGTACGGCTTTACCCACAAGATGTAGTTCACCCTAATTGCCGAGCGCTAACGATACACCTCAGGAGGTGTATTGGCAGGGCTATTACAACGAGACCCTTCTCCCGTGTTCACACTAGAGCCGGACTCGCTAGGAGGGTAACCCAACCCTTTTTCATCTCGGATGACAAAAGTGGGACTCTCCCCCTTTGTGTCGGACCATGTTCCACGTACCTTGTAGGACTCTACTGATCTTTACCCCCCACGACACGGTGAGACTCACGAAGAGCTTTCCCCCTACGCAGTCCCGTGGAGATCCTCTAGGGATTCCGGATCCACTAGCACGTCTCCCTAACTTCCCACGGATCCGGGCTCCGGCATTAGACGGGGTACCAGGTCCAGTCCTTCCCATAAAGGACATGTGGACGTACGGTGGGGGAACTGATTTAGCGGCACTTAGGTTCGGTCCTTAATTGATTCGAGCGGGACTCCATAACCAACCGACTCCACGGGTAGCGACCGGCTACCCGACCATTCCTTCCACAAGTAGCAACCGGCTACTCTACCTCCTCATAACTCCCTTAGCATTCCCGCCCGAATCCAAAGTCCTCCATCATTTCATGTGGGATTTTCACAAATGTTTCCTTTTTAAAAGATTTCCTCGGCGTGTATAAACAAGCCGAGGGTTTTGATCCCATACCTCCTGAAGTTTGTAAAACTTGTTTTAACTAAAGCAGGTCTAAGCACAGCTACTGCTTATATTCCTACTACCTTGCCGGGTCGATCGTGACCGACTAATTAGACCTAGGGTTACAAATGGGCGGGTTCCAAACCTACGGCACATGCAACTACTGGACGTAACTTCACTAGCATAAAATACCGGTATATTAAAATAGCATGCAATATTTGCAAACAAAATAATTAAGCGTAGCAAATATGAGATTCGATATGTTCAAGGCGGGAAAGCTTGCCTGGCAGTTCCGGGTCCTGTTCTTGCTCTTGGCGTGAAGGTGACGTCGGATCCTCTCGCGGCACGTATGGCACTCCGTTAACTATACGTCGAAAAGATCGGCGAATAAGAAGCAAGCGAATTAACTCCAAATAAACTCCAAGAACGTGTATGGTTAAAATAGTGAAGTGTTGGTGTCATTGGGTTCATTAGGTTTCTATTGAAACTAAACCTAGGGTTGCCGGAAGAAATTCTTCAAATGGGTAGGTTGCATAAAATGACGACGTGCTTAGGAGGGTCTAGACTTTCTTTAAGATTTGATTTCAAAACCATATGCCCTATCGAGTTAATAGGGTACTATTCACTTGTTAATATGCTGGACAGTGAAAATATTGTGTTCATGCTGAAAATAATACTTACGGCGTATGCGTATAAGTCCTAGGGAAAGAAAAGAATTAGCTATACCTAATCTCTACGTTTAACACTATAAAACAGTTTCAAACTTCAAAGTTCCCTAAGGATTGGAGCTTGGATATGTACTGGAGACTTCAGAACCGGTAATAACTTTCACTAAGCCGGTTGTTAGCAACATGAACCGGCCGAAATGGCTGTGCTAGGTTCTAGAAGCAAATCACTAAGTTAATTGCACTTCCCGACCAACTCAATGCGTCCTCATGCTGTCGGAAGCGGAAATCAGAGGGGCGCCTTTGCTTACCCGTGCAGTTGTCTTACCGGTGACCGGTCCCACGCGTCAGTGCTTGATCGATTTACTTACTCGGTTGGTCGCTCGCCTCTCTGCTTGGTACTGGATCACGGTGGCGGCGGCGTCTCAGATGGAAGCTACCGATGGCGAGCTACTAATCGGAGGGGAAGGAGACTCCAGGGAGGAGCGGACGTCCGGCTTGGTGTCCTCGGCCAAGAAGCTTGGCTCGGCTGCTTGGGGTGCTCGGGTTGATGCAGACCAGAGGGGAATCGCGAGCTTGGTTTGGGGGAGGATTCCGGTGAGCTTGGCTATGGTTGATGGGGAGGAGGAGGCGCACTGGAGTGTGGAGGAGGAGGCTGGGTAGTGGCTTGGGATGAGGGAGGAGCTCGGGAGCTCCTTAAATAGAGGGCTCGGCGAGGTGAGCTGGCCGGCGGCGCTGTGCTTCGCGATGGGACAGGTCCGGGGTGAAACCGAGGTTGCAGGAGGGGAGGAGGGTCACCTGGGGGCGGCAGCGGCTCGGGACAAACTTCAACGGCGAGCGGCGCAGCTTTGGGGCAGGTGCGCGTGCGGTGTGTCGACGGGCGGCGCGGGTGCTCGGCGTTCGGCGCGGCGAGGGAAGCTCCCGAGGAGGCACAGGTGCAGGTGAGCTGGATGGGATTGACGGGACGGTTCAAGGCAGGGAGGTGGCGCGCCGGCGAGCTGGACGACGCAAAGGGCGGCGGGCGGCGTGGCCTTGCCACGGGTGGCATGCCGATGCCATTCTGGGCGCGCTCAGTGCGTGAGCTGGACTGGCATGGCATGCTTTGGTGCCTTCGGGCATGGGATATCTCGCCACACCATGTCACAGAGGTGTATGAACACGTGTTAGAGCTCCCAGACGTAGCTTGGCAGCTTTGGCTCTGATGTGTGTGAGGGAATCCTGCTGAACACTAGCGTATGGGTGGTCATGTCAAGAATTGGGTCAAGCAGTAGAGGACAAATGAACTGCTGCGGTGGTCTTTGAGCATGCTGGGAATACCGAGGAGGAATGCTGTGGCTTGGCCTGAAGTATTCCCACTAACTTTGCCCATTATTTTATGCGTAACGCTAAACTTGCAAAGGTGTTCGATGCCTGCCATTCGAGATTTTCGTACTGGACATGTTCAAGTTTTCGTATATCTGAGGTTCTGAATGTGAGGAGATTGCTGTGTGAATTTATCGGAATTTTTCGAACTATACTTTTATAGGTTGCAGTACAACGCATATTGCTGCCCTAGGGTTTGTCGTCTTCAATTGTTACTATTTTTGATCTGGATATTATTATTTCATTTTATATTTGTGTTGTATATGTCGTTAGGTTGTCGCATGAATTTATTCGTAGTTTCTGGAGAGGTCGAGGAGTAATTGGCTTCGCAATTAGGGTTTCGTCGGAAGTAGGAATTAAATCGGGAGGGAGAGATCGGTCGAGGGGCTAGGTTTCCGGGGTAAGGCAAGGTGGAGGGGTTATGATAGGTTCCATGGATTCTCTCCCCTTCACTCGGTGTACTACATGATGAGGTGCCGTAAGCGGTTTAGGGTTTACTGCGTGTGTACGATATTAGGGTTTACTCGGATTAGGGTTTAGTCGGGAGGGGTGTGCGTGTGGCAGGGTTGAGTATTTTGGTTGCATGTTAAGTTTAATTCATGCCTACACATATACGGTTATGCCGGTAAACGGGTTTACGGAAGACGGGGTGTGACACGGTGTAACCCGAGCGACGGCCAGGGCAAGGGTCAATCCGGCGGCGGGGTACAGGGAGTTGACGGCGAGGGTTGAGGGACCACATCGGTGGATCCGGCGGCGAGCGGCGGCCGGGGAGGCGCACGCCGGTGGATGCTAGAGCTCCACGGCGGGCTCTGGCACGGGGAAAGGGGCCGTGGCGGCGTGAGGAGGCACGGTCTGGAGGAAGGGCTTGGCGGGGCGGCGCTTGCCGGAGGACAGGGGAGCGGTCGGCCGCTGATGGGGCAGCGGCGCGCTCGGGTTGAGTGGCGAGGCGGTGCAGATCCCGCTGGCGGCAGAGATAGGCGCGGGCCGACGCGCACCGCGGTGGCGGTCGGGGACGGGGTTGGCGAGACTTCAAGGCGCGGGGCCGGGGGCGGCAGCCCGATCTGGTGGCGGTGGTGCTCCGGTCCACCACCGGCGTGGAGATGCAGAGAGAGGAGCGCGGCGAGGGGGGGTCATGCGGCGCGGCTCTGGCCGGGGATGGCGAGGTCGGCGGGCCGCTCGGGCCTTGGTCCTAGCGGCCGGCGAGGCGACGGGCTGGAGTCGGGGCCAAAGGCCAGAGGAGATGCGCCGGGTTCCAATGGCGTAGGGTGGCGCTCGGTGGAACGTGGGGGGCAGCGGCGCTTGCTGGAGCTTCGGGAGTTGGGGAAAAACGTGGAGAAGCAAAGAGGAGTGGAACTCGGCTGTAGCTTAGCTTGGAGGAGATGGGAGCTCTGGCTTGAGCTAGTTGGAGTGAGGAGAGGAAGAAGATGGAAGTAGGGAGGTGGTTTCGGCTTGGAGATATTGGCATGATCGAGCACATGTGCGAGAGCAGTGGCAGGCAGTGAAATAAATTGCTCTATTGCTGCTGCTCACTATTTGAATTGATGGCAGATGGTAATGCTTGGGCAGCTGCATAGGGAATTGAAAAGATGGCAGCTTGAGGAGCGCAGGGGAAAGAGGAGCCCGTGAAAGGACTTGAGCTGGGGCAGAATTAAAGAGCTCTGGGAACCGTAAATGAGAATGAGACAGCTCATGAAAGTAAAGTGAGCTCTGCTGCTGTTGATGGAGTTAAAACGAATGCCTGCGTGGACATGGGGGCAGTACCAGGGAGGTGATGCAACGGGGAAAGATGAAATGACAGAAGGGAAGAAGTTAAGGAGGGTAAATGAAGTGACTTGATTAGAGATCGAGGAGACAGGTGAGTGATGCTGTTCTGTACCGTAGCTAGCACCATTTCCTGTTGTTAGCTCCGCGCATGCATGAAGAGCAGTGGAGGGGTGGAGTGATGGGAAGTGGCAGAGGGAGAATAGTATGTTTGATTTGAGGTTTCGGCATTACGGCATATGACTGCACGTGGGGAGAACTAATAAATGGGGTGTAGAAATATGGAAGTAGCTAGCAGGGCTTTAATGGCAGGCTGTGCTGGAACGAGCAACGTGACCTGAAGCCCTTGCTGATGCTGTAAAAGTCTAGTGGAAATTAGGCGCTGAACTCTATCACCAGTGAGGTATTTGGTTGAATAACTATTCCAATTAAATTAGGAGGTGATCATATGTGGAGTCATGGAGTGCATTAATGTTGCATGCCTGCTTATGAATATATACACATGCGGATGGTTAATTTGCACGAAGGTGTTCGATGCTGATTTCCTGAAATTTCTAAATTGGGCATTGTTATTTTATGTTATAGTTGAGTTCAGAATATTATTGGGTTATCCCACAATTTATCTCGGAATTTTTGGGGAGGGCCGAAGGACAAAAGATCACCTGATTAGGGTTTCGGAGAAAATTGGATTAAATAGGAAGAAAGGGAGTCGGGAGCTTGGATCTAGGGTTTCGGAGCGCGGCAAGGTGGGGCAGGAACACGGAACTCGAGATGAGACCTTTGTGTTGGCTCAGGGAGTGTTGGTGGTGAGGTACCGTCGATACGGTGGCGTATACAGCGCGTGCACTGCGTTATGGTTTTGCCCCTTTCGTCGAATCAGGGAGAAAGGAATTAGGGTTTTGCGTAGGTGCGTATACATAAAAGCAGTATATCTTTGCACATACTCACGATAGGGCATGGTGAAGTTGGTGGTAGAGTTTCAAGTCATTCGGAAGGGATTCGGGATAGGTATATGCTCTGACTTCGTAGAAGTACTGAGAGGGCACTTTGCGGCAGGTGGGGGTTTAGGTGGTACCGATTAGATAGAAGGGAGAGGATGCCGGAAGTGTGTTCGTGGAGGGGAGAAGGGCTGTCACGGCAGAGAAAATGTTGCCGCGGTATTGGGAAAAGAATTGCCGCGGTGGAAATCAGCTGTCGTGGCGGGAAGGAACAGCGGCGTGGCATTGCCGCGGCAGGGAAGGAGTTGCCGTGGCAGAGGCATGGCAGCGACGGTACCTACTGTGAGATGCCGGGGCAGGGAACCGGTGGCGCGGCAGAGGCTTGTCGCGGCAAGAACGGCTTGCTGCGGCGGAGACAGGTAGCAACGGCGGTGGCAGAGGCCTTGCCGCGGCAGAGGGAATGGGTAACGGCGGCTGCCGTGGCCAGAGCGTGGCAGCGGCAACGGTTGCCATGGGCTGTCGCGGTAACGCAAGTTGGCTGTGGCAGCTGTCTCAGGCTGTCGTAGCGGGGACGCAAGGACGAATGGTCCCGCATGGAGACCGAGGAGATAGCAGGGTTCGTATCCCTTGCTGGACAGGGTTTCGACAAAGCAGAAATCAACGGAGCAGGAACAGAGGGAACGATTTCGGTTGCTTTACTTTAGGGTTTAGCAGGAGCATGATTTGGAATAAAGGTTTTAGTTTGGTGTATTTTAATCAGCATTACTAGCAAAAAGTTTTTGTTAGCCCTAAATTTCGGGTTTCGGAAATTAGGGTGTTACAACAGGGTTCTGAACTGAGGTGAAGTTGCTAGCAAGCTTCTGGAGCAAAGTGGTTGACAGTTGAGTTCGAATTTATGGGGAGAAGGAAATGGAGTCAAAGTGTTCGACAGAAGCAATGCAAAACTTATGAACTGGATGTGTACATGTTTTTGCATATTAGAAACATTGGTACTGAGGAGAGCATTGTGGAATTTTTCTGGAATTTTCTGAGCAAGAATTGGAGAGGTTGTAGTTCAAGGTGGGGTTTTGACCTAATTCCTAATTTGGAAAATTCCAAAGCGTTTTGTACTGGACCTTCAAATGTTATTTCATAATTTGGTGTTAAATTGGTTCAAAATTTTTATGGAAATTTTCTAGAATTTTTAGGTAAAATAAAATGCATGCGATATGGAATTAGGGTTTCTGCTTACTAAAAGAATTAATTAGGGTTTAGGACGACAGGGTGAGTTCTAGGGTTTCGGATGGCGGCAAGATTGCGGTAAGGTACGGGGAAGGTTAGATATCATATTTGTAGGGTCGGAAACAACTTTGGGCAGGTTGCCACTTAGGGTTAAGGTTTAGGAGTATCGTGCGTATAAAGTGCGTGTGTCTGATTAGGTTTAGGCTTTATGGATGCACATGTGATGATAGGGTGACGACTCGTGTTTGTTGCGTGACGATGCAACTTAACTCGAGTGCTCCCCATGAGATGACATGTTCGAGAAGTTGAAGTTCAAACACACATGGCAAGATTAGAACATATACACATATACGCGTCTTAGGGTTTTGGTTTTCGGGAAAAATCTAGACGAAGAAATCAGGGTGTGACAGGTACTGTGAAGGAAGATGCTTTGGTAGTAATGTATGGTCTGTAAAAAGCACTGTATTTTGTCTGTAAATTAGTGTTTGGTTGCATCTATTTTGCTGCGATCCATGGATAGTAGTAACGGAAATGAATGTAAAATATTCTGTACTGTTTGGCAAGCTGTTTCTATAGCTATGTATGGTTTGTGAAGATCATTATATTTTCCCTTCAAATTAGTCTATTCCTGCACCTATTTTGTTGAGACGTGCCAATTCTGCTGCCAAAGTCAGGCTACGTTCACAGCGCATGTTGATTGACATGTGCATGTATATTACTTGAGCTGTCCTAGTTTCTTTGTTTGCAGTTAGTATATTCCATGTATGTATTATCTTTTATAATCTGGTGTTGGAAGATTGGGAAGGAGCAGGCCTGGGCAGCTAGAGTGGATGATCCATCAATGGTTCAGTTCTGAGCAGAATATTACAATATACGCATACTATACTGATTGATTCTTTTCCGATTGATCCAGTTAAAGTCAGAACCAAATCGTTTTATTTTGCCTGTTTTCAGACCTCTGTAAAAAAAAATTCAAGTTGATTTTGCTTTGAATCTTGTAGGAAACAGTAAGATTTAGTATGGTCATCTGCTACATAAATTTGACTTCCGTTGCGAAATGTTTTTTTCGTTGAACTTCATAATAAGGCTCTATCATCATTAGGTAGTTAGGAGTTATCCTGTTGAATGGTTGGCAAATAGGTAATTGCAGCAGTAAAATTCTTGCCAAAGCTTAACACGTCTATTAAGCACAAACTTCTTCATAGAATAAATTTGGCTATTCTTATTTAGCATAGTGTATGGAGACATAGCACCGTGTTGATATATGAATGATAGACAGCAGCTGTCTCTGTAAGATTCCTGACAGCTCCTATTATTTTCTTTGTATAGTTTCATATCTGTAACACTTTTGGAGCAGTTTAGGATCACGATATCGATTTGTTATCGATTTTTGTACCTAACCTCTGTTAAGAAGGCAAGTGGAGCATCCATCACTTCTGGATCTATGATGAACTTGAACAGCGGTTATGAATAGGATCTTGTTTATAGGGAAAAAAATTCTATATCGGGGAATTTAGGACATCTATGACTTCCATAAATAGAGCTTTAGACAAAAGCATAGCTATTGCAGTAACGAAGAAAATAAATAAACAGTAGCTAGAAACATGCAGCGCCAGTGAATAAAGCAATTTTTTCTTTCCTTTTTTGATATTAAAGATGTTCTATCCATGCATTGCATATTAGGGAGCATTAAATATTATGATAATGATTTTTAACGTACCATGAAAAGAAGTTATAAGAGCAGGACCGGCATGGGTTATATAATATTGTCCATACGAGATATGTACATTGATAAGCTTGGAAGGAACACAAAACACATAGATAGCAAAGCAAAGAGGTTACAATAATTATATGAGTACTTATGCCATGATATAGCCGATCCTGTAAATGGCATGTCAGCATTTGATACTTAATATACTGATCCGGTAGCTGCGTTCTAGCTCTGTAAAAGATCAGGTTTCATGTATCATACATGTAGATAGCAGGTGTGAATGTTAGTATTTTGATTCCAGCGTTTACAAATATTATTGATTGAATTGAGACTTACATGGTGCATACGAGACATGGTAGAAGGTGCAGCAATGTTCATCGAAGCTAGGTTTGCCAGTTTAGTGGCAAGCCTTTCTCGGGAAGTGACAGGAGGTATAGGACCAATATAATGGAAAAGAAGATTTTTTGATTCTTCTGCTGATCCAATACTTTCAGAGATGTCTAACGAAAGGAAATTGGCATTTTCACAGCATATTTCCTTGATTTGATGTTGATGATGCGTAGTACAGTATCCCGTGTATTCGGGGTACCCGTACGTAGTTCCCTGAGGCTTTAGGAAGGTACCACGTACCCGATAAGGATCCTCGGACGATAAGGCAATTCCGCTAAGGAAAGAAGACTCCCCTTAAACTAGGAAAGTCAATCCCGACGTTTAAGGAGGCCAGAGTCCTACTCGGGCGTAAGTCCACGTCCAGTACGACCCTGGGCACCCCCCTATATAAGGATCAGTAATCCCATGGAGGAGGGGAAGGAGAGAACCAGTAGCCAGAAGTTAATCTAGGTCAAGTCAGGAGGCGAAGCTCTAGAAGACCCGCAGTCTCGAGGGAGTCGAGCCCGGAGGATTAGCTAGGATTAGTCTACGATCAGGCCTAGGATAGCCACTAACATACTCCCCCTTTGTAAAGCGTGTTCCCGATCAATATATAGCAACAGGACGTAGGGTTATTATCCTGAGGGAGGCCCGAACCTGTATAAAAACGGTTGTTCCCTGCTGTCAGAACTCCTGGCGATTGGCCCCTAGAGGTCCCTACCCCCCAGCAATCATCATCTCGCGAGTACCGTAAGATCGCCGGTTTACCAATCGTCGACAGATGGCGCCGACCGTGGGGACCTCTCCGGACCAAGCCGTCCAGGAAGATTCAAAGTCGGCAGGACGCGCAACTAGGCACGATCAGATCCCAACGCCGTTCGCACAGCCCTCCTCGGCCTCGTCCGAGGAGGAAGTAGCAAGCACGGCAGGAAAACCGATCGCAATCTCGCCCCGTACTGGGTACTCGGACTAGGGTTTTTACGACAACTTTGGCCCTATGGACCCATACCCGGTAACGGATCGAGTAGACTTCGGAGAATACGCCCCTGGAGAGGACTCGGATTGCGAGGCTGACCACTTCAGAACCGAGTGCGCCAGGGCCTTCAGCGGGAAGTTGGTCTTGAACGATGATTCCCCGGCGGGAATGACCAGTCCCATGGCTGGGATTTCTCCCGCTAATTCTGATCGTGAGAACGATCAAGACTTTACCCGCGTTGTGTCCGATGAGGACCACGCGATGGAGTACGAGTACACATCGTCCGGTCAAGGACCTCGCATGGTACTCGCGATCAACGATGGTCGAGAAGACCCCGTAGATCCAGATTTGCCCGGGGGCTCACAGCCGCGTAATACGCTGGATGCCTCTCACGTGGACGGAGGATTACCCGCTGACGGGGAAAGAACTCCTCGTCGGAACGGAGATTTACCCGCTGCTGGAGGGAGATCTCCCCCGGGAACGAGGGAGTACGTGTCCCGAACTGCTCGAAGACTGGCGGAAGTGCGCAATCTGCTGTCACAGCCTCCCGCGGCAGATCTATCTACACCCGCGGGCGTACAGTGGCTACAACGGCTGGGGGCTGACCTCCGAGAGGCTCAAAACCAGGCCGAGTCTTCTCGAGCTAGATCGGTGACCAACAACTCTGCTCGGGTGCACACCCCTCCTCCGTTGGAAGAACGAGATCAGGAGGGACGACACCCCAGGAACCGGTCTCCTCAAGAGGAGCAACCGGTGGACCTCCGAGAACAGCTCGAGCGGCGCCACCGTCAAAGGCGCCAACAGGAGCAACAACCTTCTCGGAGAGACCACACACACAACACCCGTGCTCGGGGCCGATCCTCGACCCCGAATAGCAACGAAAACGTGCCTTATCGGGGATCCTTCAGCGGATGTCAAGCGCTGTCTCAGGAACTCCGACAAGTGCGATGGCCTTCTCGTTTCAAGCCAGGCTCGCTCGAATCGTACGACGGAACCACGAATCCTGTGGAGTTTCTCCAGATCTACACCACCGCGATCGAGGCAGCCGGCGGCGACGAGAAGGTGATGGCCAACTACCTCCCTACCGCCCTCAGAGGAGCCGCTAGGTCGTGGTTAACGAACCTCCCCCCAGGAACAATCCGTTCCTGGGGTCAGCTATGCGACATGCTACTCGGGAACTTCCAAGGTACCTTCCCGAGGCCTGGTCGGGTCGACGACCTGTTCCTCGTCGTCCAACGACCAGATGAGACATTCCGGGAGTTTACGAAGAGGTTTAGTGCTGTCCGCAACACTATACCCGAAATAACAGACTCGGATGTCATCTGCGCCTTCACTCGGGGCAGTCGGAACGAGATGTGCACGCACGATCTGATCATGTGACCACCAAGAACCACCAGGCAGCTCATGGACCTGGCCGAGAAGGCCGCCTGCGCGGAGGAAACCTTGCGTTACATCAAGCAACAGCGGGGCGAGTCTACCAGTTCTCCCCTCCAATCGAGAGGCGATTCGCGCAAAACCAAGCGCAAAAAGAAGCCCTCTGGAGGGAACAAGGAGAAAAGGACCAGAACCGACGAGGTGATGGCTGATGTCTCCGAGAAGCGTACCTGGAAGCCGCGCTCCAAGGATAAGCCCACAACATCCTCCGACAAGGCGTCCAAACCCTGGTGTGACTTCCACCAGACGGACTCGCATGATCTACGACAATGCCGCATCTTCAAGAAATACCTCCGGGAAGAGCGAGAGAGGTTCCGCGAGGAAAACCCTCAGGTCGCCAACAACAGCCGGGAGACATCTTCCGAAGACAGGGACTCCACCCCTGAGCCTTTCCAAGGGCATGACAAAGCAATAGAGCACATATTCGGGGGCTCGACCTCTTATGAGTCCAAGAGGCAGTACAAGGCGATCGCCCGGGAAGTCCTCGCAAGTGTTCCGCGAGTCCCTCGAGCGATCAAGTGGTCTGAGGTAGCAATCTCGTTCGACCAAGCCGATTGCCCCGAAAACTGTGCTTGACCGGGACGATACCCGATCGTGGTCGAGCCCACGATCAACAACTGCCGGGTCGGCCGCGTGCTAATAGGCGGAGGGAGCTCCCTCAATATCCTATTCGCCAACGCCCTCGACGCAATGCAAGTGCCACGGTCATCCGTCCAGACGGTGACGCACGCTTTTCACGGCATCATCCCGGGCTCGTCGGCCACGCCGATTGGGCAAGTCACTCTCCCGGTTACCTTCGGTACACCGGAGAATTTCCGAACAGAGAAAATTCTGTTCGATGTAGTCGATTTTGAGACAGCTTACAATGCTATCCTAGGACGACCTACCTTGGCCAAGTTCATGGCAGCTACGCACTACGCGTACCAGTGCATAAAAATGCCCGGCCCAAAAGGTGTCCTCACGATAAGGAGCTCCCCCAAAGAAGCATTCCTCTGCGACAAGCGCAGCCTCGACCTCGCAGAACAGCACCCGCCCCCTAACCAAAGCGCCGACGCGGAGGCTCCCGCCACCACATCGTCAAGACCACCTCCACGCCTACGAGCGACGTCTTCGGGAAGTACCCCCTCCAAACCGGAGAAAGAGCTCCACGACTAAGTCGGAGCTGGGAGAAAAATAGGGCCTTCCCCGGGCAGGACAACGGTTCCTCGGGAGAAGCCGCCCGACCCTAGTCGCTCGTGTAAGTGGTAGGAAGGTCGCGTCCATTAGAAGGGTTCCAGTCCAAACCGCCATCGGTAAGATCGTACAACCATCGCCTCCTTGACAGCGGGTTCCGAAGTTGCACCAACCCCAACCTCAAGAGTCGCCAAGCTACGAACAAGTCGACAATAAGACGCTTTGGGCGCCGCCGCCCAGCACGCGCACTCTACAAAGTTCAGTCAGCAGGTCGCGACACGAGGACGGGAGCCTTTGGCGTAACTGACGACAAGCCACAAGAGGAGGGGATGGCTTAGTTTTTGTTTGTTGTGGAGTCCTTTCTTTCTTAACAGTTAGTTTTCTTACAGTAGCCTGTAAAAGACACAGTTTTGTCGTTAAATAATACAAGAAGTCCTTAGTTCAATTTTTTCCTATTCAGACTGCCTATCCGAGGTATCCCTCGAACAGACAGTCGGGGGCTGGATAAGAATACGGTGAAGTCGAGATATGAGTACGAGTATCGACTTTTTCGACCTGCGCAAAGGAGGAAGGGTTCTGCGCTGCAACTGCCAGGGATGCGAGGAAAACCCCTTAACGCGTTTGCAGGTGACAGGGGAGCCACTGAGCCCCCCACCTGACCAAACCTAAGGCCTGGTCGACTAAGCTCCCCAGTTCCGTAGCAAAGTCCCCCAATCCAGAGTAAGGGAAGGGAAGGAAGTATGGCTACGACTAGATCGATCGAATCCACACGCTCATCCACACCTCCGACTACTCGGAGCGGAAGATATCTCGGGTAGAGTGGAACTTTGCTGATCGGGCAAGCATAGGATTTACTAGCCAAGTAGCCGGAGTCTTCCCTCAGCTAGGGGTACGAAGATGTTGCCACGGCCACGACAAGCTGCACGAGAGACCCCTTATCGCGTTTACTGATGACAAGGAGCCACGGAGCCCTCCATCTGACTAAACCTAAGGACTGGTCAATCGCAGCAAAGAGCGACCTACGGCCCTATTCGTAAACCCGCACCAAAGGGGGACAAAGGACGATTGGTTCCGACTAAAACCTATGCTCGCATCCGACAAAGTTTCGCGCAAGCAGATTAGACAAGGTTTTTGAAAAAGACAAAAACACACCAGTTGAAAGCACAGTTACTAACCACTGTATTTGCATAAGTATTTCCTATTACAGATCTACTGCGAGCCAGGTGGCTGGACTCGATCGCCAAAGGCATCGGCTGCCGCCTGCACGGCGCCGACAAGGCTCTCCGACTCCTCCTCCGGCAAGTCCGCTTCGAGCGCCTCCAGTGGCAAGTCCGGCGCTCGCGCTTCAGAAGGGCCAGGGCAAAGGCCAAGGCGTCTCGGACTCCTTGCTGAAGCTCGTCCTCGAGGAGCTTGTCGACGGTAGGCTTCAGCTTGGAGACAGACACCATCAGCCCGGCCAAGCGGTCGGCCGAAGAAGAGCTCGGGGCGACGACCACACCAACTTCACCCAGCGCCTTCTCGAGCGTGCCCAAGGCCCGCTCGAGATCTTCCTCCAGCTTCTTCGCATAAGACCGGCTCTGCTGCAAGGAAGGCACGACGTCGGAGAGGCGTGCCTTTGCGGACGAGAGATCAGCCTCGACCGCCGCGTGCCGCTTCTCGAAGTCATCAAGACTCTTCTGCAGCGCCTCCTTCTCCGACGCCCGCTGCTTCTCGGAGTCCTCGAGGCGTTTCTGCAGCGCCTCGATCTCTGCCCGTTGCCTCTCGGACTCGTCAAGGCGCTTCTTCAACTCGTCGCGCGTCGAGTCCAGCTCCTCTTGTGCCTTCTCGAGTGGAACAATCTGAGAAAGCGCAAGCTGGAAAAAGAACAGGTCAGTACAAGCCAAGTAAGATTACCTTATCGCTAACCTCCCTTATGTTACCTGCAGCAAGGAAGAAGCGCGAAGATTTTCAGCCGCAGAAGGACCCGGAGGCGCGACTGGCCCGGTAAGGGGCAACTCCGACTCCACCACCGGGGGCTCCGACTCCTTGGTGGGGGCCGGTGGCAACTCCGGCGCAGGGGCCTGCGGCGGCTCCGTCGCGTCTGGCGCAGTAGCCTGCGGCAAGTCTGGCGCCGGAGCCTGTGGCAAGTCTGCCACAGGGGCCGATGCCGATTTCGGCGCCGGGGGCTGCGGCTCGGTGGCTGCGGTAGTCGGAGCTTTGCCGGCGCGGATCACCACCCTAATCGCCCAAAAAGCAACCAAGTCAAAACTTCAACGCAACGAAGTCAAAAGAAAAAAGGCGGCAAAAGGAAACTCACTTCTGGCGTTTCCCCTTCGGAGGGGTTTTCAGCGCCAAGGCACTTGAGTCTCACTTGCCGGAAGGTAGCGGCGCCTCCCCTTTGTCCGCCACGGACTCCTCCTCGAGAACGGCCGGGGGAGGGGGTGTCGGTTCCTTGGACGGAGGGTCGCTCGCCTCCGGCTATTCAATACGACCACCTTTACGATTAGTATTCGGAAAAGAATATGAAAGGAAAAGGTAGTCGGGCGAGAGTCCAAACCTGCGATTGAGGATCCCGGGCAGGAGAGTTCGACGGGAAGATCCCCGCCCCCTCATCGGCAGAAGGGCCCTCCTCTCTAGTCTCGGGGAGCGGCGGGGCCGTGTCGTATATCTCGACGTCATCATCCTCGACAGGAGCGCCAGCTCGTTCGGCCTCCGAGTCGGGACCTCCGCGGCCTACGCGCTGCAAAGAAAGAACCCGAGAACCTTCAGTCAGGCTACTCGGACGAGACCAAGTCAGACAAGGAGGAAAGGTGGATGACTTACCGAGAACACTTCTCGCCGGCTCTCTGGACTCTGCCTCAAAAGGGGCAAGGGCACGTCTTTGCGCCCGCCTTGGGGGAATTGCTCGAATAGGTTGTTCAACCTATTCCGGAGTTCCCCCGGGGACAGCTCTGCATGGCGCGACAAGACAGAAGTATGTGAGGTTTCTCGGTAGGTAAGTTGACATGGAGCAAGTCGCTGTACTTACCCGTGTCAAAATCCCTTGTCGGGTCTTGGTCATCCGGGATCACCCAGGCCGCCGAGATTCGCGACCGAAGGGGGCTGATGCGGCATCGAAGAAAGTCCTCCGCGACATCCCACGCCGTCAGTCCCTTGGCGGCGAGACTGGTGACGTCGCTGACGAGGGCCTTGAGATGCCTGGTCTCCTTCGGAACCTCTCCCCAGCATTTGAGTGGATGAGGAGCGAGTCCGCGGTAGGAGATCTTGGAGTCCGCAGGGGGCTGGCAGTAGAACCACCGAGCGTCCCAGCCCGACCACGAAGACTTCCAGGACGAGGCAATGTACTCATCCTTCCTTCCTTCTCGGAGGCAGAATCCGGCGCCCCCTACCACTCCTGAGCCGCTGCCCTTCTGCCCTTGCCGGCGAAGGTTGTAGTAGTACTTCCACAGCTCCAGGCTCGGCCTGACGCCGAGATAGGCCTCGCACAGGTGTGCGAAGACCGCCAGCATCAGGATCGAGTTCGGGTTGAGGTGGATCAACTCGATTCCGTAATGCTGAAGCACCAGGAGAAAGAAGGCCGACGGTGGGAACTGGAATCCGCACCTGAAGAAATCGGCGAAGACGACGGTCCAGCCGGTGTTGGGGCTCGGGACCGTCTCCTTCACAGCCTCCCGGTAAGGTACGAAAACCTCCGGGAGGACCACCTCCTCCTCCGCGAGCTTCTCGAGAGCGGCGGCATCCATCACCGAAGCTTCGAATGGAGGGATGGCGACCGCGATCTCCCCCGAAGTTTTCTCCGGTTCGTCGGCGCGGTCAGGGGAACTCTTCACAATCTTCTTCTTGCCCATTTTCGTCACTCGGTCACAAGGAAGACGCCGGCGAAAGTCGTTTGCGCAGGGGCGCGGGGAAGACGATGAAGAGAGCAGGAATGCTAGGAGGCAGGAATGCAATGTGGGCAAAACCCTAATTCTTGGACTCCTAAAGGATTTGAACGATCGCCGGGCGCGGTTCATGGCGCGGTCAGTTCAATCGCATTTAATGCGGATAGTTGCTTTTTTCGCGCACAGAGCACGTCGCGGGAAAAAGAGGGTCTGGCAACCCACGACCCAAGAGATGGGCCAGAGAGAGAAAAGATTCTTCATCACCACGCGAATTTTCCGCCACGATGGTTCCGTTTCCTAGAAATACGCCAGGCGAACGCGTGTCCGTGATCAACGGATCAGATCAGATTAGGAAAACGTTCTGGATTCTTTTCAAGAAGTTATTCCGATAAGGTTCTTGCGACTACTCGGAAGAGATTGAATCTACTCGGAGAAGTCATCGACAAGGACTAATTTGGTCGCCTACTCGGGGCTGCACCCCGACAAGGGCAGATTTCCAACCAAACCATCTTGACCTCATTTCACGTATTGATGGGAGGCTTGATGATGCGTAGTACAGTATCCCGTGTATTCGGGGTACCCGTACGTAGTTCCCTGAGGCTTTAGGAAGGTACCACGTACCCGATAAGGATCCTCGGACGATAAGGCAATTCCGCTAAGGAAAGAAGACTCCCCTTAAACTAGGAAAGTCAATCCCGACGTTTAAGGAGGCCAGAGTCCTACTCGGGCGTAAGTCCACGTCCAGTACGACCCTGGGCACCCCCCTATATAAGGATCAGTAATCCCATGGAGGAGGGGAAGGAGAGAACCAGTAGCCAGAAGTTAATCTAGGTCAAGTCAGGAGGCGAAGCTCTAGAAGACCCGCAGTCTCGAGGGAGTCGAGCCCGGAGGATTAGCTAGGATTAGTCTACGATCAGGCCTAGGATAGCCACTAACATACTCCCCCTTTGTAAAGCGTGTTCCCGATCAATATATAGCAACAGGACGTAGGGTTATTATCCTGAGGGAGGCCCGAACCTGTATAAAAACGGTTGTTCCCTGCTGTCAGAACTCCTGGCGATTGGCCCCTAGAGGTCCCTACCCCCCAGCAATCATCATCTCGCGAGTACCGTAAGATCGCCGGTTTACCAATCGTCGACAGATGTAGTACATCCGTAGCACATTTCTTAAAGGAGGCAATGTAAGCAGTATTTTGTTGCTGGCTGGTTTTGTAAGCATCTTCAAAGCATTTAGCTGCCCCAACCCTTTTCTCTAACAAAGACACACGATTGTAATTGGCATCATCAACCTCGATATTCTTTCCTCTCATCAAACATGTAATTGCTGCATCAGCTGCGCTCTCCATGGCAGTATATGGAGTTTCCATTAGCTCACTGTAAAATGTTTTTTTGTTGCAATGATTTCGATGCCATCTATTGGTATATCTATCTCTATAAAACCTCAGCTTGGAATCATGTTCGCTGACAGTGCCAGTATAATATATAGTAAGCCCCAATGAAGACGTAATTTCTGCAAGCAGGATCTGCCTTGAAATATAAGCCTTTGCCGTTACCTAAACGATAATAAGAAATTGATTATATGCTGCGATGACATTGAATGCTAAAATTGAATCGAGCATTAAACTCTTTTTTATTGTAGCGAGAAAGCAGAGTTGTTTGAAC
The DNA here is from genome assembly GCA_019208055.1 of Stipa capillata. Lineage (NCBI taxonomy): Eukaryota > Viridiplantae > Streptophyta > Magnoliopsida > Poales > Poaceae > Stipa > Stipa capillata. The sequence continues at coordinate 131,151 of JAGXJF010000601.1, forward strand.
TGCAGTATCACTGATAGAAAAGAGGGTAACATTAGTTTGGTAGCTATGGTGGCTATCTTGATGCAACTGTACTTACCATGTTTGTCGCTAGATTATGTCCATGTAAGATGGAATAAATGCGACAGAGGTAATGATAGCTGTGAACAGGTATTAGAATCGGCTACTTAATAAGAACCTACCCCAGGAACATGAACAAAGCCCTCACCATTGTTGGTGGGGTCGGTATCATGTAAATAAGTGAGTCGACGACGAGCTAAAGATCCTGTATTTCTGTCAGATTGAAGCCTGTCATGTTGGCGGTGATGGCTAGTGTCTGAACAAGGAATATCAACCGGGGTAGCCGCAGGCGCAAGATCATCCGATTGAACCGATGAATGCAGAGCTCCCAAACTTTGGAGGAGAAAATGGGGCATGGCACTAAGAGCAGCACAAAACGAAATAGAATAGTGAGTAAGGTAGGAAATCGATCGAAGCTGTACTGACCAGCGAGTGATGATCCGAAGCTGCCCTTCCGCAGGTTAAATTTTCCATGGACGAGACTAAAACAAAAGGAAATAGCAAGGAAGCTGAACCGACGCCTGCCAAATGAGCTGCCGTGGAAGGCAGCTTTACAAGTGCTTTGTAAGTGTTCTGTTGTTGGGCCTAGGCGTTTATGTAATTGACGGTTAGTATGAGCCTTTAAGGCCCATGATTTTCTGAGCTAAATGTACCGTGTTCTTCTGCTGTAATAAGGATGCATTTTGTCTGCAGACTAAGTAGCCCTGTTAAATAAAGAAGATCAATGAGGCATGGAGCGCCTTTCACATGGCACGTAATTGGTAATGTCTCCTCTAGTTCTGAATGTTCTAACGAATGCTAATTGCAACGGTTGTTCAGGTAAATGGCCCGTTGGTTACGTAGCTAGCTAGCTAAGCTCTTGCAGCGAAGACAAAAGCTAACCACATATTTTTGGCTTATTCGTTGTAAGGTAATATCACAAATATCATGGATCATGCGATGATTTGTTGTATGAAGAACATTGACGATGCCTCTGATGTCTGCAAGCTCAGGCGATGGCTATCGTTATTGGGCAAGGACTTTAAACGTCAAATCTGTAGCAGTGCCAGGTGATGACCATTTGTTTAGCATGTCTACGTTGTTTATTTGCAGATTGCACGCACGGACATTTGAGCCCAAGAATCCGGAAACGTTATATAGATAAATTACAAGGGCACTGATTGTGAGAGGGGCATGGATTCTTTAGAGAACTGATATAGCTTAGGCTGACGGGGTTATCATCCCTGTAAATATCTTGCAAGGATGTAGCTGCTTGAGGCTTTCTCTGAAGAACAGTCACTTGATTATAATTGGCATCATCCACAGCAATGCTTTTTCTTTTATCAGATGTAAAATGATTGTGTTAGCTGCGTCTTCCATTGCATAGTACAAACTGTATTTGACGTCACCATAGAACATTTTTCTACTCGCAGTCGGTTCTGTACCATTCGGTGGCATATCTATTTCTATCCAAGCTCTAAACTGTACGGTGCTTTCATTTACACTATCGCTTGAATAGATACTGAGACCCAATGATGCAGTAATTTAAGTTAAGAGGACTTGTCTCGAAATGTAAACATATACAAAGTTGAGCTGGTTGAAATGTAGGTTGTCCAGAACATAACATATACGTAGATCTTATAGAGTGTGCATAGAAGTCTGGATATTACAAATAAGATAAGCGGTCCAAAAATGTCAACCTTTACAATCAGTTGACACCATACTTGTAACTGAGCAGCATATCTTAGGATTGTGCACATTTGATAGACTAAAAGGTGAAGTTAACTAAGGCATACAAACGAAGGAGATTTGATAAACATAGTAACAAGGGTAGAACCAGAATATAGGCTGTTCTTGACAAGCGAACATGATTGAACTTGCAGATAGATAAGCGACATGACAGATTCCCAGCTAGCTGTGTTGATCAGTAGCAGAGCTCAGTCTGCATGGTCTGAAAATTAACATGGAAATAAGATAGGATAAATCATATGTATTAATTACTGCTCATATAACAACAAAGAAGATGCGTCTGTCACTGGACGTAAAATCCGTATTAATAGCTATAGAGTGTTTTTTATACTTGCAGTTAAATTGATTGTAAAGGACCTGACATTGGAAGCTTAGAGACAATGGCAAAGCATGGAACGGAACGAGAAAATGTATATGTGTGTTGCTAGACAGGCGCAATGCATATTAAGATAACTGCTACGAATTTATATAGAAAGGAAGACAAAAGAACATTGCTTTCTGCATCTAGTTTAGCGGGATATGTTTTCGAGATTGATGGCAGAACAATTGTAGGTATGGTCATTTATAAACTAACTAGTAAAATAGAGAATCGATAGCAATTTGAAAGGAAGGAATAGTTACCATGATCTTGTTTGAACAATCTCCTAGGTGGAAGGGATTTCTTTTCATCAGACGGTAGTGCACTGCGCAAAGAAAACATATTAGATTTACAACGTAGGTATATTAATGGCATAGATATAGGAAGGAAACAGAAATGACCCTTCTGCATTGCGCTTCTTTGTGGCAGAACGTGTATCAGATGTAGAAGTTCTAGATGATTTTGTTACACTTGGAGGTGTTGACGTGAGCTACAGAAGTTATGAAAAGAAGATATTATGGACAGTGTAGGATTTAGTAACAAAGAGGAGCTAAAGCAGTGAAGATGCATACTGATTGCTTGTAGACAAGTATAATTAATTATGCATTTGATGTGTGTGTTGGTATGTAGCAGTATATTATTGGAGCATTGATAGAGTAGAAAAGCATCAAAGAACGTAAGCGCAGTGAGTAAAAATCCGTAGAAGGAAAATACAATGTAACTCAAGGTAAGTGAGGTTGATGAATCCTTTCCGCTTTTAGCGGAATCGGTAACTGGAACATCACTTACAGCTGCAGACTATTTAAGAAAATTCATTAACAGAACTGTAAGTTAATAAGCTAAGGTCTCGATGTCGGACATATGCAGAGCAGTCCATGGCATGTTTAGTATATGTAGAAAAAAGGAAAAGAATATAGCTTACAAGAGCAGGAAGTGACGGATCAGTTCTAGCTTCAGGAGAATTAATTATCTGAGGCGGTTAAAACGTGATGCAAGGATAGTCCAAGATCGGTCTGGAAGTGGACAAACTAAAATCAATGTTCTGACAAGTAAGTTAGCATAGGCGGGATATGCAATTTAGATATAGCTCAGTCCATTCGAGAAGCTTTTTTAGAATGGTTATTAAGAGATGCATTAGATTTTCTGAGTGTATATATTGCATGAACAGGTATTTAACTAACTAGTGTAGAAACGACTAATAAACGAGAGATGCTTTTTTAAAAGATAATGTAGTAGCAAGATCATAGAAATACCATGTCATGACTTAGAGCTGGCTGTAGAGATCCAACAGATGAAGATGTCCCACCTTGATCCTGTGAACCACAGGTGATAGCTCTAAACTGCAAGAGATTTGATTTTGAAGGGACTGTAATTATGCTATTGACTTGGAATGACAGCTCTCCAAATTGAAGTCCCTTTTCATTAAGACTGATATTCAGAGTAAGTTTCTGGGAGATAAAAGTCGATATTTTAGCGGGAATAGCATCTGGTCTGCGTGTTACAGCACGGGTAAGAACATCAGCCTTTTTCCCCAATTATCTGCTCGGCCACCCCAGCAAAAAACACAAATTCTGCTTCTCCTGTCTTATCAGTGCCAATGACACACACTTTATATCTACACAAATGTACAGAAAAGAACATTAAAAATGATTTAAATAGTTGTTTGAAGTGTTTGTAGTACAAGTCAAATCGAATATAGTATGTATACCATGGACTGGCTTGCACACAAGCGCATGTTTCATCACTGCAAATAAATTCAGTTCCTGCCGGATAAGCTGTTCTATGGCATTTTGCACATGCCAGGAACCACCAAGCAATTGATTTCAACTTTGTCACTGTAACTGTGCAGATCATGTTTTTCATCTGGATTTGTATTGAATGCAAAGCATGTACATACATTATATATAAGTATACGGAGCAAGGTAGGAATGGAAAGGTACATGTAAAAGTAAAGAAACAGACAAGATACTCATTAGGATCAGTTGATAGGAGGTAGCCAATTGTGACTTCTTCGGGTTTAGATCTTTGAATCCCTTTCTGATAATGATCATCCTCTGCAGCCATCCAGCGGACGATTGGCAGTTGCTGTGCATGCCTATGAAATGTCCCATAAATAGTATGATACAGTTAAGGAACCTGGATATGAACTAATCATAGTTTTTGAGATAGCAAGTAGAAGATAAGAACCTTTCATGGTAATCGCTCTTCTCAGGAATATCAGGATTGATATAGAATTTTCCAGCTTCACCACAGCTTATAGTATCGCGACCTACACTATTTAGACCAGCTCATTAATGCAAGCAAGGAACATGCAGATATATGGACAATGAATGGAAGCAAAACTCTAACATAACATGCCTCGATAGCTCTTCACTAATGTTCCAACAAGAAGTATAATGATAACTTCTATCTGGGCAGTTTTGTACAAAGCTTCGCCGTCAAAATCCGTTGCATTGTGTCCCCATAGAGCAACATCCATGGTTCTTCCACTGGCAGGTCAAGATAATTGAAGAGAAAGAGAGGAGATAAGTAAAGTGTAGCAGCATAGTAAGACTGGTAGGAGAACACGAACAAACATCGGCAAAAACAATGTACAGAGCTGGAAGAAATATCATTTGTTTATGTAAACAGAAAAGTGCAGAGCATAATCGATACGTAATTTTTTTCTTTTAAGAAAAGTTAGAACCCACTCTATGTCCATGATCTGCAGATTTCTCTTGCAAGAATTAGAAGATTGTCCCGGTAAACGCACATGTAGCAAATCAGAGATTGCTGAAATAATGCCAATAGTATCTGCAGCAAGAATGATAGGTTCACACACGTGTTTAGGGATTCATATAGACAGTAAATGGATCAGGAATATAGGCAAGTAATGAACAAAGAAAAGGAAACATATTGACCTATGAAGCACTCCTTTCTGCCAACAAGATCAGCTAAGCGTTCAAAACCTGTCAGGCAGTATGCATAGTAGGGAAAGGCTGGTGGCACATCCTGCTTCTGTTCAATCTTTGTCCACGGTGTCACTTTTATTACGAACTTTGCATCAACAGCCCTGAACATATTCTTCGCTGACTGGACAAAGAAATCCCGTAGATAATAGACATTTCCTTCTTGGAGGAGGTCTTTGTATTTAGATGCATGAGCTGCTGCTATTTCAGCACACATCTTATCACCCTATAGGGAATAGTAACAAGGAACATGTTATGCACTGTGCAAAAAGGAAGCAAAGAAAGAGAATAAAACAAGAAGGAGCATACTTTTTCATCGAGAAGAACAAGATCAGTGTGTTCTAGTCTACCATTTCTGTGATAGTCCCATATGCGTGAAACACGCACACAAACAGTAACACGTCTACGAGTTGGATCAAGATCCGACAAAAGGAGCAGTTCTGACTGTAAAAAAAGCAGAATTGATAATTAAAAAAACTGACAGTGATGATGTAAAGAGGAGGAAACAAAGCTCTGAATGGTTTAATAGGAGCACATGAGACAACTGACCTACGTACATAGAGTATATATAGCTATAGAAGCATGGAAATGCACAAATATCACCGTTAGATAATGCGCAAGACGCACTATTATGCGGTACCGTATAGAAATACCATCGATATACTATTGTATAGCAGATAAAACTTCATGATAGATGACATTACGGGTGGTGTCACTGGATGGGTCATCATCATTGTCAATAAGAATTTTTAGACCAGATCGCGATGTTACTCTAGAAATTGCAACATAAAAATTGACAGTGCGTGAAAACAGGTCTTTCTAGATAGACACCAACACATTCTAATGTCTATCTCTGGCTCTTGTTTATCGTCATTGCATAGCACAATCTTATAGGATATTGCCTCCTCTCAAGAACAAATGGATATTTTGATTTTTTAGATGTCAATGTTATCCGTGGAATGTAAACGGTACTGCCAACATTCAAGCCAGTCATTATGGTAGCTTCAATAATTCGATTTGCCAACTTGGTCACAATCAATCTCATTCCATTACACAAGCCAATACTCTAATCAATATTTCTTAGTAACATTATAGGACAACCAACTTTAAGAACAATTCTATGGTGTGGGAAATTGTTAATAACAAGTGAATTTAAAAACTCAACAGGATATAATTCATCAAAGTCACCTAAGACATCATTCATTTTTGAAATAGAATCGCAACTTAAATGTTCAAATGAATCACCAGGTATCATGGATAAAACACGCAAGTTTATGGCATCAACTGTTTCATTATTAGGACAAACAATTGCACGACTTTTCAAGTATGCTTCATTAGAATAGTCAGTAGGAAGATCAATGTACACAGAATTGATAATTGCAAGCATCCTATCATCACTGCCATGAATAAGGAGATCTGCAGGTATGTTAATCCTATCTGTCATAGGTGTGCTATTATTACTATTTTCACATATGGCACCATCACCAATAGCTAGTACCCATTTGCTGAACTCACTTAATTCATGCTGCTGTATAGTAGATAGATTTAGATTTGATAACCTCATGTTAATATGTAATTTTAGGACATCAACTGATTTTCAAAGATGAGAGTTTGTTATTGTTGCATTGATAATGTCAGAACGTGAACCACCTTCGATAACAGGTAAGATCTGCCTGAAATCACCTCCTAAAACGACAGGCATACCACCAAATGGAAGTACTCGTGCAGCAGGATTGTGTGGACTTAGAATATCGTGCAAAGTTTTATCTAGCGTCTCAAAACAGTGCCTATGTGTCATTGGTGCTTCATCCCAAATTATGAGAGAGCATTTGATAATCAGATCAGCCAAATGAGTCCCTCTTTTAATGTCACATAAGTTTGTTTCGTTGATGTCAATTGGAATCTTAAATCTTGAATGTGCGGTTCTACCACCTGGTAAGAGAAGAGACGCAACACCAGATGATGCTACAGCCAGGACAATCTTTCATTGTGATCGCAAGTAAGAGAGAATAGCACTCCAAAGAAATGTTTTTCCAGTCCCACCACGACCTGACAAGAAAAAGAAGCCATGTTTTCTATGCATGACACAATCAACAATTTTATCATAGGCCTTCTTTTGATCCATATTTAGCTTAGACAATAGAGCAACTGAGGTCTGTAAAAGATCTTCTAGGTCATAAGACAGTTCATCTTGAACAAGTCTATTGCAAGGCCCGGTATAATTCCTAGAGCATTGTTGTGGAAGATTGAAGTTGATAATTGAAGAACCATTACGGGAAAACAATTCGCTCAATTCATCGATCAATAAATCTTGTAGCTGACCAACAGGGAGTGTAAAAGCAGGATCATTTACCAAAAGGCGATATCTTTGTTGGATATCATCGGACAAGTACAATGAACATTTATCAAAGAAGGCACGCTCATCATTTACGTGACAAAACAAAAGAATGGTGACAAAAAGGTGTCTAAGCTGAAATGAAGTTACCCATAATACAGCTTCATTGAAAGCAGCATACCATTCACTATCATCACCTAATAAACCACGAGCTGCACACGCCTCTTTGAATGTCTCGTAAACAGTATTGTTATGTGTACGTAAATCTTCGAAACTACACACTCTTTTCACAATCATATGAAGCATCCTTAGATAGAAGCGCTCACCAGCCGGTGGATGGACATAATAAATACGACCTATTTTGTCACCATGATCTCATTTCTTTTTCAAAATTTATCGGTTTTTTGCCAGGTCCAACTAACCGGAAAATCACAGTACGTTAATTCACGAGCCTCAGGAAACTTTTGATTTGCAACAAACCATTTAGTTAGCATTGTTTTCTTATAAAAATCAGCATTCGATACAATGTTGTGCAAATTTGTGCATGCTTTGTAAGTGACCGTATTCATGTCAAGTAAATGAATGTCTAATCGCTCAATATTAGGCATCTTACAATGCAAGGGAAATTCAAACAATCGCCATAGCGCCTCATGTGGAACTAAATGTCTACAATCTAAGTAATCTTGGACCTCATCAATTTGTTCCGTTTCTTAACACTATTACTATGATGAAGACCACGTTCTCCGATCGTTTCAAAAACAATACGCGATCTATCTTTGCCTTTATGCACATATTAAAAAAAGGTACTTAAGTATTCTAGTCTTGTTGCACCATTCAACATTAATATGAGCTTGATCCTTCTTAAGAAGGAACATTTTGTATGGTACTACAGATCTATTATCAAGTCTAACACCATTCTTGTAAATATAATGTCTATCATCACGACGTCTATAGACTGGAAAACCCTGATCATCAATCGTAGTCTCACACTGAAAAGGTTTAGGATATCATTTTTGAGCAGACATCATTCTTCATGCAAGGACATTTCTTATTCAATTCACCACAGGGTCCATGCATCATAAATTCCTCTACAAGTGCATATCCTAATGGATCAGTAAGCACATCAAGTACCTCAGCACTAATGATAGAATCGATCATGGGTAATACTTTATTTTTATGTTTGTTTTTCAACCAGGCAAGTGCATGTGCATGCGGTAAACCTCTCTTCTGGAATTCAGTGCTGTGCAGTACTGCAAAGACAAAAGGAACTCAACTATTTAAACTTGGACAGAGGGCAGGAAGGAAAGGAGCTAAACGGAGCAGAGATCCAATGGTACCTGCCATGACAGGACCGAAAACAACAACACTTTTAATATCCGAAATAAGCTCATCCTGCTTCATGTTATAGACTCTATTAACAATATCAGGGCGATCTGATGGAAGCTGTCCTGGTTCGTACCGAAGAGCCTCGGTGATTTCGTGCCACTTTGGATTGCAAGTAAACGTAACAAAAATATCGGGCCCGCCATGGACACGACAAATAGCCATTGCATCTTGATAGTGCTGCACATAGTACCTCTTACATCCTGTGAATGTCCCTGGGAGTACAGTTTTTCTGCCCACTTTGTCACCTTCTATGCAAACCCTGGCCTACAGCATCACTTATGCTCTGAAATTGTTCAGATCTTAATTCATCCTGCTTAAGAAGAATGAACCATATGCGATTTTCTTCTAGGCATGCATAGCAATCGACCTGAATCTGGAAAGTAAGCCTACCACAACACGTCTATGGATTGTACTGTCCAGGTCTATAATGGCAACAATGTGCATAATAGTCTAACATTGTAATAATCTTACGTGCTTTAACTGGCAGCAAATGAGCATCAGTATACTGGATACCAAGATGGAATCCAACCTCACTACGTGGAAATAGCAGTGGGTACTGGAGCGCCATCAGAGAAGGATGCAAATTGGATACAAATTGGAGGCCATGGTCCCTATCATGCACTATAATATCACGTTTATAGGCATCAGCTGAAAAATCACCGACAATCAGCATAGCAAGGTCATTAGATGTAGGCAAGCTATAGTGCACATCAATTTTCTTTTGCGGAGCAAGAATTCTTATAGCTAGATGCTGACCAGGATAATCCTCTAAGCAATCTCTGGCAACTCTAAACTGTTTCACAAGAGGGTTCACTTGATCTAACATAATCATAAGCTGCTTGATAATGCGCTTGTCCAAATCACCATCAAGATCACCATCTTCCGACAAAGCACATATTCTATTTTCAATTTCGTGGACAGTATCATAGATATATAACTGAGCAAATTTAGGCCTCTCACGATCAGCAGGGATCAATGTTCCTATCCTATGATGGACCTGACCACATATACGAAACACATAAGGTCCATTTCCATCATTAATAGACCTATCCACTTTAGCACCAAGTGACGTGAAATTAAACAAGCAGTTATACTGTCGTATATGTTCCATAAATGTACGGCTTGGACAGTCACCATTAACAGTCATAAGTTGTGCAAGCGGCGCAGGAGGCGGTTCGAATGGGGCGAGGAAAATTCTACCAGCACTGCAACAACGATTAAATGCAATGCGTCTTTTGGGCCAGCTTGAGTCTTTATGGACACGTTCAGCCCACTAGAACACAGCACCACAATGCCTACATCTATAACAAGGCCCTCCAAGACGGGACTAGCCAGGGTACGTGGCGGAACACATCAAAAATAAACACGAGTAAATATAAAACCGGCAAATACAAGTGGCACACAGAGTAGGAAACTCTAAGAGAATATAACAGCAACGACAGGCACGGCACCTTTCAAAGCGTCCATATATTCCTCAGGTAATGGCAAAAGCGGCTGTCCATCACTGCCACATGGCAGACCAGAATCAGCCAACTGTCTTTGTCTCTTCATTCCAATTCGAGCCCTTCGATTTTCTCTAACGTGAGATATAGCATAGAATGGAAAGAAAACCATCGTCTAGTTGCCAATCACCAATTTAATGCAAAACAACAAAGTAGTAATTTAATCGGTATAGACTGAGCAAACCTCTATATATATATATTTAGGACTATAACATACACACCATATTTAACATACCACAAAACACAGAAAAGGAAAGAGAAAGACAGGGGACACAACCGATTCTCGCTCTCTTGCATAACATCGAAGATGCATCGAAAACTCTAGCGGAATGTGCAGGTAACATGGCAGGAGCTGTCCGTTCTCGCTTTGAACATGACCTGTAAGGCCCCGAACCTGAAGGGCCAGGTCCCTCTGAAGGTATGCATCGACGCCTACCCATCACTAACCAGCACAACGTGGCATGCAAAGCAAACGATAGAACATAAGAAGAGCAGGCAACATAGAAGAATTTAAACAGCAAACAAAATAACCAGGAAACATCTAATTAGCACATGTAAAGTAGGCCAACCACATCAAATACGAACCAATAACAATGACAATAAAAACTATACACACATGTGTAAAACCAATCACATACAGTAGCATATACAATACGATAATCAAAAGGAGCAGCCGAAAAAAACCAACCTAACTGGAAGCCATCAAAGGACTCAAGCATAGCAAGACCGTATACCCAGGTAATAAAACTTGAAAGGCACAGCCAAGATAGTGCATGCGGAAGCTGCTGCAACAAACAGGAAACCAAATATGAGTGCAGAAGGAGGAAATTTTACGATCGGAACAACACGTATTTAGTATTTACTATCTAGTATTATATATATTTAGTATATATACTAAACATAGCCACGCACCGTCCTATCAGGGAGCACGAAACAGCAGCAGAACACCTGGAAGGAGACGATCAAACCTGGAGCTCAAAACAAATATACATGGACACAACAGATCAGACAAGCAAACCAAACAAAAATGTAGAAACGCCCTATCCACCCAGCTTTAACATCCACTAATAACTAAATAGGCACAGCCCATCCATCCAGAGAGGCGAATGAAAAAATGAAGAAATCGAAGACCTATACATATATTTGGAAGAGCACAGAAAGGCAAGAACCAAGCCTAATCTGTCACTTGAACTGGGAAAAACCCAGCACATCGACACTGCCCAGCAAAATAACAAGAAACGAAGGACACATCAAGAGCATCCGCAGCAATATAAACCGACAAATGCTACGGAAGGCAAGGAACACGTAGAGAGAAAATCAAATCCAAATCGACGAAAGAGAGCCTCACCTATGGGACAAACATGGGAACGAACCCTCAACAAAAGGAAACAGAAAGGAAGACGGCAGAACGTGAATGATTAGGACAATTTTTCCCTCCTGAAAGCGATCGATGATGGTCTCATATGTGTCTCATCGCATCACGCTAAACATATTTCAGTAATTAATTCGGTATAAGTCCTAGAAAAGGCTCTGAACCAGATCTAACCATTGTACGTGTAATACTCTTCTTGGCTGCTTAGAATAAATTAAGTAGCTGCCTGACTCCATTAGGTGACGATAATTATATTGGTGGGACGAGGCTCTTCTTTGAAAGGACATGCGTGACAGATCAGTTTCAGTGCCGTGTTCCAATGTTGTTCACTCGTTGATTTCCATTAGGTGAATAATTCCAGGCACCAGCAAATTTTCTAATTAATCCTTAGTTTATTACCAGCTCAATCGTGAAATTGGAGGACATAAACCACCATTGGTTGACGCAAATGAACTAGCGAATTGATCCTTGTGGTTTTAATTAGCAGGTACAACCAAAAGAATTTTCCGTGCTCCGGTGGTGAATTTCCAGTAATGTTCAGCTACCTCATCATAATTAAACACGCACGCTTAGCATGATTTCGATCAGTTAAAAAGTGCAGGGTCTTCGATGGATCGAAGTGCATTCCAAGAATAACTCGTCTCTCATGAACTGCTGGTCTAAGAATATTTTTCGTTTCTGCACATGAAGTCAGATGAATGATATTCTGTTACGTGGCAACGTACACCTGTACAGTGAATCTAGCCTGATAAACAATTAATTCACGAGGGGATTAGACTGGTGATCTAACGGAAGAACACGTTCTGTGTGCAGTCCAAGGTTGATTTAAAAATCAGGTAACTTTTTATGGGGGGAAAGCACAAGTAAAACGTGTCTCGTTGATCGACCTAGCTAAGCAGAGGAATCTCTCCCATTTTGTGATCACTACTAGTGCTACTTATATAGTACTAGACCTGTTACTTATCGAGGGGCCTTCTCGGGCTCCCATAGCATGCAACCACCATGGAAGCCATTATTCCGCTCGTACTATCACGATCTCTGTGAAAACAACTGTAGCTTAATTGTGATCTTAATGAATCTCAAGCAGTTAAAGAAGAGAGACAACGTTGTGTTTCTTAGTATATTATTAGGGGATGACTGGGAATAGGACTACCGATTCTAGCGTTCCATCAAAGTAGCGCATAATGCCCGCAGTGGCGGTGCCAGCGCTGCAACCCTGTGGGGTCAACTACACTGTTGTTTAGAATTTTTTTTCATAATTTTTCATTAGTATAATAGGTTTTACAAAAAAGCTGTGGGGTCAGCTGACCCCACAGCCTCAACGTGGCTTCGCCACTGAATGCCCGTAGGTAAGCAGGATTAGTTACGGAAAAAATATCATTTCCATCTATAAACTCAGAAATTACGGATCAATAGTGAAAATCTCATACAACTCGTCTCACGTGGTAAAGAAAATATGTGACTTCTCAGATCTTTTTATTTCCAACACAACAAATCATTCAATTTTGTTGGATCGAATTTGATTGGTTGTTTGTCACGATAGAACATTTTGCCCATGCAATGGGAACACTTTTTCGTACGACGAAAACACCTTTTCGTGCAATGAAAACAACTTTCTCTTGCGACAGAAACAATTTTCTAGTGCGATGGAAACTTTTTTAATCATGCAACAAACCATTTGAACGGATGCAACAATTTGTTTTGGTGGTTGCAATAATCTCATTCGCGATAGAAACAATATGTATACTCATGCAACAATACAAAAAGAAACCGTATAATAATGCAACAAGAAGCGTGAAGCATTGAAACAAATCCATGTAATACACACAACAACTTACAACTTTTACCAAACAAAATTGAGGTACTATTACAACAAGAGCCTGGAAATAAATCATTATGTATTTATGACATCATTCATCTTTGTTCTCAATAAAATAATTATAGAATGGCAACATAAAAATGCACATACATGAAATTGCAATATCGCAGTGCCTCACGCCACCGGCTTCCAGACACCCTCGACCTTGCTTTGTCCTGACAGCCAATGGTAGCCTGGGCGTGTCGGTGATGACGATGGCCTCCTCGAGGTATCTGTAAGCAGAGAAGATGATGAAGAACGAGTCGGAGTTGATCTTCCAGCCGAGGCCATACACAATATCGAGCGCAACCCTGGAGGAGAGGGCTAGGGAGATGGCGATGTTGGCTATCGTCTCTGCAATGATTGTTATGGTTGTCATGGGGATAGGCGACAACGATGTTAGTGAGTTAGTAGCGGAAGAATAGTTCGAGAAGGCGGAGGACGTCGTCTAGGGTGAGCTCGAGCGCGGTGGCCCGACAGCAATGGCACCGATTCAGACGACTGGGGACCTATGGGAGGTGCCGATAAAAGGAAGAGACAAAACCCTAGCTAGGGTATGACGGTGTAATAGCGTGAGGATGAATGAAAAATTAATTTAGAACTATATAGGTTAGGTAAATACCATTAGATAATTTGCTCAGAACGAGCGGCTCTGCAATCGACATACTAGGCTTCCCATCGGTTGGCCAATGGGAAGACTTTACCATATTATTGTCAACACGCACTTGTCTTCCGAGGCAAAAGACACACTTAATTAGTCAAATGTACAAAAAGAGAGAGATAAAAGAAAAACACAAGTTGCATGAGTGGTGAATACTTCACTGCTACTCTTATCGGCACGGACGATCTAAGCACTGAGAAGAAGAAGAAAAATCCAGCTGAGGTTGCATCAGATGCCTATACCTTAATTATGGAGTTGTTAGTGATATGTCTTTAGTTTAGTTTATTATATATCTGGTTGATTCTTCGTAACCACTCCTCGATGCTTCTGGTTCTCAGCCTGTGGTTGGCGCCACGCGATTGGAAAATAAAATAAAACATGTTTTTTTAAGGCAAGACCCCTTCATGATTCTGGATTACTCTATCCATAAGAATATGTGCACCACAGAAGTTATAAAACCGAACTCTTAAGAAAGCAAATTACAAATACATCGTTCTATAATATATATATAAAGAAAAAATGTGATCCGATCATTTTTTAATTGATGCTGTCGAAGATGATAAAGTTTTCACCGGAGATGAGCCGTCATGCATGTCGTACCCGGACCAGCACATGATGGACAATCCTTTGGCTGTCACTACGGGCTACAGACGGCAGAGGGCCTCTACATCTTGGAGGTTGAATTTCTTGCCGACGGGATCAACAAGGCCGAGTGAAGACGCCGGTGATCGACCTACCATTGACCACCAAAAACATGTAGTAAATACGCCTTCAATCCTGATGAAGTCTTGCGCCGATTCTGTGGCTTGAAGCGGTTGAGCGTCAGATCCAGAGGAAAAAGAGGATGAGATACACAGCACCGTCGGGACGAAGACAGCATGTTAGCTAAAAAGCGATCGACACCATACACAATCAACCAGCTAATTGACTAGGAGAGGGAGGATAGGCACACCAGAACCGATGCAAAGGAGGAAATTGCAGCCGCGGATGATAGAGTAGGACGGAGGCTTTACTCGGGGAGAAATAGGGTGCAAGAAGCCGATGAAGACTACCGTAACGCCGGCGAACGGCAAGGTCTCCAAGCTTCGATCGGAGGAATAGGGAAAATACTAGGTCTAAAGTAATACCAGGTGATGTCGTATAGGTGGGATCCTCGCTGTACTCAACGTGAGGGATTGCAGAGATGAGAAGGGAGGGGCCGGGGATCAGTTGCTTCTCGATGAGCACAAAACCGATGCAATCATCGATGAGGAGCCGTGAGATCGCCCTGTGACGCCCGTAGGTTGCTTCTGAATCCATCCTGTGGGCGGATCATGCCGTTCGCCTTGAGAAAAAGCGTGATGATAAATAAATAGTAAGCAGTCCCATATCTCTACGTGCTAGATTTTGGCGTCAGAATTCCTGTAAACCTAGGCTATAGATTGAACGTTCCGACCGTCTTCGTGGTCGGAAAGCAATATGGCACAAGTTTTTGACTTTCAGATGACAGAAATATACTGTTTGCCTCGAGAAAATTAACCCCGTGTCCTGTACGTGAGATCGTGATTTATCTCACTGGGCGTGTAAGATAGTGCGTACCTTTGTGTTAACGTGCAGGAGTGTTGCTAATCTAAGTTATAATCTAAAAGGAAACTGCCACCGCCGTTCGCATTTAGCTAACACTTTTGATTTTGACTATTTAGTTTTAATGGTTATTTGTTACTGTTAGATTTATGATTAAAAGTGCTTTCGTTTATAATTTCATAGTTATTAAATTATATTGTGATAAATTCATTTTATAATTTGCCGTAAGAAAATATTCATTAAAGTAAAATAAAACTGATTAACCAAACAATAAAATAGATAAAATCTAGTTAGGTAAATAAGATTGTTATAATCTACCATAATATCAAACATAGCCCTATAGTTATTTGTATTGATAATCAAGTAAACCGATATTTCATAAATCAAAATCAATAGTGACAATCAAACACGAACCAAGCTAGTAAAGACTTGTTTGGTAGTCTATATAAAGCTTAGCTAGGCATGTCAGATGCATCATCTTTGACTCTGTGACTGGATGTCTGCATGTCTCTTTAGGCTAGGCTAGTACGGTGCTTAAAACACCCCCCGGCTAGACCCTAGAGAAACGTAAATAATAACCGTTTCTTCAGAGCTAGGTTGAGCAGATACAAAACTCTCTTTTATCTATAAATCAGGCAGCATCTTTGTCTCTCCACTAATATAAGCTTACATATAAACTGACACTATCTCGTAAAAGTCTGGCTCCCTAGATACAAACAACCAAACACCAGAGCTTGTAAGAGCATCTCTAGCCCATCCCCTAAAAACCTTTAATCCCCTAAAAAAAATTCATTTAGAAGATTAACACCCACCTAGCCCATCCCCTATATCTTTAATCCCTCAAAAATATAGTTTTTCATCCCTCAAAACTTACCTCTCTTCCCCAAATTTGCTCTGAAAAGAGCAACTCTCCCTAAATTTCACTCTCCCTCGCTCTCTCTCTCTCGCCCCTGACCCAACTCGCGCCGCCGCCGCTCCCGTCGCCGCCGGTGACCCCCCGGCGCTCCCTTCGGTCCTTCCCGCGCAGCCCCGCCTCCCTCCCCCCCCACCGTCTCCTCCCTCGCCGACGCCGGAATCCGTCGGAATCCTCTCTCCCGCCCGACCACGCCACCGCCGCCGCAACCCACGCCGCCGGCCGTCCGCCGCCCCGATGACCGGGGAAATGGAACCCCCGACCCCTGCCGCACCTCCGGCCACCCTCTCCGGCGCCGGAATCCCACCGGCGGCAGCGAATTCGGCGCCGACCGCACTGAAGCGCCGCCGGTGAAGAAGAAGAAGGCCGCGGCGCGGCCTCCGCCTCCGCCTCGACCTCCCGCGGCGCCGACGGCCACGCCGACACTTCCGGCGACCGCGCCGCCTCCCCCTCCTCCTCCGACGGCCACCCTCTCCGGCGCTCGACGAAATGCCCGAGAGGCATTTGTTTTTTCTTTTTTTCTTTTTGTTTTGCAATGATTCAATTGAATTGAATGATAATTATGTGGTGCATTTGTTTGGAATGTTTGTGCAAATTTTTGGAAGAAATAGCAAAAAAAATTTTTTAGGGGATTAAGTTTTAGGGGAAGGGCTAGGTGCACTAAAAGTTTAGTGTCTTATATATTGGGGATTAAAGGATAAGGGGAAGTTTAGGGAATTATAGGATAGGGGAAGGGCTAGAGATGCCCTAAGTTGCATCAGGTCCCGGCTCACACGAGCCAGGTTGCCAAAATGACGCAGACAACGAACCCCGCCCACGCCCTGACCGTTTGGGCTACGCTTGCAGATGTCCACTCCGTGACGCCATACACCGAGCAGCCCGCTGCAACCGAGACCACGAAGGAGCAGGCAGAAAGCCAGAAACGCCCGCCCGGCCACGCAGCCCAGCCGGCACCACCACCGGTCGCTTTGTGCAACTCGGGTGTTCTTCCCTACTGTGCTGCCCGTCCCGTGTGCGATGCGCTTTAAAAAAGGACGGAGTACTCACCCATCCATCTCTCTCCGTTCCTCCCACCCAAAAACGTGCGAGAAATTACTCCGCTCTCTTCGCCTCCTCCGAGGCCGATTCCCGCATCACTGCCGCCTCTCCGCTCCCGAGGTGAGAATTTTGCCTTCTCCGTTGGCTGGTGATTTGGTTTGGGGTGTGTGTGCCGATGGCTGTGGCGGGTGCGGTTGATAGATAGGTCCGCGCGTGCGCAATTCCGCCCCCCCTTTTCTTGGCTCCTGACTCCTGACGCGGGCGAGGGTTTTCTTGCTTGCTTGCTTGCTTGCAAAATTCGGGCTGAGGATTTTGGGGGTTTGGTTGGAAGGAGGGATTTTTAGGTGATCGGGCCCAAAGTGGTGGCTTTTCTTGGATTGGTTTCTTGGTTTCTCGTGGATTTCGTGTGGTTTAGCTGCAATCAGTTTATGTGTTCATGGCAGTTGTCTGATTGGCGTGTGATAGTGGAGAATTGGGGTTTGTTAGCTTGTGTGGTTCTCTGAGCCTCTGGGTTTGGGTGATTTTGACGTTTATGCTACGCTAGAGTTGACTAATAACCACAGTATGCTCAGCAAAGAATTGCCTTTATGTGATTCTGTGTGTGTGTTTTCTGTAGGAGCACGTCGATTTTAGTATACTTGATTATGCTTATGCAATGAATTTCTCCGTCTGTGCAATTGTAGAAAAGCTGACGATCCTTACCCGATGTTTGTTCTGTGTGAGCTTTAATTTCGATGTACTGTTGCGGAGTTAGATTGAGAGGCGGCTTTGAAGGATGATTTGCTTGTTTCACTTGGGTAGGAGCGTCTCTGTTTAGACGATAGGTGTTCTTGTTCTCGTGGTCAGCCTTGCTTGTTCTTGTGTTTGCGTGGAGTTGCTTTGGGAATTTGGATAAGGTTCTCATCTCATCACTGCAATCAAGAATTAGGTTCTAGCTCCTGCTTATCTTTTGCTTTCTGTGAGATGCTGTTGTTTGGTGGGTTGTTCACTTCTCAATAAAATACTGAGTGAGAACAATGATCGCTTCATCATTTCCAAAGGTTGTGGCCGTGATTGTTTTCTATCTAGGAGACAGTGCTGGTAAAAATTACCAGTCTGTTCTTGTTTAAGGTACTCGTCGATTAACTCAGGAGTACCTATATTTCTACTGTTACTGCATGGTGTTGCGAACATTTTAACTTCCTAGCATGTTGTATGCACGAATAACTTTCCTGTGGGGCAGTTGTAACTGTCTACAATAGATTATGTTTCATGTCTTGGGATTTAGTAAGTTCATACTGATGGTATTGAGTCTTGACACATTGCTTTGTATCTGGTAAAGTGTGTGCCTTTCTAATATATATACATCTGTGATCTTTGTTCAGTTTGGATTTTTGGAGTAAGCATCTTTGTTGTTTGGCGTTTCTCAGAAGGGTAAATGGGATCAGAAGGACCTTCAATTGTGACTGTCCACGTTACTGGATTTAAGAAATTCCATGGAGTTGCTGAGAACCCGACTGAGAAAATTGTGAGCAATCTTAAATCATTCATGGAAAAGAGAGGCTTGCCAAAAAATCTTGTACTTGGAAGCTGCCAAATTCTTGAAGCTGCTGGGCAGGGTGCACTTGGCACACTATATAAAGTTTTAGAATCTGCCATTGCAGATAGAGAGAACGGGTCATCAGCTCAGGGGCAAGTAATTTGGGTCAGTGCTCACCTTATTCTTGTGACTTGTTAATTTGTTTCTAGGATCATGCAAGACGACTCAAGATTCCTCTAACTTCTAGCTAAATTGTCTGCATTTGTATTGTTCGACGCGTTCTTATCCTCTCAGCTAGGTGTTTAACATTAAAGCTATCTATAGTTAACTGGAAAGCTTCTTCATGCATTGCCAATTCGAACTATGAATTCCATCGGATTTCATGGATATAGAAATTGATATTTACTTCATTTGGACAACATTTTGTCGGAATTCTATCCTCCTAGATTATTCAAGAGAACCTCCAATCCAGAACAACCACCAGTTGCAATCATCACTTCCTAGGCTTCTGCTTGCATTGCTTAGTAATTTAGGATTGCATACAATTGGTGAGTACCTAGTGCAGGAAGTCCACCTTTGTATGCAGGATGCAACTGATTCTAGTAACGATAGGTAGTTGATATATGTTTCCTTACAAAGCTCCACTTATATATTACAATACCAAAATATATTCTCTCGTATTTGATAGTGTAATTGTGTGGTCGGCTTACAGCATTCAAGATGTGAGAAAAAACATAAGCTTGGGAAATTGAGAATTCATTTTACCATATATTGTCCGTTTATGAACTACAAAGTACTGCTAACTGGCCATACACCCACCATCTCGTGATTGTGATGTTCTACAACAACAACAACTAAGCATTTTGTCCCAAGCAAGTTGGGGTAGACTAGAGATAAAACCCAATAAAAAATTTATAAGCCAAAAGATAAAAGAAAATGACTTAAAAAGAAAATTATGGTTTGGACACATGGATCGCTAATTTTCACGCGGTCTTATTTAGAGACAAATTCTTAGATACATTCCAATCTTTTAAGTTTCTTTTTACCGCCTTCTCCCATGTCAACTTTGGTCGTCCCCTGCTCCTCCTAATATTGTCGATAGATCTTAGAATACCGCTATGCACCGGTGCTTCTGGAGGCCTTCGTTGGATATGTCCAAACAATCTTAGTCGATGTTGGACAAGCTTCTCTTCAATCGGTGCCACCCCTACGCTATCACGTATATCCTCATTCCGAATTCGAACCCTTATTGTATTCCCACAGATCTACCGTAGCATACGCATCTCTGTGACACTTATTTGCTGTATGTGTTGTCTTTTAGTGGGCCAACATTCTGCTCCATACAACATCGCAGGTCTAATCGCCGTCCTATAAAACTTATCTTTTAGTTTATGTAGGACCTTTTTGCCACAAAGGATGCCAGATGCTTGTTGCTATTTCATCCATCCTGCTTTGATTCTGTGGCTAACATCCTCATCGATACCATCATTGCTCTGTAACATTGATTCCAAGTATCGAAAAGTGTCTTTCTTAAGCACTATTTGTCCTTCTAGACTAACCTCTCTCTCCTTACACCTAACACCACTGAAATCGCACCCCATATACTTACTCGGTTTTGGTTCTACTAAGTCTAAACCCTTTCGATTCTAAAGTTTGTCTCCACAGCTCTAATTTCCTATTGACGCACATCATACTCTCATCTACTAGCACCACATCGTCAGCAAAGAGCATACACCAAGGAATATCTTCTTGTATATCCCTCATGACCTCATCCATCACTAAGGCAAAAAGGTATGGGTTCAAGGCTGACTCTTGATGTAGTCCTATCTTAATTGGGAAGGCATCGGTTTCACTGTCACAAGTTCGAACACTTGTCACAACGTTATCGTACATATCCTTGATGAGGGTAACGTACTTTGTTGGGACTTTATGTTTTTCTAGCGCTGACCACATGACTGCCCTTGGTATTTTGTCATACGTCTTCTCCAAGTCAATGAATACCATATGTAAATCATTCTTCTGCTCCCTATATCTCTCCATAAGCTGACGTAGCAAGAAAATCGCCTCCATGGTCGATCATCCGGGTATAAAACCAAATTGATTTTTTGTGACGTTCGTTAATGTTCTTAGTCGATGCTCAATCACTCTCTCTCATAGCTTCATAGTATGACTCATAAGCTTAATTCCTCGGTAATTAGTACAGTTTTGAATATCTCCCTTATTTTTGAAGATAGGTACTAATATACTTTTTCTCCACTATTCGGGCATCTTGTTTGACCGAAAGATACGGTTGAATAGCTTAGTTAGCCATACTACTGTCATGTTTCCAAGGCATCTCCACACCTTAATAGGGATATCATCAGGGTCCAACACCTTGCCTCCTTTCATCCTTTTTAGGGCCTTCTTAACCTCGGACTCCTGGATCCTCCGCACGAAACACCTGTTGGTGTTATCAAATGAGTCGTCTAACTCAAGAATAATGCTCTCATTCCCACCATTGAACAATTCATCAAAGTAATCTCTCCATCTATTCTTGATCTCCTCGTCTTTCACTAAAAGTCGATTTGTCTCGTCCTTAATGCGTTTAACTTGGTTGAAATCCCTTGTCTTCCTCTCGCGAATTTTAGCCATCTTGTAGACATTATTTTCACCTTCCTTTGTGCCTAATCGCTGGTATAGCTCATAATAAGCCCGCCCCTTGCTTCACCACAGCTCGCCTTGCTTTCTTCTTGGCATCTTTGTACTTCTCCATGTTGTTTGTGCTTCTGTCATGATGTCAGCACTTATAACATTCTTTCTTTTCCTTAATAGCCTTTTGGACATCTTCACTCCACCACCAGGTGTCTTTAGGTTCGCATGTCTTTCCTTTGGTCACTCGAAGCACCTTCCTAACCACCCTTCGAATGCAAGTTGCCATCTTCATCCACATGCTATTCACGTCTTCCCCTCCGTTCCATGGTCCTCCTACAATCATCCTATCCTTAAAGATCTGTTGCGCTTCCCCTTTGAGCTTACACCAGTTTGTTCTCATAATTTTGTCACCTTTGTCCCGAAGAACCCGTAAAAGAAAGCGAAAATCAGCCACCACCAGCTTATGTTGTGGGACAACACACTTTTCAGGTATCACCTTGCAATCTACACAAGCACGTCTATCCACCCTCCTAGTAAGGACAAAATCAATTTGGCTGGAGTGCTGAGCAGTATTAAAGGTCACTAAATGGGATTGCCTTTTTCTAAAAAAGGTGTTAGCTACCATCAGGTCGAAAGCTAGAGCAAAATCTAAGATGCCCTTACCCTCTTAGTTCCTATCGCCATACCCAAAGCCCCCCATGCACCCCTTCAAACCCCACATTTGATGTACCCACATGGCCATTGAGATCTCCTCCTATAAAGAGTTTCTCATTAGTAGGTACACTTCTAACCATGTCCTCTAAGTCTTCCCAGAATTGCTTCTTCATGCTCATATCAAGACCTCCTTGTAGGGCATAAGCACTAATAACATTCAGGACCAAATCCCCAATGACTAGCTTGACTAGGATAATCCTATATCCCTGTCTCTGGACGTCTACTACTCCATTCTTGAGGTTCTTATCAATCAGAATGCCTACATCATTCCTATTCCCAACTAACCCTGAGTACCATAGCTTGAAACCAGTATTCTCTACCTCCCTCGCCTTCTGGCCTCTCCATTTAGTCTCCTGGACACAAAGGATATTTACACGTCTCCTAATCGCAACATCAACTAACTCTCGTAGCTTTTCAGTTAAGGACTCTACATTCCAACTACCCACACGAACCCTATTTGCATCGATTAGCTTCCTTACCATTCGTATTCGTTGAGCAAAATGCAAAGACTCTTGCACACTTGTCACTACATCCGGGTGCTGATGTAGCGCGCTACTAAGGGAGTGACGCCCCAACGAATTTCTATTGTGTTTCATATCTATAAGAATGGCTGGGTTTTTACGTTGGCTCGCCAAGCCTAACACAATCCTCCTCCTTTACCCGGGCTTGCGACCGGCCACGGTGGAGTTGTGATTGTGATGTTCTCCACTCTGAAAATAAAAGAAATGGTTCTATTGTGTCTTCATTTTAACTGAAAACAATTTTCGTATGGATCGTTTTTCAGATCCACTTTGGCGCCAATAGTGGTGCAACAAGGTTTGCTCTTGAGAATCAAGCTGTTAATGAAGCTACCTTCCGTTGTCCAGATGAGCTAGGGTGGAAACCTCAGGTTGCGTTTTTGTCCGACTGCATACATTTTGTTATCTCCACCTATAAATAGATCTTGTCACTGCATTTCATTTTATTAGCTTCATTGTTCCCATTGCAGAGAGTCCCTATTGAGCCATCTGATGGAAGCATCTCACGAACGAGAGTGGTAAATGTCAAAATGTTTATATATGATGGGTGTTGAAATATAGATAGAAACTGCAGTCCTAGTGTGCTGATCTTGAGATTAATCACGCTTTTATGAACTTTTCACAATAAACACAGACTACACTGCCAGTGAATGAATTAACCAAGTCGCTCCGAAGGACAGGCTATGATGTGATGCCTTCAGTTGACGCTGGTCGATTTGTATGCAACTATCTGTACTACCACTCACTCCGGTTTGCAGAGCAACACGGCATCAAATCTCTGTTTGTACATGTGCCCCTCTTCTCGACCATTGATGAGGAGGTCCAGATGCATTTTGTTGCTTCCCTTCTTGAAGTTCTTGCTTGCTCGAACTAGGAACAACAATCTAAAGGTGGGTCTTAATGATTCCTTTGGTCCAATTTTATTAGTAAGAGCTAACCGTAATCATGCACCTGTTTGGTTCGTTTCTTGCTTGTAGGTCAGCGGTTCTACATCGAAGATGTGAAGTTGAAAGCAGACTGAATAAAATTGTGTTGTCATTGATGCTATTCATCAGATCTTGCTCCAGAGGGTGTATTCAAGGGGGAAAATTTGGTCTGCGTAGTGTGTATCTTCTTGTGGTCAAATGCGGCTTATGTGCCATGACATATCCTAAACATGCCTGAAAACTTGGTTCCAATAAAAAATGACAAATCGTCGGAGTGGATGCATTGCGTGCGATATGATTTGTTGGTGCTGCGTTTTCTAATCTTGCATCTGCGTTTCTGATGGCAATGCATTGTTGAATGGTGATTTGTATTTCCGATGCCAACACCAGCTCTCCTTCTCTTCAGATGTAGTATCCGTGCTCGCCTTTTCACCTGTGCAGTTGTACTATCATTCCCTCCCGTAAGTGGCAGAACCATCTCTTATGGCAGTAATTAACCAACTATCTCCTAAATGTTGCGATGTTAGCCGAGATGATAAACCAGAAACTCAGACGCAAGGTGGCAAAACGTCTTCTCTTATGAAGTTCAGAGTTCAGACATCAGAATCTTTAGGCTGTTCGTGCAACCGCCGTTTGATGTTTAGCTGCAACTTGAAACAGAGCTATCGATACCTGGCTATCTGCCAATGTGCGGAATTTAGCATGTTAGAGAGGATTTCAGACGCTGGTAGCCTAGTAGCATGTACACAAGAGTTCTGTATTTGCTGACTGCATTTGGCAGCTCGCTCTCCTAAGGTTGCGTTTGACATTAAGGTGTATTATGATAACTATTTATCTAACTAATTTTTTTTTATTTTCATGACTATTTTGCTGTAGCATAAAATAAATTCAGCACAGCATAATTCAACAACCATAAACTAATATGTCGTTGGTGAGAGGTTCCGATTTGTGGTCTTCTTGGACAAAAACAAAGAGAACCCCAAGACGAAAGAATACACACAACTCCGCTGGATCAATACTCCATAGAGATAGTTCGTGCAAGTAAGAATTATTAACGCACCCTTCTGTTTTCTGAGCACAATTCTGCTTGGTTCAATTGCTCGTTAGCGAGATGTTTATCCGAACATGCTGCAAACTTGGACTGTTAATTTTTCTAACTTTTTGACGGATACTAACGAATAAAACTGTACATGAAACGGAAAAGAAAAACAGATGGGGGCTACAAGGGACTGCTCGAACGGCGATAAACCGTGAACAGTAGCATTAAAAGAGAAAGGTGAAAAGCTAGAACATAGACTCCCCGGGCACCCTGGCAAGCTGCCACAGGGTAATTTCCTCCTTGATCTTGTCTGCCACAGTGATCTCTCCCGTAGCCGTATTGTTTGTTTCATTCTTTCCAAATAACTCTCCAGACAAGAATTATGAGACAATACCATTCCTTTTGCTCCAAGCATCGGCCTGGTTGGAGTATTTCTGTTTGGGGCCAAGTGAAGCGGCAACTGGAGACGGGCGAGGAGAGGACGATCTTCCACACAGCGATGGAGAAGGAGCGTGAAGCGAGCTTGGACTGAACGTTATAGCCACGGTGTTTCAGGTTCAAAACAAAGAATCGAAATGCACACAGCTGCTTAAGCCTGAAGGCAATCAGGCCACTTCGTTGGGCCTTTACTCGTTCGGTGCCTCCTGATTAGGCCAGCGTTGGAACCTTGGCCGCGTGATTCTCGGCCGCGCGAGATCCTAAACCTTTTTGGTGGCGACGGCGTAACGTATCAAGGTTCTACAGTTGCCAGATCCGTTTCGTCTTGATTATTCAAGCATGTATGGATTGATCTGAAAAGAAAATATGGATTTTCATCGCAGACCTAGGAGAGAAAATAGATCTAATTTTCCAGTACATCCGGACTCATGAGAAATCAGCCATCTTCCTCTGTTTTAAAATATAAGATACCCACGTATTTTAAAGTTAAAATTAGATCAATAAACTATTAACTACGTGACATAAAAATGACATTATTAAAAAAATTAAATATAAATTCAATTATATAACTTTTGTGCTATTGGTCTAATTGTTCAATAAAGTTGAATCTCAGAATATGTGGACGATTCACGTTTTGAATCCGAGGAAGTAATATTTAGCAGATTTCCGGGCGAATTCTTTGGCAAAACCGACAAAAGCAAGCAGGTGGCACCGTGGCACTCGATCTCCCATCTGTCAAAAAGAAAAAATGTTGTGCATGGCACCCAACCCTCTCGGTGCATGGTTGGTGCATTGCGCACATGTTTAATCCACCCTACTCTATACTACTCGAGATCTCTAAGCCTTTTCAGCACATGGCAACAGCAAAAAAAGACAAAAGTGTAGGCTTTATTTGCCTTCCCAAGCAAACACAACCATAATCTACTATTTCATGAGCTCCATAAGGAGTGAGAAAAATGATTAGTCTAAGGCTTAAAAGAAAAGGAGCGAAGTACTTATAGGCCAGCATGTGCATGCAGCACAGTTGTATCGTCGTGTTGCTCGTTAGCCGCGCCCTGATAAAACTGGGTAACAGTATTGTATTCATGCGAAAAAGAAAAAATTCTATATAAGTATGCATGCAAGCATTGTTATTATGACAAATCCGCCATATATTAATGTTTGGTGCAAACTACTAAGGGTATGGGTATCCCACTCGAGTGTTCCTTCAGTTCATGTTCAAAATAACATCAACAATCTATTTTATTTTTTTTGAAATGTCATGATATGATCAAGCATCCTTAATAGTTCAAAGTGAAAATGTAACTTACATCGGAAAAGTACAGCAAAAAGAAAGGCAAATTTCATAGAATAGTTCTTCTTCTGTTTTATTTTCTTTTAACCAAAATTGTATTTTACGTTTCCCCGTGCGTGAATGGAATTTAGATTTAGAATTATACGGCATGAATAGATTGGTCCGGTTCTTGGAATTTTTCATGACCATCTGCAAAGCATTTCGAGAAGTGCACTTGAGCAGACGAAAGAGAGATACAGCGAACACGCTCTCATGCACCCACACCCACTAATCCACTATTCTCCCATCTATAAATACCCATCTGCACACACCTAAGCAGTCCACAGCCACCACTCGAGTCGAGATTCATCTGTCCTGCTAAGCAACCATGGCTAAGCTTGCCATTCTCATCGCATGCGCCTTGCTCCTAGCCGCGGCGTGCCATGGCCTCGAGGTGGGCTACTACCGGAGGACGTGCCCCAAAGCCGAGGCCCTCGTGCGTGCCCAGGTCAAGAAGGCCGTCCGCGCCGACGCCGGCGCCGGCGCCGGCCTCATCCGCATGCTCTTCCACGACTGCTTCGTCGAGGTACGCACGCGAGCATGCATGACACCTAGTATCATCTACTACGTCGAAATTAGCTCACTGAGCAATCATGGTTATGTACGCAGGGTTGCGACGCTTCCGTCCTGCTCGACCCGACGCCGGCGAACCCCCAGCCGGAGAAGCGGGGGGCGCCGAACGACCCGAGCCTGCGAGGCTACGAGGTGATCGACGCGGCCAAGAGCGCCGTCGAGGGTGCCTGCCCGGGGATCGTCTCCTGCGCCGACATCGTCGCCTTCGCCGCGCGCGACGCCTCCTACCTCCTCAGCGACGCCAGGGTCAGCTTCCAGGTGCCGGCGGGGCGGCTCGACGGGCGCCGGTCCCTCGCCAACGACACGCTCAAGTTCCTCCCGGGCCCGTCCTCCAACCTCGCCACCCTCGTCTCCAGCTTCGCCGCCAAGAGGCTCACCGCCGAGGACATGGTGGTGCTCTCCGGCGCGCACTCCATCGGCCGGTCCCACTGCTCGTCCTTCGTCAAGGACCGCCTCGCCTCCACGTCCGACATCGGCGCACCGCTCGCCAGCCTCCTGAGGCGGCGGTGCCCGGCAAGCCCGGGCGGCGCCAACGCCGACCCGACGGTGGCGCAGGACATCGTCACCCCGAGGAAGCTGGACAACCAGTTCTACAGGAACGTGCTCGCGCGCAGGGTGCTGTTCACGTCGGACGCCGCCCTGCTGTCGGCGCCGGCGACGGGGAGGATGGTGCGCGCCAACGCGAGGTTCCCGGCGTCGTGGGAGAGGAAGTTCGCCAGGGCGATGGTGAAGATGGCCGGCATCGGCGTCAAGGGGCGCGGCCTCGGCGAGATCAGGAAGAACTGCCGCCTCGTCAACTAGCAAATGAAGCTGCGTGTGCATTTCTGGTTTCGTTATCCCGTTTCCGATTGGCTGTGATGTGAAAACTTGCGTCCCATCTGTTGCTCTTTCCTTTGATCTTGTTGTCGACTCGGGCATGCATGGACTGCCTTCTTGAAGAAATGTAGCAATTGCTCTTTGCTATAACAATGCAGTGAGAAATGATCACTAATGTCATAGAGTGTTGTTGTCGAATCCAAACGAAATACTTCATTTTTCTTTAACATTTTCGTATGCTCACTTAACTGGTAAATCGTCTCGTCTCTCTTGGGCTCGAATTTGTGGTGGAAGCAGCCTGGAAATTCGGTCACAGAATACATGTAGGCCGCACCTTCCTCTCATTTGTTTTGCCCGGTGGATTGTGTGGGCTGCTAGCCACATCCGGGCGCAAGGCCACGCGGGGAGGCAACCAAAAACATGGGCAGCATCCGCGATAGTTGAAGATTCCACCAATCGCCATAGTTGTAAAATTGTAATCACAATCTGAACGAGGAAAAGGACAAGGCGATGTCTCCCTTGCAGGCTGAAGCGCAAGCGTTGGAGCTGGCTTTGCAGGTTGCGAAAGCAATGGAAATCCAGGAGCCAAATTTCTTGACTGATAGTCAAGTTCTTACAGAGGCGGCTACAAAAAGGAATCCTGCTAAATTCCTAGGACATTGGACGATAAGATCTCATCTTCATCAGTTTGTTCAGTTCACTCATGGAACTGATGCAAGAATCTTCAAGATTTCAAGATAGAATAATTCAATTGCTCATAAGCAGGCTCATGATGCTTATAACCTTTCAGACCTTGGAACCTGCTCCTATAGTTGTTTAGGCTCAAGGCATGATGCTTCAATCTGCCTGTTAAAGCCGTTATCAGCTCCCTGAATGTGCAATCTTGCACATTGATGTTAGTGACCTGTTTGTGAAGTAATAAAAGTTTGAATTGCCAAGAAAAAAAAGAGAAAAAGGATGATCCGACAATGGAAACTTTATTCAGCTATCTCTGCCAACGAGTTCAACTCTGACAACTGCATTACAATCAGATCAGCTTGATTAAACGAAAGAATGAAAACGACATGCTTCTAATCATGGAACCAGATGCGACGAATCAACAAGGAGAGATCGATGCTGCAACATGAGCGGTGTTCAAGTAAACTTGAAACGGAAATATCCTCGTGCCCCCGTGGGTAGTTACACATGGGGCGTCTGAGCTACACGTGTGCACTAAGAGAGAGATATGGCAGTGCATGGTCAAAGCTAGTTAGTGCTAATCAAACGCTGTACGCGGCCCCCTGAACCGATTCAGCAGAAATCGATTCTCACGCAAAAGGTGCAGACGAACTGATGATGCTGATTCTCCTGCCCCACATGCTATGGTAGCTGGGTAAGTCAAGGCAGTCATGGGATTCCAGCCCAGCCTGGCGACGCTAAAAGATCATTTAGGCCCCTAATTGGTTTTGATGGTTAATGGTAACTCAAACTGGAATCTTACAATGAGTGTAAGCAGGTTTAGTAGGTTCCAGAAAGAAGTGTCATCAAGGAAAGGATGACCACCCAAAAAGTACAAAGGTGATTTTCAGGACAAGGAGATGACTGTACTAGGCAGCTGTGCCATAGCTGTGAAGAAGCCGGTGTTGTGCAAGGAGTTGAAAGCAAGGTGATGGTGGCTTGATGCATCAAGGGCCGTGACTACAGTTGATGGCAGGTAAAACCTAGATTTGCTAGTTTCCTTGAGTCCATAGGAAACACCCGTACTATCAAGAGGGATGAAGCAGTAATGATCCTAGGAAGTTCTTTTGCTAAATGCTTAGAGTGTTGGACAGTGGCACTGATGCTTTGAGGTCAGTGCCCCTGTATCAACAGTTTTGCACAAGTGTGAAACTGGTTTGTGCTAGCACTCTGCAGTGCTAGCAGTCGAAAAACCCTAGAGCCAATAGACACCTGTGTGACACAGCTATGTCACAGGTGGTCTTCCGCTCTATGACTCAGGTACGTCAGTTAAGGGTTCACCTGTGTGTGCCGCCGGTGACACAGGTGTCGATCTGCCTGAGCTGGGTACCGTTGTGCGTTGTGATTGGCTGTGTCACCAGTGTATGTCACCTATGACCCACTTAATCCTACGTGGCAACAATGTAACGGTCAGGTACCTGTGAACCCTATAAATAGGGGACCAGGAAAGGTCTTCGACCTCAACCTTGCTTAACCCAGTGAATCATATTCGACCGTTGCAAAGCCTCCAACCCCCTGAACAGAAGCCAAAACCTTCCTAAGAGTCAGTTCAAGAGAGTTAGAGCTTTGAGTAAAGAGCACTGGTTCCTCCAAGAGTTGTTGCTGCTAAATCTGTTACTCTTGGAATGTCTACTTCTAGACAGGCGTAGGAGTTGCTGGTATCACCCAAACTTGTGTGGGCTGAACCAGTAGTTTGTGAAGGTGATCTGAAGTCTACCTGCTGCAAGGCTAAAGGACTTCCACAAGCAAAGCAAGAGGCTTGATCACTCAGTACTCGGAGAACAAGCACGATTCAGTGCTGGTGATCTCTTCGGAGTAGCCTCTCCAGCGGAGACGTACCTCTCTGAAAAGAGTAGAGAACTTCGGTGAAAAACACCTTGTCTCTCTGAGTGCTTCTTACATTGCTATTTAGCTACTCATTAGATCTGCATGCTTGTGTGTTCTTAGATATTCATTGTTTATCTGTGATAGATCACTTTACACCTATGTTAGCATAGCTGTGCCTCAGTTGCTGTATATCATATCTCTTACCTGTGTCAGCTACCTATTACACAACTATCAGTCTTGCTTACCTGTTCTAGGTCATTAGCTCACCTGTGCTGCATATCTGTGTGACAGCTACTTGTTAATTTACATAACATATATTGCTTGCGCTGCTCACCTGTCACACAGCTAGCTTAACCTTGCAATCTGCTAATACTTAATTTGATAACCTAAGCTAATTGAAGTGAATTTAGTTAGCCTCCTATTCACCCCCCCTAGTCGGTACCTTCGGTCCTTTCAGATGCCCAAGTCTAGCTCCTCCTCTGGGCCACTAGCGGCGGGACAGCAGACGGAGACGCTGTGGCGGAGGTCGTCAGGCTCGTGCGCTCCTCCGGCCAGCGTGAGGGTGGCCAAGTCGTCCGCGCAAGTTCAGCCCGCGCGAGTGGCGATGGCGCCGGAGGTCGGGGAGTTCGCCCACCTCGGCGAGCAGCTGCTCCGCCGGCAGACGGGGCGGCGATGGCGTGGAAGCTGCTCATGAGCTCCGCCTGCTCCTCCAGCCGTGCGATCCTTGCTACCAACTCCGCCGTGGCCCGCGACAGGGAGTCGTTCCTCGCCTCCTCCCGTCGCAACTACGCCACCGTCGTCGGCCGCACCGAGTCCTTCTCCAATGTCATTTGCACCGGCGGATGGATGAGAGGATGACTAGCTCCGACACCCAATCTGGCCCGTCGTCCTCTGTCACCAGCGGTAGGACCTGTGCTCCCGATGACGACGGCTTCATCTTCCTGAAGCTGAGCTCCCGCATTGCGAGCATGAGTCCTTGCATCTCCGTGTGAGTTCGGCAGGAGTAGCATGAGTTCTTGTTTTGTTTCTGTTTTGAAGGTTTGATGGTACGTCCCAATTATCCACTCCACAGCAGATGAAAAGGAGAGGCACCTATGGTTCTATAGGTTCTATTTTCTGTCACTTTGTTTTTTCCTACGACAACCCAGTATCTGCCATACATGTCACTGTAACAGTTTACTTTGACTCTGTGGTGCTTAACACCATTGCCTTCTTTATTTACTATATAGAGGAAGTGTGCAGTTGTATAACACTATAATTTTTGGTCCGTTCGCAAGCTCAGATCTTGAGTTCAGTTCTTGTCTTAGATTCTTCTCCGTTTCTTCTTCTTCTTAATTGGTAATTGGTTCTTGCTTGATTTCTGGTTTCTTTTCCTTTCCCATTTGATTCCAGATGGTGTTCGTTTGATCGGTGGTTGGTGCTACTGCAGTTGAGATGTCAAAGATTCAAGTGTGAATTGAAAAGGAGTTTTTGCTTCTAGATTATCGATTTGTTGGATTTGTTTATGGTACATGTGATTGGTGAGGCGAGATTGGAGATGCAAATTTCAGTCTGCACACATGGTAACATGTATGCTGAACAATCTCCAGATTGAAGAGAGCCTGGTTTCGAATATGTGCATAGATTTGTACAAGGAATATGGAACTACAAGCTGGTCTGAAGGTATGGCCCAGTACTCTTGTATTGCCGCCTCCTCCTCTTCAAGCTTCTGTTTCATAGTCTTTCACCTATCATTTATGTTTTAAAATTTCTATTAATTATATGTCATCAATTTTAATTTATTCGATGGAGACGTAGCTGAGTCCGCTACAACAATACCATAATAGTTAAGTTTGCGAGATGTAACCAAAGTCGAAGCGGGAGCGTCAACAGAGACGTAACCGAGTCCGCTAAAACAATACCACAACTGTTTAGGGTTACGAAGCAGAGCCGAAGGCGACGTGGGAGCGTCGACGGAGGCGTAGCCGAGTCCGCTACATGGTACCGCAGCGGTTAGGGTTGCGAGGCGGAGCTGAAGTCAACGTGGGAGCGTCGATAGAGGCGTAGCCGAGTTCGCTAAATGGTACCACAACAGTTAGGGTTGCGAGGCGGGAGCGTCGACGAAGGTGTAGCCGAGTCCACTACATGGTACCTGTCGCGCCAACTGTCGCGGGGATTTCGCGGCAATATATATTTTGGTGGATTAGGGGGCGCAAGAGGATGATCAGGATGGGTTCACACGAGATTTTTACCTAGGTTCAGGCCCTCTTTGGAAGAGGTAATACCCTACTCCTGCTGGATGTTTTATTTGGTCTCGTATGAGAAATGAATTAGTACCTGGACGGACGTGACTCTCTGATGTTCTCTCCTTTTTTCCTTTTTTTCTCTCTCCCCCCCTCGCGGGGGAGCCCTAGCCTTGCCTTATATAGGATTGACAAGGCTAGGCTTTACAACTACCGAGTCGGCCGGGTCGTGGTAACGGCACACTGAATGTCTGCCATAACTCCTGATTAAGTGCGCCGTGGTAACGCTCTATTGATGGCGTCATAACGCTTGTCTTGAATAGCACTCTGATGCTTTAGCCGAGTGGACTTCATGGGACGTTGATTGGCGGAGTGGGCCTCCCGGGGTAGACCTGCATGGGCCACCCTAGGCCTGTTGGGCCGACTCCTTGTCTTGGTCCTACCCGGAGGGGATCCCGTCGTCAGTAGCCCCCGAGTGTTTCAGGGTCTCGATGCAGGCGCTGTCCGGAGAACGAGCTGTGCGCGCCGCCGAGTCACCTGTAGAGAGACCTTGATGGACTCCAGTAGTTCCTGAAAAGGTTAGGTATGTGCTAGTAGCGAAAAAAACATCGGTGATACCCAAGTTTCTCTGCTGGGGAGAAAGGCTAGTGGCCCGCTGGGAGGCGTATCATGAATTCCGAGTGAAAATCGGACAGCGTCTGGGCTTATCCGAGTCGATCGTTGCTAGCTGGTGTCCGGAGGGGAACGCCTTTGATATTCAGCTTCAGAACCGAGCCTACGGACTTTGGTATTTGGTTCTGAGCCAGAGACCAACTTGTGCCACTGGGGATGCCGAGTCCGTCCTTCGCTCAGGGTGTTGCCGAGTGACCTGCGAACCCTGTTGGGCCGGTCATCGACACCCATTTGCAAAGCTGGTCTGCTTCCGAGCGGGCGCAGTCGGTGCGCCTCGGGATGTTTAGTGCTACTTGGTGGAGTCCACGCAGTCTTTGTACTGTGGCGCAGCGAGCTGAGTCTGACTCCGAGCTGGTTCAGCGACCGTGTGTGATGTCGCCTGGTCCTGCCAAACCCAGACAAAGCCATCTTGCGGGC
This sequence comes from Stipa capillata, assembly GCA_019208055.1. Classification (NCBI taxonomy): domain Eukaryota; kingdom Viridiplantae; phylum Streptophyta; class Magnoliopsida; order Poales; family Poaceae; genus Stipa; species Stipa capillata. The sequence goes on from JAGXJF010000601.1 coordinate 165,232, forward strand.
GCATGAACCGTCGGTTGTGGAAGACGTCATGCGGAAGCGGTTGTCACATCGGCTGCCACATTTATTGCATTCAGTCGACTGGATGGGGCACTTGGGGTGTTGGACCACGATGATGTCTCCTCGAGTTCCGCGTGAGGCGTGCACGGGACGGCCGTTGCTGTGACGATTCATGGCCACGTGTAGCGCATTACCAGGTAGAGCGGTTCGCCTCCTTATATAAAGGCAGGCGCGGAGGGAGGGCGGAGCAGTTCCCGTCTGCCTCCCTCATTTTCCTTGCACACGCCACCGCAACCACCGAATCCTTCCACCACGCATTGCCCTTTCTCTCCCTTTCTGATCATTCTAAACGCTTCCCCGTCAGCCTCGACGATGTCTCGCGCCGGCAAGGGCAAGAGCTCGTCCTCTGCCACCGCCGCCACCGCCCTTCCCGATGGTTGGAAGCAAGGCGACTGGGTGCCATCGGTGGTGTCCGACCGGATAGTGGCGGGCCTCACCGGCGAGGGCCTGCTCCCGCCTCGGGCCCTCTGCAACTAGAGGTCGCCGTTCCGGAAGGACAAGCCCACCCGCACGCGCACGAGCGGGTGATGCTCATCCCGTTCATCGAGCGGGGCCTGTCGCTGCCCTCGCACGACTTCGTGCGAGGGCTTATCTTCTTCTACGGCCTCCAACTGCATCACTTGAACCCCAACGGCATTCTGCACATCGTGTGCTTTATCACGCTGTGTGAATGCTTCCTGGGGACTCGGCCCTATTGGGGGCTGTGGAAGAAGATCTTCGTCGTGAAGGCATAGCCGATTAAAGCCAGCGAGCGCCTATCGATCTGCGGGGGAGCCGGCATCCAGGTCAAAGCCGGCACCACAAGTTGCAGCTTCCTAACACCATGAGGAAGTGGCAGGACGGCTGGTTCTACTGCCCTGACGAGCGCACGTCAGCCGTGCAAGAAGGGCTCCCGAAGTACACCGAGGCCCCCCCATGTGGCAGAAGCGCTGGGGTGTCAAGCCGTCGAGTGCGGAGATGCCCGAAGTCAAGCGCCTCATGAAGAGAATCCAGCAGCTCCAGGACGAGGGCCTCACTGGCGTCGATCTCATCGTCACCTAGCTGAGTCGGCGGATTCAGCGTCTCCAAGCAAGGGAGCACCCGATGTGGGCGTACTCGGGCGCTTCCGACTCGACCAGGGGGTCGGCCAGGGAGCTCTCGAATCAAGACTTCATGGATCTGTTGAAGAACTTGACCAAGGAGCGCTCCAGCCTCGACAGGGTGCCGCACGTGGCGCCCTTCTCTGCCAACAACCCTCCACCAACGTAAGTGCCTTTATCTTCCGAGTTGAAACCTTTTCTCTCTTGTCTCGTGTTTTGTTTTGAATCCGAGTTCTTTATGTCATAAGACTTTCCTGAGCCTGCATTCCACGCCGCCCCTCCCCGAGCAAAATCCAGCCCCGGGGCTCGTCGATGACGAGGAAGTTTGCGAGGAGGCTTTCGAGGGCAGGGACTCAGGCGACGAGACCCAGGAGGCCGAGCCCGTGGCTTCTCTAGCCCAAAAGCGGAGCCGAGCAGAAGATGCTTCCGGCTCCAGGCCTTCGAAGGCGTCGGCGGAGTCGGCGCAAATGGAGTCGTCCTCTAAGTGATCACGGGCAGGAACCGCCAGCCCTGCGGCGCACTTTGCTGTCTCTATTTCCAGGCTGGCTGCCTCCTAGTCAGCTTCAACTTCTTCCCCCAGAGCTCCGACCGCCACGGGGAGGCTCAAGAAGAAAACAGGGGTTAAGGCGATCCCCACGACCTCTAGGTACGTAGCCTTTTAGCTTAGCCTTCATCTTTCGGTTGAAGTGGGCACGCTCTGAGGCTGGAGTTGGAATTTGACATTGCAGCGTCCAGAGGAAGTTGACCGACCAAGGAGGCCGCCAGTCCGACAAGACCACGGGGCCGACACCAGCTCAGCCACCGGAGTTGGACGTGGAAGCTGGGCCAGCCCTTGCTCCGATGGGAGCGGCTCCGCCGAGTGCCGATGTTGACGGCGGACACGTGCCGACTCCGGTGAGTGAGCCGAATCCGGTGTCGAAGGATGCAGTGGATGCCGACTCCGCCGCGCCAGCTGACAAGGCCGAGGACAACATCTCCACCAACGACAGTGCCGCCGCCGATGTGGGAGCCGCAGCCGCCGGCCTGCCTGAACGGGGCAAGTTCGCAACTGATGACATCATCAACGGTGAACTTGCCTGCATCGGAAACGAGCTGGTGGCCAAGTCGACGACCACCGACTCCTTGTCGGTGGAGCGAAGCCTTGTGCTGGCCGCCCCGTCTGTGGGGAGGGGAACGTCACCCGGCCAGCCGTGTGGCCCTGCTCCCATCCCGCAGCTCAAGTTGTCAAGTGACAACACAGGGGAGTGTGCGGCAGCATGCGACGCCGCAACCCGCATCGCCGCCCTCAGCGCCAAGCTGAAGGAGTTTGCAGGCGCGGCCAGCACGCTGGTGGACTCGGCCAGCGTGCTCGAACGTTCCGTCGGGGTAATTTTTTGCAATTGAATTTTGTTCCTTTCTTGCTTTGACGCTGGGGGCACGATCAGTGCACCCAGTGGGTGTAGCCCCCGAGTCTCTGGTCGACTGTTTGAGTTGGCTAGAGACTTTTCTGACTCGGATCTCCTTTTGCCCAGGTGTTGGCCCAACTCGGCGGAAACAACCAAGTCTTCATGGAGAGGAACGTCTCCCTCGAGAAAGCGCTGGCCGACGAGAGGGCCTGGAGTTGGTTGCTCGAGGAGAAGCTCACTGCCGCAGGGAGTAAGTATCCGAATCGCAGTTCTTTCTTTGCCTTGGAGTCCCTTTCGCTGGTTTAATCTTTTTGAGCCGGTAGACGCCGAGGCCGAGGCCGCTCGCCTGAGGGAACAACTAAAGACCTCCATCTCGATGGAGAAAGTGAGGGAGATACTTGACACTTCCATGACGAGCTTAGGCAGGCTCGCGAGAGCATGAAGACCACTGCTTTGCTGCAGGTGGAGCACCAGCAGCTGGCGGACCAGTACGAGGAACTCAACGCCATGAATCGCAAGCTGCAGAAGCAAGTCGACTGCTTCCACTCGAAGATGAACGAGTCGAAGAAGCGGCATGAGGCAACCATCACCGAGTGTCAGAAGCGCGAGAAGGAACTCATGGAGCAGCTCAAAGCCGCCAACGAGACCTTGCTCAGTAAGTTTCTGAGTCCTTCGCCAGCTTCTTCAGTATTCACTTCCTTGTCGGTCTCCTTGTAGTAATTCGTGCCCAGATGCTTGCCCAGAGCTGGAGGAGTAGGCAAGACAAGATGCATGCTGACTGCAAACGTTGGCCAACCCCGCGGAAGCAGCACTCGAAGCCTTCTGGACACCCGAGGCGATGTCCAATTGCGTCGTCACGCTGGAGGACCGACTGCTCCAAGTTAAGAGCTTGGTGCAGAACATGAAGACGGCGTCGCAAGACCTCTGCCAACGACGAGCCGAGTTATTGTATCTTCGCCCTCGCCAACAAGCTTGTGCAAGGCACGGCGGAAGTGGGCGAGTGGAAGGAGTCGGCGGCGCGCTCGGGAGCTGGAATGGCGCTGGCGATGGTCCTGGCGCACCATCCTGATGCCGACATCGACAAGATCGCCGCGGGGGCCCCACTCGACGCAGAAGGCAATCCGGTCAATCCCCTGGAGTTGCTTCCCCTTGTTCGCCGTGCCGCCAACCGGATCGCCGGATTCGCCGACCTGGACGAGCACGTGGAGGCGACGCCAGAAGAAGAATAAATATATCTTGTTATATTAATCATATGCCGAGTGAAAAAATGCTGTAAAAAACTTGTGATATTTTGTGGTGAACCATTAAGTTATTTCGCTCATCTAAGTTTGTTTCTGCATTAAGTCCTTTTGTGTGCAAGCTGACCTTTAGCTTTTACTCTTGCCAACCGGACAGCCGGGTTGCGACCGTAGTTGGGGACGAAGAGTGGGCCTTAGGTACCATACACATTTACTTGAACGTTCGCGGAGAAGCAAATTTAGAGAAGTCGAGACGCGCGCCGACTGGCAACACACCCAGTGGGTGGAATGAGGTAGCCCCCGGGGGTTGCCCGGAGGAGTCAAACCACTCGGTTGTTTGCCGACTCCGCATCAGCTTCCACATATGCTACGACTCGCGGGGAGTCGTGGACGATGTCACTTGGCATGACAGCTTCAGCCCAATAGACCATGAAGAAAGGCGTGTAGCCAGTCGACCGGTTTGGAGTAGGCCTTAAACTCCAGAGGATGGAGGGGAGCTCGTCGATCCAGCAGCCGGCGGTACTCTGTAGAAGAACCAGAAGCCGGGGTTTGATGCCCCGGAGGATGAGCCCATTGGAGCGCTCGACTTGCCCGTTGGATTGTGGGTGGGCCACCGAGGCGTAATAGATTCGAATGCCGTGGTTCCTGCAGAACTGGCGAAAGACTTCAGCCGTGAAGTTCTTGCCGTTGTCAGTGATGATACTATGAGGGATGCCAAATCGAAAGATGACCCCCTTCATGAAGTTGACTGTAGTCGGACCATCGAGTTTCATGATGGGCTTGGCCTCGATCCACTTGGTGAATTTGTCTACTACCACGCGGAGGTGGGTGAATCCCCCTTTCACTGTCTTGAGCGGGCCCACCATGTCGAGTCCCCACACAGGAAAGGGCCATGTGATAGGGATGTTCTTGAGCGCGGTAGCCAGCATGTGTGGCTGACGGGCGTACCTCTGACAGCCATCGCAGGTGCGAACGAGCTTGTCCGCATCGACGAGAGCAGTGAGCCAGAAGAAGCCATGGCAGAAGGCCTTGGCGACGAGTGCCCGCGATGAAGCGTGATGGCCGCAGGTTCCCGAGTGGATCTCCTCGAGTACTTCTCTGTCTTCCTCCGACGAGACGCACCTCTGAAAAACTCCAGTGGTGCTGCGCTTGTAGAGCTCGCCGTTGATGATGGTGTAGGCTCGAGCGCGGCGCACGATGCGATGTGCTTCAGTCTGATCCTCGGGGAGGTCCTTCCTCAGGAGGTATGCGAGGAACAGCTGAGTCTAGAGCGGGGTGACAGCTAGGATGCCTTCCTGGGCGGAGTCGGCCGTTCCGGAGCCTTGGGGCTCGACCTTGGATGACTCGGTTGCTGACTCCATCTTGACAGAAGGTTGATGTAGTTGTTGAAGGAAAACGCCGGGTGGCACCTTTTCACGAGTGGAACCAATCCTGGCGAGGGAGTTGGCCGCTTCGTTGTCGGCCCGGCAAACGTGGTGAAGTTCAAGGCCTTCAAAATGGCCTTCGAGTCGGCGCACGGTCACGCAGTATGCCGCCATGATGGGGTCCTTGACGTCCCACGTCTTCATCACCTGCTACACCACCAAATCCAAGTCTCCGTGACATAGGAGTCGGCGGATGCCGAGTGAAGCGGCTATGCGCAGGCCATGCAGCAACGCCTCGTACTCCGCGACATTGTTGGATGCCGTGAAGTGGATCTGCAGCACATAGTTGAGCTTGTCACCTTTGGGGGAGATGAGGACGACTCCAGCCCCCGTGCCCGCGAGCAGCTTCGACCTGTCGAAGTACATGACCCAATGCTCCGAGTACACTTGGGACGAGAGGGACTGGGTTTTAGTCCATTTGACGATGAAGTCGGCGAGAGCTTGAGACTTGATGGCCTTGCGGGGCTCGTAGTTGATGTCGTGAGGCATGAGCTCGATCTCCCACTTAGCGACTCGGCCCGTGGCGTCCCTGTTGTTAATGATATCTGACAAGGGGGCGTGGCTGATCATGGTAACCGAGTGGGCTTGGAAGTAGTGAATCAGCTTTCGTGCTGCCATGAACACGCCGTAGACGAGCTTCTGGTAGTGCGGGTAGCACTGCTTTGACTCGGAGAGGACTTCACTGACGTAGTAGACGGGGCGTTGTACCTTCTGCGCTCGGCCTTCTTCCGTGCGTTCCACCACTAGGACGACGCTTACCACCTGATTGGTGGCTGAGATGTAGAGCAACATGGGCTCCCCTTCCATCAGTGCAACGAGGACTGGAGGTGTGGATAGCAGTCGCTTGAGGTCGTCAAAGGCCTTCTAGGCTTCATCGGTCCACTCGAAGGAGTCAGATTTCTTGAGGAGTCGGTAGAAAGGCAAGGCCTTCTCACCGAGTCGAGAGATAAAATGACTGAGTGTAGCCACGCACCCGGTCAACCGCTGGACAGCCTTCAGATCCTTCGGTTTGCCTATCTTTAGGATGGCGTCAATCTTGTTCGGGTTCACCTCGATTCCCCGCTCGGAAACGATGAAACTGAGTAGCTTTCCCGAAGGGACTCCGAAAACGCACTTCTCCGAGTTGAGCTTCATGTCGAACCACCTGAGATTGGCGAAGGTTTCAGCCAAATCGGTCAGGAGATCCGAGCTCTTCTTCGTCTTCACCACGATGTCGTCGACATAGGCTTGGACGTTCCTGCCAATCTGGTCATGCAAGCATTTCTGCATACATCGCTGGTACATAGCACCAGCGTTTTTCAAACCAAAAGGCATGGTGATATAGCAATAAGCCCCGAACGGGGTAATAAAAGAAGTTTTTATTTAATCTGATTCTTTCATCTTAATCTGGTGGTAACCTGAATAGGCGTCCAGAAAACATAAGCGCTCACAGCCGGCCGTAGAGTCGACTACCTGATCGATACGAGGTAGTGCGAACAGATCCTTGGGGCAAGCCTTGTTCAGGGATGTGTAGTCAACACACATGCGCCAAGTTTTGTTCTTCTTAAGAACCAGGATTGGATTTGCTAACCAGTCTGGGTGAAGAACTTCTTTGATGAATTCGACTGCGAGGAATCAAGCGATCTCTTCTCCGATGGCTTTGCGCCTGTCTTTGGCAAAACGGCGAAGGGACTACCTGACTGGCCTCGCGTCTTTGGCGATATTGAGGGAGTGCTCGGTGAACTTCCTTGGAACTCCCGGCATGTCAGCTGGCTTCCATGTGAAGATTTTCCAATTCTTATGAAGGAAGTCGACGAGCGCGCTTTCCTATTTAGCCTCGAGGTCGGACCCGATCTGGACTGTCTTGGATGTGTCGTTAGGGTGGACCTGGACCTTCTTGGTGTCCTTGGCCGACTGGAAAGTGGACTCGGTTGCCGCCTTCTTACTCGGTGGAGCCTGCTCGAGGTTGACGGACTTCTTGATGATTTCCAGCTCTTCAGCCGCGATCAGGGTCTCGGCGATGTCCGCACTGGTGACGTCGCACTCGTTGGAATGCTCGAAATCGCCGATGATGGTGATGACCCCCTTTGGACCCGGCATCTTCAGCTTGAGGTAGACGTAGCACGGCCTAGCCATGAACTTGGCGTAGGCAGGGCGGCCAAGGATGGCGTGGTAGGTGCTCTTGAAGCTGGCCACTTCGAATGTGAGGGTTTCGACTCGGAAGTTGTCCGGCTCACCGAACACGACCTCCAAAGCGATCTGGCCCAGAGGCTTGGTGCGCTTCCCTGGCACAATCCCATAAAAGGTAATACTGCTGGGACGGAGTTGGGACTCTGAGACCTGCATCCTCTTCAGCGTGTCAGTATATATGATGTTGATGCTACTACCACCATCCATGAGGACCTTGCAAAGCTTGAAGCCGCCGACTTGCGGATCCACCACCAGGGCGTGCTTGCCTGGATGCGGAACATGATCCGGGTGGTCGGAGCGGTCGAAGCCGACTGGCGTCTCCGACCAATCCAGCCACTGGGGAACCGCTGGGATGGTTGCGTTCATCTCGCGGTATCGGAGCTTCCGACTCCTTTTGGAATCGAGTCCCTAAAAAATCATGAGGACGCCCTTCCACGGAGGATACTGCGGGACGCCACCGTCTACAGCAGGGCCATTTTCATCGTCAGCGTCGGAGGCGGGCAGTTTCTCCGCCCGAAGGCACCTTAGAAAGCTGCACTCTCTGGTCGAGTGACCTGCCTTGAACTCAACGGTGCTATGGAATGAGCAAGGCTTGTCCAAGATCTCCTCGAAGATCAACCTCGGTGTCTTGCGTTGCTGCCACGGGCGGTCCTTCTTGCGGCTGCCATCGCTGTGTTGGTTGTCGCGCTTAGCAGCCGCGACCAGATCAGCTCTGCTGACTCCGTCTCCAGTGCCAGCTTTGCACTTTTGGGTGCGGTTGCCACTGTGCTTCCGGCTCGAGTCGGCGGGGCCCCTGCGTCCCGAGGACTCGGCTTTCGATTTTCCCTTGTCCTCATAGCGCATGGCCTCCTCGCCAGTCGCGTACTTGCTGGCCACCTCTATGAGTCGCCCATGGTCTGAATGTTGGACCTGGCCAACTTGTGCTTCAGGAGCTCGTACTTGACCCCCTAAGAGAAAGCCTGGATGGCCTGGATCTCTGAGACGTCCTCAATGGAGTTGCGGAGCCGAGTCCAGCGCTAGATGTATTCTCTGACCGACTCCCCCTTTTCCTGAACACAAAGCCAAAGGTCTTGTGCGTTTCTCAGGCCGCTTGTACATGCCTTCGAAGTTCTTGACGAAGGCCTCCTGGAGGTCCTTCCAGTCATAAATGCTGTCTTGGGATAGGCTGTTAAGCCACGCCCGCACCGAGCCCTCGAGCATCAGGGGAAGGCTGCGGAGGGCGACACGCTCGTTGCCCCCACCGATGTTGCACGCCACGAGGTAATCAGCAAGCCAAGTTTCCGGCTTGGCGGTGCCGTCATATTTGTCAACACCATTGGCGATCTGGAACCGGTCCGGGAACGGCTCGGTGCGGATCCGCCTGCTAAAGCACAGCGGACCGATGGAGGCCGAGCCGCTCGGCTGATCAACCGCGCCGCCCCGACGCTCGGCCCGCACCCGGGCCGCTCAGATTCCCTCGATGTCATCCCGCGCATCGCGGGCGCTGTCAGCCCGACCGCGGAGGGAGCCAGCTCGACGTCGCTCCACGTGGATCCGGTTGATCTCCTCGCGAGCGTCGGGACGTCGGTTGGTGGAGTGACTCGGCTGCGAAGACCCTATGGTGATAGGGCGACTTGGAGCCGCTGAGAGCTGACTCCGCGCGGACCTGGAGGCCAGCCGGTCACGCGACGAAGTGGCCTCATTCTGTTGCTCCACCGCCGTCTTCATCAGAGAGACGATTCAGCGGTAATTCTCTACCATGGGGCCATCTGTCGGTGACGGAAGCGAGTCCGCTAGCGCAGCGGCTGCGATGAGGTCCTGAGCAGGGGTAGGGTAGACTGGGACGTCGTCTGCATCTCGACCCAGGATAGAGTCATGGACAACGCACCCCCTCCGAATGGCCGATGAAGTGGGTCGGCGTGGGCGCCGGCGCGACTCGTAAACCACAGCCTCGTCGTACGCATGCTCTCGCGCCTCAAGAGCCGCTCTCTCTCGGTCGACACGATCCCGCTCAGCCAGGATGGCTTGCCGAGACGCCTCCATGGCCTTCTCTGCATCCGACTGGCCAGCGATGGGCGTGCGTAAGAGCTCGTCCACCGCCCTGGCCGTCGCGCCTGATTTGCCGGTGGCGTCAGTGGCACCGGGCGCGACCATGTATACTTCTGCTGCGGAGGCGCAGCTGTGTGAGCTCTCGTACCCGTTGGATTCGGAATCCAGGATGGGCAGGAGGGACTCAGAGCCGATCACGACGACGAGCTGGGAAGCAGCCTCGCCGTCGTGTGGGGTTGGTGAAGATCCCAGGGGGTGCCGAGGCGCCGGCTCCGCCGCCGAACGGGGAACCAGGTCCCGGAGGCGCAATAGGCCGAAATCATCGGCCAAGAAACACAGGCTCCCGAAGGAGAATGTCGCGCCTACAGGGAACACGGCGGAGGCTGGGCGCCCTTCCATGCTGTCGGACACGAAGCCGCCGCCGATGACCGGAGAAGGTCCCGCCTGGATCACAGCTCCAGCGTGCGCTGCCCCTACCTGGCGCGCCAACTGTCGCGGGGATTTTGTGGCAATATACATTTTGGTGGATTAGGGGGCGCAAGAGGATGATCAGGACGGGTTCACACGAGATTTTTACCCAGGTTCAGGCCCTCTTTGGAAGAGGTAATACCCTACTCCTGGTGGATGTTTTATCTGGTCTCGTATGAGAAATGAATTAGCATTGGGCAGACGTGACTCTCTGATGTTCTCTCCTTTTTTTCCTTTTTTTTTCTCTCTCCTCCCTCTCGGGGAGCCCTAGCCTTGCCAGCAAGGCTAGGCTTTACAACTGCCGAGTCGGCCGAGTCGTGGTAACGGCACATTGAATGTTTGCCATAACTCCTGATTAAGTGTGCCGTGGTAACACTATATTGATGGCGTCGTAACGCTTGTCTTGATTAACGCTCCGATGCTTCAGCCGAGTGGACTTCATGGGACGTTATTGGCGGAGTGGGCCTCCCGGGGTGGAACTGCATGGGCCACCCTAGGCCTGTTGGGCCGACTCCTTGTCTTGGGCCTACCCGGAGGGGATCCCGCCGTCAGTACCACATCAGTTAGGGTTGCGAGGTGAAGCCGAAGTCGACGCGGGAGCGTCGACGGAGGTGTAGCTGAGTCCATTACATTACGACCACAGCGGTTAGGGTTGCGAGACGGAGCCGAGTCCGCTACACGGTACCACAGCGGTTAGGGTTGCGAGACGGAGCCGAAATCGACGCGGGAGCGTCGATGGATGCGTAGCCGAGTCCGCTACATGGTATGACAGTGGTTAGGGTTGTGACGCGGAGTCGAAGTCGACGCGGGAGCGTCGACGGGGGCGTAGCTGAGTACGCTACACGGTACCACAACGGTTAGGGTTACGAGGCGAAAATCAATGTAGAAAATCACGAATGGAATTATGAATTGAGAAATTTATGGTCATTCAAAAACTATTAATTGAACAATTACTCAAAGTTCAGATAGGTGAGCTTTGCATGCATCCTCACCTATCAAAGTCATAGAGCCTTCGTCGTGACGTTAGTGTGGGACAGAGCCGAGTCGATGTAAAAAAATTTAAATAAAAAAATATATGGCTAAAATTCTTGTGAATAATTATGGTCTTAAAAAATTATTACTTGAACAATTCTTCAAACCCTACAACGCTGAGAAGTTGACATCTCAAAGGATTTTATCAACTTCAAAACTTCAGTGTGCTTAAAAAACGTGCTTATTTTCTGGTCTGACTCCTGAGGCTCCGTAACATGCTTGATGCAAAAACACTCCGTAATCCAGCACATGAAGCTCAAAGGAGGAAAGTGCTCTGCAGGTACAGCCACGCATGCGATGATCGATGGGCATCTCTGCCACGTTCTTGCTTTCCCGTTTTCTCTGCGCTAGCTTGCTTTTGCTCGGCGATCGATGCAGGATAAGGACGGGCGGCGGCAGCGCTAGGTCCAGCTCCCTGAGCACCTCATGAGCTCCATAAGGAGTGAGAAAAATGATTAGTCTAAGGCTTAAAGAAAAGGAGCGAAGTACTTATATGCCAGCATGTGCATGCAGCATGTGCATGCAGCATGTGCTGTACAGTTGTATCGTCGTGTTGCTCGTTAGCCGCGCCCTTATAAAACTGGGTAACAGTATTATATTCATGCGAAAAAGAAACAATTCTATATAAGTATGCATGCAAGCATTGTTATTATGACAAATCCGCCATATATTAATGTTTGGTGCAAACTACTAAGGGTATGGGTATCCCACTCGAGTGTTCCTTCAGTTCATGTTCAAAATAACATCAACAATCTATTTTATTTTTGAAATGTCATGATATGATCAAGCATCCTTAATAGTTCAAAGTGAAAATGTAACTTACATCCGAAAAGAATAGCAAAAGAAAGGCAAATTTCATAGAATAGTTCTTCTTCTGTTTTATTTTCTTTTAACCAAAATTGTATTTTACGTTTCCCCGTGCGTGAATGGAATTTAGATTTAGAATTATACGGCATGAATAGATTGGTCCGTTTCTTGGAATTTTTCATGACCATCTGCAAAGCATTTCGAGGAGAAGTGCACTTAGAGCAGACGAAAGAGAGATACAGCGAACACGTTCTCATGCACCCACACCCACTAATCCACTATTCTCCCATCTATAAACTAGCTAAAGGCTCGCACGAATACGCGACGTAGTCTAACCCGTTACACGTATATTAAATTTAGTGCATATGAATATAAATAAAAGTCTTTTGAATATGTTGGAGGGAGGGTCCCCGTGCAACCCCGAATCGAAGCTTTCCTCCGTGGTCAAAGAACAACCCCGACGCTATGCTATGTCTCGTCTGGCATAACCCTGACGACGCCGTCAAGAACAACCCCGACGCTACGCTCTGTCTCGTCCGGCATAACCCCGACGACACCGTCAAGAACAACCCCGACGCTACGTTCTGCCTCATCCGGCGCAACCCTGACCAAAGATTCCTCTGAAGATGCCTGAGAATATTCCATAGAGATCCCTTAGGATTAGGGAAATGATCGTAATGCCCTTGTAAATCACCTCTCATGTGAGGGCAAAGTTGTAATCTCGTATTTCCCATTCTCAAACCCTATAAATACCCCCCATAGGGGTAGAGCAAGAGGACTCTCTCTGATTTGTAAAATCTCAATTCCACACTCTAAACACGGAAGCAGATTTACGTCAGTGACTGTCTCGCGCATTGCTTCTCGCTCGTTCTCCCCAGGCACGTTCGAAGGTCGTTGTCATGACCGGGGGTGCCACAAGTTTACTGTCTAGACTTATATCTACGACAGTTGGCGCCGACCGTGGGGATCCAAGCGAAAAGCCATGGCGCCGAGGAAAAAAGAGCGCGGTCAGGACGATCGTCCCCCGCACTCCAAACCCGACCCGTCGACCCAAGACGAACAACATGGCCCTCACCACGGAGCTTAGCGGTGCCCGCGTCAACGACACGTCGGCCGCTAACCTCCGAGCCGATGACTCATCGAACGACGTCCGCGCTGCAGGACTTCCCGCCGCCACGATCGACGCGGTGAACTCAAAAGCACGCGTCGAAACGGAGGCCGAAACCCTGAGGCGCGAAGCTAATGAGCTCAGGGAGGAGCTCGTTAGGGCGAAGGCTGAGGCCCTCCAGGCCCTCCAAGCCTCGAACAATGCTTGCGCTGAGGCAGGCCTGCTTCGCGCCGAGCGCGATGCCGCGAGGGCCACGGCAGCTCCCCCGCCGATCCCCGAAGCGGCCGAGGCAGCGGTGGTACGACGCTGTCTGGACGAGACCCTAACCAAAGCGCGAGAGCAAACCCGTCGTAACACGCACGCAACCGAGGAAGTCATGCGGGAGGTAGCGGAGGCCCAGCCGCGTGCCAGGCTGCCATCCTCGGCAGGAGCGCAGGAGGCCGCCGCCCTTCGCCAAGTCATGACCGACAACCACTCAAGAGCGGTCCCTCCTGCACCAGCATGCGCCAAAGAAGCCGCGGCCCTGCGGCGTCAGTTGGACGCCAGCTGAGAGATGGCCACATCATCCCTCTATGATGTAGGGGAAGGCCCCAGCTACCAACCCTTCCATCACCTCGTCGCGCAACCGAGGGGGGAGGCCTCAGCCTTGCCGCGTCATTCGACAGAGTGCTACCCTACGTGGGTCCCAGCACCTCCGCCGTGCCCAGAGCTCCACCATCCGGAATGGGTGGCCGGACGGTCCGCCAACGTCGCCGCTCACCAACTCGAAATCAGAACGTTCCCACCGTCATCGAACGCCCCGGGCCTCACCGACATGTACAACCCGCTGAGCCCAGGGCTAGCAGCAACGCCATGGCCGAGCAAGTATCGAGCACCCAGCATTGCCAGCTTCGACGGGAACACCGACTCCATCGAGTTCCTCAGAGTGTATGAGACCGCTGTGTCCATAGCGGGAGGTGGCAAGGCAATCATGGCCAAGGGGTTGCTACTAGTGCTCTCTGGCCTGGCTCGAAAGTGGTACCTCGGGATGGCTCCTCGCTCGGTGTATTCGTGGGAACAGCTCCGTGACAAGCTCACCTGTCACTTCATAGCCCACCGGAACAAGGAAATCACCTCCTCAGACCTGTTCTCCCTCAAGCAGGCCCCCGACGAGTCGATTCGCAACTTCACGCAAGTTTTGCTCAAGTGCAGTGCCAGATCTCGGATATCACCGACAAGAGCGTATGCGAGGCCACCCGCCATGCGATCTATAACCCCGACTTGGCAGGAAAGCTTGATAGGGAGGAGCCCAAGACTGTCGCAGAGCTGTACGAGATCATGCGCACCTACTCCAAGTCTGAAGACGGGAAGGCCCGTAGGCAGGCAGAGGCACATGCGCTTGCAGACTGGACCGGGCCAAAAGAGGAAACCTATGATTGGCGCGCCCGGAGGTAGAAGGACGTGTACCACGTGGAAGAGGAGGAGCGTCGTCCCGCCAAGCAGGCACGTAACAGCGACCAAGGCCACGAGTCGGGCCGTCCCGAGCGGAACTCCCACGGCCAAGCCTACCCGCATGGAGGTCGCGGTCAAGGTCAGAGGTACGGAGACGACTCCGGGCACGGAAGAGGCAGCAACAATGGAAGCGGAGGACGAAGGCCCGGCGGAGACAACCGAGTATTCTGCGAGTTCCACGGCTGGGCCTTCCATACCACCGCGGAATGCGATCTAGTCGCTGCCGCCCGAGCGATCAAGCAGCGGGGGCTGGCTACTAGAACTAACGCCCCGCGACATGACCGCGCGGTAGCTCAAGAATGTCAGGCCCTGCCGCCCCCGCTGCCGCGCCCGCTCCTTAAGGAGCTGCCGAAGCCAGTTGAGGATCCACGGCGTCGCATCGTGCACGCCATCACCGGTGGCTACACCCACACCTTCCCTTCCAAGCGACAGCGTCGAGCCTACACTTGACAGGTGCAGCACATCAACTCGTCCCCACCCACCGAGCTACCATCATGGGTCGGTGCTACTGTGACCTTCGGCCCCGAGGACGCCGCGGGGATCAGCCTCCCCCATCACGACGCCCTCGTCATCTCGTTGGTCATAAATGACTGTGAGGTGCGTCGTGTCTTCATCGACGGAGGAAGCTCGGCGGACATACTGTTCGCATCCACCCTCGCGGAGATGGGGATACCGCGGGCATGCCTCGCTCCCGCTGGCATCCCGCTCCTTGGCTTCGGAGGCGAGCCGGTACTTGGCCCTGAGATGATCAAGTACTTGGCCCTGGCCCCGAGATGATCAAGTACTTGGCCCTAGCCCGGGCCATGGAGAAGCACTTCACCGGCATCACCGTTCGCAGCATCCCACACGCTGCAAATGCCGACACCGATAGTCTCGCAAGAGCCGCGAGCACGAAGACCGAAATCCCCCAAGGGGCTTTCTACGAAGTGATCTCGGAGCCCGCCACAAAGGGGCTCCCTGATGTGTGCCTCATCAGCGAGCAAGACTGGAGGACCCCGATCACGAGTTATCTCTCCGACGAAACTGAAAGGACCAAGATGTCGCCTAGAGGGGGTGAATAGGCAATTAAAACTTCTAATCAATTCTAGCCAATTTAAATACGGAATTAAACTATTGGCTATGAGCAAGATTATCCCCCACTAGAACTTGGTTCAACTAGTACACAAGTAACCTAATCAAGTGTATATGATTTCAAAGCTAGGTTGATTAATAATCAATACTATATGGCAAGCAATTCAATTCTATACAAGATATATATTATAGCAAGAATGAATTGCAAGAATGAAATGCGATATGTAAAGGAGATAAGGGACAAACGATGTATGACCCGGAGTTCGAATATCCACCGATATCCTACGTCTTTGTTTGAGGACCCGATCACACTTGATCAAGGTGGGCTTCCTCTCAAGCCACTTCCTCTCGAGAACTCTCCGGAGTCTCCTCAACCACTGCGGCTAGCTCCTTCCTCCACTCCCGGAGATGGCGAGCTCCAAAGCAGCCACTTCACAATCTCTCACGCCTCTTCACAATCTTCATGAAGAAATCACCGAGCTCACAACCACCAAGCCGTCTAGGATTTGGTGGCCTTCAAGAGTAACAAACTCTCGGACACGCGCTCGAACACAATCGACGCCGAATGCTCAACACAATGCAACTAATGCACACATCAAGTGCAACCGATGCACAAACTCTTCCTCACACCTCAATCTAGCAACACATGCACTTGAGGACTTTAGAGAGGGTAGGAGCAAGAGGAGAGGATTAACAAATGACACAAGAGGTAGCAGCAACCATCCCCACGGGCTAGGGTGGATATAAATACCCAAACCCCCAAAAACTAGCCGTTGGATAGTTTCTGTGAAAAGGCCGGTCAGACCGCCTTATAAGGCCGGTTAGACCGCCCTTACTCCAACGGCTATAAAACTAGCCGTTGGACCTCCTGACACACAGGAAAACCAACACCCGAACATTCCGGGGTAGAAACTCCGGACACTCCGGATGAACACTCCCGAAAGCACCAAGCCTTGAGACAACCCCCGGACATTCCGGATATCACCCGGATACTCTGGGAAACCACCCGAGAGCAGTCCAAAACTGAGCCAACACTCATCTGGACACAGAGGGCCGGTCTGACCGTGGTACTGAGCCGGTCAGACTGCCTCACTAGACCGAGCTACCGCACAGGCAAGCCAGTACACACAAGGCTGGTCTGACCGCCTTACAAGGCCGGTCATCCTCTGGCTAAAAACCTAGAGCCACAGACTGGTCCAGTCTGACCTTCACAGAGAGCCGGTCAAACCTCTTCACACAGCCGGTCAGACCGCCACCCAGGCCGGTTAGACCTCTGTGACTCAGGCAAAACCTAGAACACTAAGTTCTAGATTTCTGACAAAAGTCAACACGCACACAACAATGGTTTGAGCATCCGACAACCGATTTGATTGCGCTACACATCCGGTAGCCCCTCTTGATAGTACAGCTATCGAACCTATAACCCAGTCTCCGACCAAACTCTATGAGACCGGCAAAACTAGAAACCCTAGTCTATGGCATACCTTTGCCTTGAGCAATCCTTGCCGAACTTGACGAACACATCATCCAAGTCCCGTCGCTTCTCATTGCTCTTCTTAGCTTGTCATCAACTCCACTTGAGCTTGATGAAAATCTCCATCCTCGCTCCCCACCTCGATCCTCTCTCGATCCTCTCTCGATCTTTGGAAGCTTGATGAAGTCCAAATGATAGCTCCACATGCACCAAGCATAGGAGGCTTTTCTCTTTTTATCTTCTTCACCGGTTCACCACCAAGGCTTAAACCGCAAGCATCAAGTTCATGAGTCCTCACCATGCTTGACTTGATCTTGCTCTTCCATTTGGCACATATGAATAACTCGATTCATCTCTTGCCACCATATGAACCTAACCCCAACTCACTCTCAAACACATAGCATGTGGGTTAGTCCATAAACCTAAATTGACAATCTCATACCTTTGTCACTTGGTCCATCTACCGCAAGCGACACAGTCTTCTTTGCTTGATTGTCAACTTTCTTCAATCCAACTCATGGATTTAATCTTCGATCCTTTAGCTCAACAAATGAGCCCGTGGACCCTAACCCCAACACACTTTATCACCAAGCAACTGGGTTAGTCCATAAGACATTATTAATGACAATATACCTTAGTTATTTGAACCACTCAAATGACTTAGCCTTCACACTTATCGCCAATCTTCTCGAGTCCAACTCATGGACTTCCTCTTGTTCTTCACTTAGTTCAACTCATGAGCTTCACACACCTCGATCATCTTTGAGTTCTCTCCTTGAACTACAATCTTGATCATCCGAGGTCTTCTTCTCTCTAGCTTCTTCTTGAATCACATGAGCTACACCACTAGAGCTCATTGATTTCGATGCATAGTTTTGATCTCATGGCATTCCTCAATGAGTCCATCTTCTATACTTCATGCATCACCTATGGAACATAAACTCACAAACAATTCTAGATCCAATTGTTAGTTCATAGGTATCATCATTAATTACCAAAACCACACTTGGGGGCTAGATAAACTTTTAGAAACAGAGCCTGCTGACCCCGCAGAAGTGCGAAGGCTCAAAAGTCGGGCCCGGGGCTTCGTCGTCCACGACAACGCTCTGTACAAGCGCGGGGTATGCGCACCCTATCTTCGGTGCGTCTCCAAGGAGGAGGGACTCGAGCTGGTCCACAAAATTCACCAGGGGCTGTGTGGGTCACACCTTGCCCCCGCGCCTTGGTATCAAAGGCATTCCATCAAGGGTTCTACTAGCCCACCGCTCTTCGCGATGCACAAAGCCTCGTTAGAACCTGCCCCGCATGCTAATGGATGGGACGAGGCACGAAGCTCCCCGCGAACGAGCTGCAGCCCATCCCACCGTTGTGGCCACTGGCCCGTCGGGGCATTGACCTTGTTGGCCCATTTGGGTCGAGGAGTCGCGGGTTCAAGTTCGTCGTCATCGCCGTCGACTAATTCTCTAAATGGATCGAGGCCGAGCCCTTAGCCAAGATAACATCGGCAGCCGTGCAGAGGTTCGTATGGAAGAATCTCATTTGCCGCTTCGGCGTCCCGAGGGAACTCACCGTCGACAACTATCGACGACTAAATGCCGGCGTCGGTGGTCCGAGAGGACCCCCTTTGGGATTCAGCCGGGGAGGAGCTAGCACCGGAGCTACGGTCTGCCTAGGCCCGGTTTAAAGATAGAAAACAGAGACAAAGATTTATCCAGGTTCAGGCCACCGCGAAGGTGTAAAACCCTAGTTCTAGTTTGGTGTGTGTGTGTATTAACGTTTTTAGAGATTACAAAAGCCCTTGCTCGCTCCAAGGGAGTTCGTTTCCAAAGGATTCTAACAAAAGATCCAACCGAAAAAAGCTCCACCTTTTGCATGGCCTCGGTTCTCCCTTATATACCCGGAGGTTTACCACAGTGGCCGAAGGGAATTAAATGCAGCGGATGCGCTGCTTATGTGGGGGGGGGCGTGGGCACGCCATGCCGGCCGCCGAAAGCTGCTGCGGAAGAGATGTCTGTCTGACAGACCATCCTCGGAAAACGGGTCTTCATCATGAGTTGAAATGCGCTGGAGAGGACTTAACGGGCAAGCAACCCGCCACGGTGACAACCACCCGGGCCCCACGGGCCTAAGGGATGCACCTGGGCGCGCCGTACCGTGCCCGAAAGTCATAAAGCGTGTCAGATGATAACTGACAGGCCTTATCACGTCGGTGGACGCCCGCGTTGGGCAGGAGTAGGCATGCCTGCTGATAGGCATTAAATGCACTGGACAGGCCTTAAATGCGCCCGATGGGACACGTGGAAAGGGCCCGCTGGGGCCCCTCAGAAGGCACCGCGGAACCCCCGCCACGTGTACTGGTGGACCCACGAAGATTGCTCGGGTCAAGGCCCCCGAGGGGTGTTCGGGGCACCCCGCCACGTGGCGCTGTAGGAGGAAACAGGCGGTGCTCGGGGTAGGACCTCCGAGGGGCGCTCGGGGTTCCCGACCACTCGCAGCATGTGGGCCACTTGACTGAACCCGCAGGGGCCAAGCGGACACAGTGCTCGGGGGGCAAGCCCCCGAGCGCATACCCCCGATTCCCACGCCCCTCGGGCAACGTGGCATCGAGTTTAGCCCTTTTGTCGACGGCCCAGGGAACCCTAGTTCCCGTACCACCGACAGTAGCCCCCGGGCCTGCTCCCAAAAAAACGCCGGCCCAGAAAGGGGGCAAGATTGGGGGCGGGCCCAAAAAGATCTTCTTGGGCCAACAGAGATGCCGGCCCACCGAAGGGGAAACCGGCGGGGAAGTTGATCCGACCTCCTCGCGGGGCGTGCGGAGGGAATCCACTCCGATTTTTGCACCTCGTGGGGGGCCCAATCAGTTACGAAAACCGATCCAGCCCCCACGACCGCGCGGTGCACGAAGCGTTGCAGCCATTTCAAATTCCTCCCAACCCTTTAAATGCTCCGCTGCCCGTACGCCTCCACTTTTTCACGCCTTTCACAACTGCTTCTTCTTCCCTGCGCCGTCTGCCTCCGCTACGCCCTTTCGCCTCCTTGAGCCAAAACTTTCTTCTCTCTCTCCACACCCTTCGCCACCATGCCACGAAATTCGAGGAGCTCCAAGCGCCGCTCGTCCCTCGCCGCCCGCTGCAGCCCCCGGCATCCTCCCCAAGTCCCGCCTCCTGAACGAGGAGGCCATGGACAAGCTACGGACGATGCTGGTTCCGCGGGGGAAGAAAAGCCACAGGGAGGTGCGGCCGGCCACGTACCCGCTAGAGCCGGAAGAACACGAGACCGTCATCTTCTCCAGCTTCATCGCAGTGGGGCTGGTGTCGCTGTTCTCCGCCTTCTTTATGGCAGTGCTGGAGGAGTATGAGATCCACCTGATCCACCTCACTCCCAATTCGGTGGTGATGCTGTCGATCTTCGCTCACCTCTGCGAGATGTTCGTGGGGGTGATGCCATCGGTGGCGCTGTTCTGCCACTACTTCGTGCTCCGGTCGTCGGGGAAAGGCCGGGGCTCCGACCGGAGGGAGACTGCGGGGAGCTGCAACTTCCAGCTCCGGGAGAAGATGGGGGAGGCCTACATTCCGCAGGAGCTGCGGAATAAGTGGGACGATTGGCGCCAGCAATGGTGCTATATGACCACCGACCCGCACCTCCGGCTGCAGCTTCCCGACGGCCCGGCGGAACCGCAGCGGAGGACGTGGGAGTTCCTGCTGGAGGACGACGATCTTCTAAAGCCGGTGGTGGATCGGATCGCGCACTTGCGGTCCGTGGGGCCTGACGGCGACCATGGTCATCGGGGACTTCATCCGGCAGCGGCTGGCACTGCTGCGGGAACGCGGCCACGCAGCGTGGATGTATACCGGCATCAATGACTACGGCCAGACGGAGGCCGGCCTGGCGGGGGAGCTTGCGCCCGACGCCATCAAGATGCTGCTACAGACCCTCTTGGGCTCCGGAGCTTCCACGGGCGCCGAGCTGTCCCGGCCGAATCTTCCACTTTGCCTTCACGCGAAGCGTGACGAGATCCGGGCATCGCTCCCCGAGTTCGACTCGAAGGGGGCTGATGTCGCAGAAGGATGCCAGGGCGGCGCAGATGTCCCGCCACATGGTGCTCGCGGAGGGCGAGGGCACCGATGAAAGCGGATCGAGGGCCGGCGCCGTCGGTGAGGATCCCGCAGACTCGAAGGGGAAGAGGGCGTAGCCGCCGTCTCCTCCGACCCCTTCGTCACCACCATCTCCGCCGCCGCCTTCGCCACGTCCCTCACCTCCCCGCCGGACGGCGGCGGGAGCCGGGGGCAGCAGCGCGGGGCCAAGCAGTGCCCAGCCGGCGGCGGCTGCGGGCGCGGCGCCGGCGAGCTCGGGGCAAAGCAGTGCCCAGCCGGCGGCGGTCGAGGGCGCGGCTCCAGCGAGCTCGGGGCAAGGCAGCGCGCAGCTGGCGGCGGCCGAGGGCGTGGCACAGGCGAGCTCAGCGCAAGGCATCACCCAACAGGCGACGGTCGAGGGCGCGGCGCAGGTGGGCTTGGGGGCCGCCGAACCGGCGGCCGCGAGCAAAAAAACGGAAGGAACCAGCGCCGGCGACAAGTACGGGATTCGAGGTCCCGACCTCGCGCTGGCGATACCAAGGGCCTTCGAAGAAGTAAGTCACGAACCTTGCTTCCTTTGCTTTTTAAAATGGGTGTGCTGCGCTCGGGAGTTAACCCGATCTGTCTGTTTGGATTTCAGGGCGCCTAAGAAGGCTCGGACGTCCCCGAGCCCCCTAGACCCAAACGAGCTCAGAAGTCGGCTCGGGGGGCGAACTTGCCCCGAGCGCAGAGGCTGGTCTCGAGGGGCGAGGCTACCGCCAGGGTCGAGCCTGCCCCGACCACGGAGGCCGGTCCGAGCGCCGAGGAGACCCCGGGGACTGAAGACACCCCGGGGGAAGTGGCCGTCCCGAGCGCCGAGGAGACCCCAGGGACGGAAGACACCCCGGGGACCGAAGCTGCCCCGAGCGCCGAAGATGCCCCGGGGACGGGGGATGCCCCGAGCACGGAGGCTGCCCCGGGGGCCGGAGACTCCTCGGGGGCCGGGACTGCTCCGAGCGCGGACGAAGCCGAGGGGTCCGCAGCTCTCGCGACCCAAAGGGGCGTGGGAGCGGAGACCGAGCTGGCGCGGCCCGAAGGAGAGCTCGGGGACGCAGGGGTCCCGAGTCTTCCAGTGGGCCCGAGCGCTGATCGGGGGAGCTTGGCGCCCAGAAGCGAGGAGCCCTCCGAGCTCGAAGAGTTCTCCGGGAGGGCGAGCTCGCTCCCCGCCGAGCCAAGCCGGGGGCCGAGCTTGGCGCACCGCCTGCTGGACCAAGTCCAGGCTGCCCTCTCCAAGGAGAAGAAAGCCTTGGAGGAGCAGGAAAAGGCCTTGACAGAGCTGCGAACAGCTCTGGATGAGTGGGGAGGCATCTCTTGCCCAGGCCGAGGTCGACTTCTCTGCGCGGCTCCGCATCACCCGCCTCAAGCACCAGAAGGTTGTCGAAGACATCGCCAAGGAAAGAGCGGAGGTGTCGGAGATGCGGGCGGCACCGATAGACGACGCCGAGGAGCTACTGGAGTGCGAGAAGGAGCTAGCCTCCCGCAAGGCGGAGGCTGACCGGTGCCAGGAGCAGGTCGCTCTCCGAGAAACTCTGCTTGCCACGCAAGAGGAGGCGCTCGAGGGGCAAGAGAGACAGCTCGAGGAGGGCGAGCCTCCCTGGACCAGCGGGCCCGCGAGCTGGACGGCGAGGTGGCGCGGCGCGCTGAGGCCGCCCTTAAGGAGACCGCCGATCGACTCCAAAAAGAGATTGAGGAGAAAGATCGGCGCGTCCGAGACTTGGAGCAGCGCGTCGAAGACGGCAACGTCACCAAGCGGCGGTCGGCGGAGCGGGTGAAGGAGCTTGTCAGAGTATTATTCCGGCAATACTTAATATGGGGCGGTGTGAGCACAGCAAATCAGGATGGCTGCACACGGGAGACAAGATTTAGACAGGTTCAGGCCCTCTCGGAGAGGTAATACCCTACGTCCTGTGTTTGGTGGCTGGTATTGCGTGTATCCCGAGTGCCGCAAGCCCTAGAGAATCGATCTCGAGGAGGCTTGAGCTATGAAACAATGGAGACTAGGTCAGATAGATTGGGCGAGATGATCTAGGATGAGGATACCGATCGGAGGTCCCCTATCGGGCCTTATATAGCCGGCCGGGATAGGGTTACAGGAGTCCGGATCGGGTTAATAGATTGATTTCCTATTCGGTTACAACAGATTCCGGGTAAGCTGAACAGGTATTAGTCCTTGTCTTGTACCCCACGTTGGTGAGGCGCCCCCGTGCTGGAGTCGGACTCCGAGTAGTCGGCCTGGCCCATCCTATGCCCGAGTGGCCAGTTTTGTCCTTCTTGATGATACCCGGGTGCTATGTCATCGTCAGTAGCCCCCGAGCCTTTAGCCGACTGGATTAGTCGGACGGAGGCTGCTTCTTTAGACTTCACTTTGGGGCACGAACAGTGCACCCAGAGGGTATAGCCCCTGAGCCTCTACTCGGTTCGAAGAACCGAGTGGAGGGACCTCATGACTTTTCCCGAATAGCTGATTTTTGTCTTGGTTACGCCGAGTGCTTTTGCCTTCTCCCCTGGGCAGGCTTCCCCGAGTAGCACCCGGCCCTTCCGAGTGGGTTAAGGCCAGCTAGAGTCCCCTGAAGGAATGCCTCCGAAATTAGCGTCAGAACCAGAATACAGGCTGTAGTGCTTCGGTCCCGAGTTGTTCGGTGTCCGACTAGAGCAGTCGGATGGAGATTCCTTGTTGTCTTGTGGATTTCACACTGGGGGCACGAACAGTGCACCCAGTGGGTGTAGCCCCCGAGCCTCCACTCGGTTCGTGGAACCGAGCGGAGGGTCTTGATGATTTTCTCGAGGCTGATGGAGGAGGAGGAGGTCCATGCTGCAGCAAAACGCTTTCGCCGACCGCGCTAACCTGTGGAAGTAGGAATAAATACATGAACCGTTCGCAAATGCATGTTAAGTACTCGGGAAGTCCGAGTGTGACTTTGCATGTTTCGGTGAACTTGTGTCATGTTTACTAATCTCTTCTTTCGTAAAGATTCGTTCATGTGTAAGTTAGCCCTTTGTGCGTGCTCTTGCTGACCCGTCGTATCCCCCATTGCGTTGAGATTAGCCGTGGGCTGTTTCCCGTGTAGCGTAGGGTTGTGGCGTAGACCGGCGATCGAAGACGAAGAGTTAACGCCGGGCTGTTTACACAGTACTAAAATAATTATTGAAAGAGAGGAGCCCGAGTGTGTTTAGGCGCACCCAGTGTGGTGTAGCCCCCGAGTGTTCGCTATGTGCAGCCGTGGGCGTGCATAGCGGGCCAGTCGGGAACCCCAAAAGTTACTCAGATGGAGCAAAAAAAAATATTTATTCACTTATTCATAATTAAAATATGGAAATACAAAGCTTAAGCATAGAAACGACTTAGCTGTTCAATGTTCCAAGCGTTGGTGACGAGGTTGCCGTTTTTATCCTTCAGTCGGTAAGCCCCCGGGCGTAGTCGGGCGGCAACGTACGGCGCATCCGAGTCCACCATGAAGTCCTCCCGAGAAGGATTGTGGCTTCCCGAACCCTTGAAGCCGTCCGAGTCGTAGTCGAGGACGGGTAGAAGGGACTCGATCGTACCAACCAGTCAGGATCTCTATTCGACGGGTGAAGACCCGTTCCCGAGCAGTAGATCCGATTCGAGCGCGATCAGGTTGTTGGAGTTGATCGCCGAATTAGTCAACTCGGATGAGGTTCCGAGCACTAAAGACGATGAAGCCCCCGGCAACTGGTGGAAGCCGAGTCGCCGAGGTGGAGCTTGCCGAGCAAGTCGACGATGAAGCCGGCGACAAAGCCCCCGGGCAACTGGCTAGAAACCGAGTCGCAGAGGTAGAGCCTGTTGAGCAAGTCGGCGTTGGAGTCGGCGATGAAACCCCCGGGCAACTGGCTGGAAGCCGAGTCGCCGAGGTAGAGCCTGCTGAGCAAGTCGGCGATGAAGTCGAGCATTTCGAATCGGAGAGCTTATCCTGGAGCGGCGGCGGAGGTCCGGGGGTCGAAGCTCATGACCTGGCCCAGAACAAAGTCACCGTCGTTGTTGAAGAAACCCATCTGGATCTGTTCAGATGGATCTACGCGCACAGCCCCTACCTGGCGCGCCAACTGTCGGAGTATTATTCCGGCAATACTTAATATGGGGCGGTGTGAGCACAGCAAATCAGGATGGCTGCACACGGGAGACAAGATTTAGACAGATTCAGGCCCTCTCGGAGAGGTAATACCCTACGTCCTGTGTTTGGTGGCTGGTATTGCGTGTATCCCGAGTGCCGCAAGCCCTAGAGAATCGATCTCGAGGAGGCTTGAGCTATGAAACAATGGAGACTAGGTCAGATAGATTGGGCGAGATGATCTAGGATGAGGATACCGATCGGAGGTCCCCTATCGGGCCTTATATAGCCGGCCGGGATAGGGTTACAGGAGTCCGGATCGGGTTAATAGATTGATTTCCTATTCGGTTACAATAGATTCCGGGTAAGCCGGACAGGCATTAGTCCTTGTCTTGTACCCCACGTTGGTGAGGCGCCCCCGTGCTGGAGTCGGACTCCGAGTAGTCGGCCTGGCCCATCCTATGCCCGAGTGGCCAGTTTTATCCTTCTTGACGATACCCGGGTGCTATGTCATCGTCAGAGCTCCAGGAGGTGCTGTGGCTCGAGGAGGCGAAAGCGAGGAAGGCGGAAGAGGGCCACCTCGAGCTTCTGAAGGAAAGGGACGACGCGACCAAGCTAATGCGCAGCATCTTCCGACGGGCCCAACGCACGGTCGAAGATGCCGGGCTTGGCCGCGTCGACGTAATCTCGGGCCCAGACTCCTTGGGCAATTTGGCCCTCCACTTCGACACGATTGCCGACCGGCTGGGGGCGTTGAAGGCAGCGGTGCAAGAGTTGGCGGTCCGGGAGGGCCGCGATTTGGCCGCCATGGTGGCGGAGCATGTGCTTGCATGCTACCGCAGCCGAGACCCCCACTTCTCCTTAGAGCCGACGAGGCTCGGGGTCGACGAAGAGGGGGAGGACGCGAAGCCGTCTGCGAGGTCACCGAAGAGATTGCCCGCAACTTCTCTCGGGACGCCGACGCCGCCGACGACGACGAGGAAGACGACGCCGGCGGGGACTAGGCCGTCCCTCTGTATCTTTTCTGTTTTTTGCTTTTGCCTGAGGCCCGAGAGCCTCTGTAAAGACTTTTATGCTATCTTTAATTCAGACTTTGCTCCATATTTTGTCTTGCTTCTTTTTTGCAAGTGTAAAGCGTGGACTTGGCTCCACTTTTTAAACTTGCTACTGATGTGACGATCGGTGCTGACTTGGCTCCGCACCTCCGCGCCCTCGGACTTGGTGAAGCTTTGAAGTTGAGTTGGAGACTTTGCCGAAGAAGCATCCGATTCTCCCGACTGAGCAGGACGACCACTCGGGGCGGCCCCGAGGAGCCTAGCCCCCGAGAGTTGGATGCGTCTGGCTCTTGCCCGAGCAATCCTGCCCCGAGGACACCAGCCCCCGAGAGCCGGATGCCTTCGCGCCGCGCTTCGGGAACCCGAGGACCCAACATCCCCGAGAAGCTGGAAACGCCGCCCTTCTTGACGGTGCCGTGCTTTGGGAAACCCGAGGACCCAACGTCCCCGAGAATCTGGAAACGCCGCCTTTCTTGGTGATGCGGCCCTTCGGGAACCTGAGGACCCAATGTCCCCGAGAAGCTAGAAACGCCGCCTTTCTTGGCGCTCGGGAGCACGCAACTTCGGGGTCGGGCTCCCCTGCAAGCACGTCCAAGTGCTAGTGCTCGGGACATTGTTACAAGTGGCTTAAGTATCAACAGACATCTTATTGTGCTGATTTTTTCATTATTTAGTTTCAACAGGCTCCTCTTTTTACACAGGGAGGTTCTTACGTGACACGGACCCCCTGCGCCACTAGCCCGTCCATTGGGGTGCTCTGGAGCACCAATGTGAGCGCGTAGGGTACCCGGGCGGCTTTCGGCCAGGCTGGTGCCCTGGGTTCGGAAACCAAGCGAGGCGACCAGGGCTTTTAGGCGACAACCCGGAATACTTCTCGTGACTCACACTATTATTTCAGAACGTCCCTGCCTTACGAATGGGCGGGGCACAAGATCGTAGGCGCGAGAAACTCTCCGTGGAGGTTGTAGGAGAAAAACTCTGAAAACTGAGGGAAAGCACAGCAAAAAAACTTAGCCCAAGTGTGGCAACGAGTGCCTTTTCTGTCGCTCTTGTATATCGGCGCCGGTTTCACCCTAGGTTTCCACCTTGGTGTTGGCGATGGCCCTCGGGAGCTTCGCACAGTTTATCTGTAAAACTCCGCAAGCGGTTATAACACTTTGTGGGTAAGGACGCCTCTTCCTGAGTATTATCAAGGCTTCCCCTTGTCAGGACCCACTGGTTTTCGAATCAGCCGACTGGTCCCGAGCACGAGAGGTAGGTTTATCCGGACACCCCGCGAGACGGCAGCGCTCGGGGCAATCGACCAGGCCGAGCGCCATTGGCCAGGGGCTTATTTGCCCTGACTCGGGGGGCACTTGGGGTGCGATTGCCAGACCGAGTGCTAACAGCTCAGCACTGGATGTCAGATCATCCCGACTTCTCATACCCCGACCAGTCGGGACTTACTCGCACAACGGGGACATGGGGGCCAAGTACTCGAGAAAGCGATCTCCATGCCGACAAGCGCAACTATAAACAACAAGATGCTTGAAAAAGGATGAAAACTGATATCAAAATAGCTCACATGCTATTCGTGAGAAAAACTTATAATACTACTGATGTAGTTTATGATACAAGGGAGTCCCCCGAGCGTATATGCGAGCGCACGGGCTAGTTGGGCGGCCTTTGACCGGACTGGTGCCCGGGGTTCGGGAACCAAGCGGGGCGACCAGGGTTTAGGTGACGAACCCGGAACACTCCCTAGACCTGCTTTTACTAATCGGGGGCTGGCCCGAAATGTAAACAAAAACTTACCCGGGCCATTCACGGATAAAACTTGCGCAGGTGCTCGATATTCCACGCGTTGGACAGCGGCATACCATCTTTTGCAGCCAGCCGGACTGATCCTGGTTGGGAGACGCCGGTCACTCGGTAAGGGCCTTCCCACATGGGGGAGAGCTTGTTCTTTCCTTCCCGCGTCTGGGCGCGACGAAGTACTAGATCCCCGACCTCCAGTGACCGGGCCTGAATATGGCACTGGTGATAGCGTCTTAGGCTTTGCTGATATCTGGCGGCGCGGAGGGCAGCTCTGCAACGGTGCTCTTCAAGGTAGTTGACGTCCTCGCGCCTTCTTTGTTCTTGATCTTCCTCCGAGTACGCCCTGACCCGAGGAGAGCCCAAGGAGATCTCGGATGGGGAGGACTGCTTCCGCCCCGTATACGAGGAAGAAAGGAGTCTCTCCAGTTGCTCTGCTCGGGGAGGTCCGATCTGACCAGAGGACGGCAGGGAGCTCGTCGATCCAACCAGCGCCACACTTCATGAGACAATCAAGTTCTCGTCTTGAGCCCTCTGAGGACCTGCACATTGGCGTGCTCTACCTGTCCGTTGGCGCGTGGGTGGGCAACCGAGGCGAAACAGATCTTGATCCCGATGGACTCGGAGTACTCGAGGAAGGCGTCGCTTGTGAATTGCGTACCGTTGTCGGTGATGATCCGATTAGGCACTCCAAAGCGGCTCACGATTCCTCGGATGAATTTGATCGCTGTGTGCTTGGTGATCTTGACGACCGGCTTCGCTTCTGTCCACTTAGTGAACTTGTCGATGGCGACGTAGATGTGCTCGTAGCCCCCGATCGCTCGGGAGAACGGCCCAATGATATCCAACCCCCAGACCGCGAAAGGCCATGACAGGGCGATGGTTTGAAGCGCCTGAGCTGGCTGATGAATTTGCTTGGCGTGGAATTGACACTCCTCGCAGTGTCGAACCAGCTCGACGGCGTCCTGGAGAGCAGTTGGCCAGTAGAAGCCTTGCCGAATGGCCTTCCCGACCAGCGTGCGGGATGACGTGTGGCTCCCGCACTCGCCCTCGTGGACATCCGCGAGCAAGTCGCGGCCTTCTTCCCGAGAGATGCACCGTAGGAAGACGCCACTGAAGCCCCGCCGGTAGAGTTCCCCATCTACCAAAGCGTAGCACTTCGCTTGGCGCGCGATCCTTTCAGCAGTGGCATCGTCCTCAGGGAGGATGTTTTCTTTCAGGTATCCCCGAATCTCGGAGATCCAGGGAGCTTCCTAAGGACAAGTGGCGAGCACCGAGTGCTCGCCGGGCGGCGGCATCCTGACGGGATTACCCACTGAAGATGCCACCTGGGTAGGCTCACCTAGGCGCGAGGTTCCCCCTTCGTCTTGGTCGGCGGCCTTGACGGACGGCCGAGTGATCCTTTCTTCAAAGGCCCCAACCGGGACCGGTTCCCGAGAGGACGCCAGTAGCGATAGGTAGTCGGCGGCTTCGTTGTAGCGGCGCGGGACATGTTGGAGTTCCAACTCGTCGAATCGCCGCTCCAACCTCCTGACTTCGTTCAGGTACGCCGCCATTTGGGGATCCGAACACTAGTACTCCTTGGACACCTGGTTGACGACTAGCTGGGAGTCGCCTTTAACAAGAAGTCGCCGGATGCCGAGGGACGCGGCGGCACGGAGCCCCGCGAGAAGTCCCTCGTACTCGGCCATGTTATTGGTGGCTCGGAACAGGAGTTGCACGACGTACTGGAGCTCTTCACCTATCAAGGAGGTGAGAACCACTCAAGCCCCCGCGCCCTTAAGCGTAAGGGAGCCGTCGAAGTGCATGGTCCAGTGTTGGGTTCCTTCTTGCCCCGGATTGGCGGTTATTTCTTCCCCTTCGTCTTCAGGCACTGGCGTCCACTCGGTGACGAAGTCAGCCAGGGCTTTGCCTTTGACTGCCCAATTGCTGACGAAGCGCAGATTGAACTCACCAAGCTCAATTGCCCACTCGACGATCCGACCGGTAGCTTCCCGGTTGTGAAGGATGCGATCGAGAGGGAATGCAGTAAACCACCCGGACCTCATGGGCTTGGAAATAATGCCGCAGCTTTCTCGACGCCATAAGGATAGCGTAGAGAATCTTCTGGGCTTGAGGGTAGCGTGTCTTGGCATCCCGCAGTACTTCGCTAATGAAGTAGACTGGACGTTGTAGGACACGGCTTCTCGCTGGAACTTCCCCAGGTAGGGCACCCGGGGGAAGCTCTTGGGCCTGAGCGATGACGACCGCTCGGGGTCGCCGGGGAGCTCGGACCCCGACTTCTCCATATTGCCAGAGTGCTTGGCCCCTGACTTAGACTCGTCGCCTCTCAGGAGCTGGGACCCGAGAGCTAACTCCCCGGGCTCCAAGCCCGGGGGCTCGTTTCTTGCCCCGAGCACGCTGGGCTGCTCGGGCTTGTCGGAGAGCTCGGGCCCCGACTTCTCGGGACCCTCAGAGAGCTCGGGCCCCGACTTCTCGGGACCCTCGGAGGGCTCGGGCCTCGTGGGAGGTGTTGGGAGCTCGGACCCAACTTCTCGCTCGACCACGAGGACGGCACTTACCACCCGGGGGGTAACCGAGAGGTAGAGAAGCAAGGGCTCCTCGGGGCTCGGGGCTACCAGCACCGGGGGTGAAGTGAGGTATTTCTTGAGGCTGCGGAGGGCTTGTTCGGCCTCCGGGGTCCACTCGAAGTGGCCCGACTTTTTGAGGAGCTTGAACAGGGGCAGGCCTCACTCCCCGAGCTTCGAAATAAAGCGTTCCAAGGCGGCCATGCAGCCCGTCAGGCGCTGCACGTCATTGAGACGAGCCGGTGGACGCATCTGGTCGATGGCCCGGATCTTCTCGGGGTTTGCCTCTATTCCCCGGTTTGAGACCAGAAAACCGAGGAGCTTGCCCGACGGGACCCCGAAGATGCACTTCTCGGGGTTGAGCTTCATGCGAGTACTGCGGAGACTACCGAAAGTCTCCGCCAGGTCCTCGATAAGCATCGCTTGACCCCTTGTTTTGACGACAAGGTCGTCGATGTAGGCCTCCATATTTCGACCTAACTGAGATTGCATGGTGATACGCATGGCACGCTGATATGTGGGCCCAACATTTTTTAACCCAAAAGGCATGCGAACATAGCAAAACGTCCCCGCAGGGGTTGTAAATGAAGTTTTTTCCACATCCTCTACTGACATACTAATCTGGTGATAACCAGAATAAGCATCTAGAAAGCATAAAAGATCTCATCCCGCAGTTGAATTGACTATCTGATCAATGCAAGGTAAAGGGAAGGGATCTTTGAGACATGCCTTGTTGAGGTCGGTATAATCGACGCACATTCTCAGCTTGCCGCCGGCCTTCGGGACCACGACGGGGTTGGCGAGCCAATCCGGGTGGAGAACTTCTCGGATGAAGCCCGCAGCGAGAAGCTTGTCAACCTCCACCCGAACGAAGTCTTGTCGTTCTGGTGCTTGACAGCGCACCTTCTGCTGGACGGGCCGCGCGTTGGGGCGCACGGCGAGGCGGTGCTCAATCACCTCCCTAGGGACCCTGGGCATATCCGACGGTTGCCAAGCGAACATGTCAATGTTTGCCCGGAGGAAGGTGATGAGCGCGTCTTCCTATTTGGCGGCCAGGCGGTCGCCTATCTTAACGGTCCTGGACTCGTCTTCACCAAGGATCACCTCCTTGATGGGGATGGAGTCGTCGGGGGCCACCCTGACCTTGGTCGGGGGAGGGCCCGAGGACTCGGCGGGCTCGGCGACGTCGTCGACCGCGGCAACAGTGGAGGAGAACAACTGCTCGGCGCAGAAGACGGAGCTCTTCAAGCCGGCCGGCACAGTGATGACGCCGTTAGGCCCGGGCATCTTGATGGTGAGGTAGGCATAGTGGGAAGCTACCATGAATTTGGTGAGCGCCGGACGGCCGAGGATGCCGTTGTATGGGAGGTCGAAGTCGGCGACGTCGAAGACGACGCTCTCCGTTCGGAAGTTGTCCCTGGTCCCGAAGGTGACCATCAGGGACACCTGCCCGAGGGGCACCGTGAGGCCTGGAGTGACGCCGTGGAAGGGCATCGTCGGCTTCAGGCGCCCGGCTGGCAGCTGTATTTTGCTAAACACCTCGAGGGACAGGACGTTAAGGCCTGCGTCCCCATCGATTAGCATGCGAGTTACCTTGATATTACACACCGTCGGGGAGACCACCAACGGGAGATGGCCCACACCCGAGGTGCTCTCGGGATGATCCGAGTTGTCGAAGGTGATCGGGGTCCCCGACCACTTGAGTGGTCGAGACGCCCCGGTACTCGGGGTAGCCGAGCACACTTCTCGCGCCATTAGCTTGAACTGGCGCCGGGAAGCGTGCGTCGAGGCGCCCCCGTTGATGCATGCGACGGCTTTGAGTTCCTGGAACCCGAGGCCATCGTCCTCGGCATCGCGCTTGTTGCCACCGTCCTCGCGGCGCTCCTCGCGCTGAAGCTTGTTCTTGTCGGCGAGGAACTTCACCGTCCGGCACTCCGAAAGGTCGTGCCGGTCGGTGTTGTGCATGGGAACCATCCGCCGGCACCCTGGACAGGGGCCCGGGATGGCTTCTTGCCGCCGCTGGCTCCCTCGCGCGGTAGCTTACGCGCTCTGGCCTTGACTGCTACGGCAGACTCGGGCTTGCGCTTCTTGTTCTTGCCCTCCCGCTTCCCGGGAAGATGCGACGATGATGTGCCGTCGGCCGACGGCTGGTCAGGACGGGAGTCGTGCCACGCGCGGGCCTTAGCCGCCTTGGCGTACTTGTCCGCGACTGCGAACAGCTCCGCCGTGGACTGGATGTCGCGCGTGCCAAGCTTCTCAAACATTTTCTCGTCGCGCACTCCTTGCCGGAAGGCGACAATAACTACCTGAGGGGTAATTTTGGGTATGTTGTTGCGCACCTGGCTAAAACGCTGGATGAAGTGTCGCGCCGTCTCCCCTTTGCGCTGCTTGAGCGCGTAGAGATCACTCTCCGTGCCAGGGCGCTCGAAGGTGCCCTGGAAGTTGGCCACAAATTGGTGGCAGAGGTCCTCCCACGAGCCGATTGTACTTGAGGGGAAGGTTCATGAGCCATGAACGGGCAGAGCCCTTCAAGGCCATGGGGAACCAGTTGGCCATAACCTTCTCATCCCCCCTTGCCGCCTGGACGGCCGTGGTGTAGATCTATAGGAACTCCTCCGGGTGGAAGGAGCTGTCATATTTCTGCGGCAACTCGGGACGGAACTTGTCCGGCCAGTTGACGCGACGAAGATCCGGGGTGAAAGCCTGGCAGCCTGCTCCATAGAGCGGCGTGTTGGCTTTCGCCACCGGCTGTGCCCGGGCGCGCACCGGAGAGCGCTGACAGCTTGCGACAGGGCCAGAGGAGGATTGGCCCTCCTCTGCCCAGTCTGCGCGCCGCCTCTCCTGGTGGCGCTCGATAGTGACTCGGGCGTCTTCATCCTCCCTTTGCCGGTCGAGCCGATGACGAAGATCGGTGCAACGACCACGAGGGAAGGCGATGGAATGATGGGAACCGGAAGGCGGTTCCCTTGCCCCAGCGCGTGATGGACGCGGTGGGGGTGGCGGTGGCAACGCTGCCGGGCCGGCTCGGGAATCGCCATGTCTGAAAGAGGTGTGGGAGTTCCGGGCCGCCTCCTGACGGCGAGCGGTGGCCACCAGGTTGGTTACCTCCTGGAGCCAAGGGCCCACAGGAGATATCCCTTCCACCTGGACCAGTGGGTGCCGGAGGAGAAGCTGCACAGCGTGGAGGGCGCCGGCGGCCTCCCCCGGCGGGTCGAAGTCCAGCCGGCGACGCACCGGCTGGGGGATCTCGGCAACAAAGGGGTCGGCTTGCGCCTCCCCTTCTACCCCATAGCAGAACTGCGACGAGGCGCCGCTGGGCGCAGAATGGCACCCTTCCACCAGCGTCAGCGCTGATAGCGCTGAAGGCGAAATCATGGAAGGAGTCGGCACCCGATGCCCCCTCCGGGGACGCGGCTGCTGACTGGCCATGGAAGATGTAGCTTCGAAACCTTGACCTCCCCTACCTGGCGCGCCAGATGTCGACGACTAAACGCTGGCGTCGGTGGTCCAGGAGGACCCCCTTTGGGATTCGGCCGGGGAGGAGCTAGCACCCGGAGCTACGGTCTGCCTAGGCCCGGTTTAAAGATAGAAAACGGAGACAAAGATTTATCCAGATTCAGGCCACCGCGGAGGTGTAAAACCCTAGTCCTGGTTTGGTGTGTGTGTGTATTAACGTTTTTAGAGATTACAAAAGCCCTTGCTCGCTCCAAGGGAGTTCGTTTCCAAAGGATTCTAACAAAAGATCCGACCGAAAAAAGCTCCACCTTTTGCATGGCCTCGGTTCACCCCTTATATACCCGGGGGTTTACCATAGTGGCCGAAGGGAATTAAATGCAGCGGACGCACTGCTTATGCGGGGGGGGGCGTGGGCACGCCATGCCGGCCGCCGAAAGCTGCTGCGGAAGAGATGTCCGTCTGACAGACCATCCTCGAAAACCGGGTCTTCATCATGAGTTGAAATACGCTGGAGAGGACTTAACGGGCAAGCAACCCACCACGGTGACAACCACCCGGGCCCCACGGGCCCAAGGGATGCACCTGGGCGTGCCGTACCATGCCCGAAAGTCATAAAGCGTGTCAGATGATAACTGACAGGCCTTATCACGTCGGTGGACGCCCGCGTTGGGCCTGGAGTAGGCATGCCTGCTGACAGGCATTAAATGCACTGGACAGGCCTTAAATGCGCCCGATGGGACACGTGGAAAGGGCCCATCGGGGCCCCTCGGAAGGCGCCGCGGAACCCCCGCCAAGTGTACTGGTGGACCCACGAAGATTGCTCGGGGTCAAGGCCCCCGAGGGTTGTTCGGGGCACCCCGCCACGTGGCGCCGTAGGAGGAAACAGGCGGTGCTTGGGGTAGGACCCCCGAGGGGCGCTTGGGGTTCCCGACCACTCGCAGCATGTGGGCCCCTTGACTGAACCCGCAGGGGCCAAGCGAACACAGTGCTCGGGGGGCAAGCCCCCGAGCGCATACCCCCGATTCCCATGCCCCTCGGGCAACGTGGCATCGAGTTTGGCCCTTTTGCCGATGGCCCAGGGAACCCTAGTTCCCGTACCGCCGACAACAACAGAACTCAGTTTGATGCGGCTCCCTTCCGAAATTCTGCATCGGCCTCGGTATCAACTTATGCTTCGCTTCTATGGCCACCCCAAAGACGAACGGCGCTGTCGAGCGAGCCAATGGGATCGTCCTTTCAGGCCTCCACACACGCCTCTTTGAATTGCCCAAGGGTCTCTTGGCAGACGAGTTTCCTAGCGTGTTATTGTCCACCCGCACGGCGGCCAGTCGAGCCACAGGCTTCACACCCTTCAAATTATTATACGGAGAAGAAGCGGTGACCCCTGAAGAAATCAAGATTGGGTCCCTGCGCACTGCAATGGCCTTCGGCGGGGACTCCCATGAGGTATCCCTCGAAACGCTCGATGTTGTTCGGCAGGAGGCTGCTCTCAACATTGATCGGTACCAGGCCACCATGGCAAAGGCATACAACAAGACCGTCCGCCCACGACCCATCCACGTCGGCGACCTCGTGCTCAAGAAGAAGGCGAACCCAAAAATCAACGGCAAGCTAAGCTCGAAGTGGGAAGGACCGTACGAGGTGGTCCACGCCAACCGCCCAGGAGCGTTCCATTTGGCAACCCTCGACGGGGGTGAGCTGAAGCACAGCTGGAACGCTGACAATCTCCGTAAGTACTACGTGTAGCTATGGCTCCTCTAAATGTAGCTGCTGCGTCGGCATTTTTTGTGTTTTGAAGTAGTGCGGCCGGGGTAAGGGCCTCTGCGACGGTCACTACCCCCGCTCGGTCGTCCACTTAGGTTGAAGTCGACGCATCGTCTTCGCCTCTTTTTGTAATCAGCCTTAGCGCCCCCAGGTCGTTAGGCCTTAATGGAAAACTCAAAACAGCGGCACCATGCCCCCCAGGCAAAAGGGATCCACTATCTCCATCCAGAACAGAGTATCCCTTCCCTCCGGGGTTGTGCGACCGTAACTTACCGTGATGTCGAGCTATCTCCATCCAAAACAGTGTCCCTTCCCTCCGGGGTCGTGCGATGATAACTCCCCGCGATGTCGAGCCACCTCCATCTGGGATAGAGTGTCCCTTCCTCCAGGGTCGTGCGACGACAACTCCCCGCGATGTCGAGCCATCTCTGTCCGGGATAGAGTGTCCCTTCCCTCCGGGGTTGTGCGACGGTAACTCACCACGATGTCGAGCCATCTCCATCAGGAACAGAGTGTCCCTTCCCTCCGGGGTCGTGCGATGATAGCTCCCCGCGATGTCGAGCCACCTCCGTCCAGGATAGAGTGTCCCTTCCCTCCGGGGTCGTGCGACGACAGCTCCCCGTGACGTCGAGACAGACACGTGTGTCAGGATAAGGCAGAAATGCTTTTACACGCGCCATTAGGCACTAAGTGTCTTTGGATGGCAGGCGAATACGGTGCTTCGTACCCGATAACACATTTATTTCTTTATTGCTGCATTCTACAAAGGAACAAGCGCTCTCAAGTGCACCATCGAGCACTAAATGTTTTTGGATGGGAGAGGGTACGGCACCGTTCACTCGACAAACGCCCCCACCATCGTACACCTGGTATAAGCCGACACACATACATGCTTACAATGAGAAAAGCTCAAACTTATTGAGAATGTCGAGCAAGGCCTGCAAGAAACGCCAAGACCTCTGCGTCGCTCAAGACGCGCACATCGTCATCTTGCCTCTCAGTTTTTGTTAATTGGTGTGAAGCATGGCACTTGGTGGACTCAGATCTAGCGGGTGCTGTCCCAAGGTGCCCCACAGTTGCTTTCCATCGAAAGCTATCACCCTACAAACCAGATAACAAATAATTTACAAAATGCAAGTGCAATGTCTGACAATTTTCTAGATTTTCATTAATAACTAACAAAGTCACTTGAGAGTTACAAAAGAAAGTCCGACCATGTAAACCCTAGCAAAAGATGGGCCACTAGGCAAGGGGCTCTCATCGACACAGCAACAACCCCAGCAAAAGAACCCTACAAAACTAAAGCGAGTCCTAAGCTCGTCAAATGTAGAAAGCGAAACCAAAAGGGTGGGGTAGACTTTGCAATATAGACATGACATGCAAAGCCAAGCCGTGGGCCTCACACCTGCGGAGGTGAGACTGGCTCACCAGGGGCTCCCTCTGACGTCCCGCCAGAAGATCCCCCAAGGAATCACGACTTCCAGAGTGCAGCAAGGTACTTCCCGTCGTGCTTGTCCCACACCTGGGCCAAGAAGGCTCGAACACCGTCCCGGAGAAGAGGACGAGAGTCCAGGATGGTCCTCTTTGCTCGGAGCCGCGTACGCCTCCACCTCAAAATTTTCGGTCGAATCACAGCTGGCCTCACGAAGGCAAACGAAGGCTAGCTCGGTGCAAGCCTGCGCGCAGTCCCACGCGTGTGCCGGGATCACGTCCCTCGAGGCAGCGGCAACTGCAACCGCCCACCGCAGTCGGGCGGCCGTCGTGTCCTCGCCTGAGAGGTCAGGAGGAGCAGCGGAGATGCCAAGATCACTGCCCAGCTCGCCAACCTCCACAGCAACCGACGCTGCTAGCATGCCTGCCTCCTGCTGCCGTCCCACGATAGCCCCCTGCTCAGCCTGCAGGGCGCGAAGCTCCGTACGGAGCAGGTGATGGTATCCTCCGCCTCGGCCAATTTCCTCGTGGCCTCCGCAGCCTTAGCCTTGGCAATCTTGGCGATCCCTTTCTCTTCTCAGACTCGAGCACGCGCACCATCGATCTTGGAACCATTCATCTCCAGGAGCCACTCAGTTGTGAGGAAGCCCTAGGGGCACAAGCCAAGAGTCAATAGCTGACAAGAAGATAGAATATGCAAGTAATTCGAAAAGTCAAACGCTCACGGTAACTTAAGCAAGGCAGACTTGGAAGCATCGCGAACCTCCATAAGCGACATCCCTCCAAAAGCAACGTCAAGGTCGGCAGGCGAGATCCGGAGCACCGCGTCGTGGTAGAAACTAGCCTCGACTTTCGAGAAGGTGAAGTGTCCTGGAAGCAGTCGCCCGGCCACCAGCAAGGCACCCGAGACAGCCCCGCAGCCTCTATCACCGTCAGACGCCGACACGTGTGAGGCTGGAGGTGACAGCCTGGCGGAGGCGACTATCTCCGGGCGCAGCAGCCGGATGAGAGCGGCGCCGAGTGCCCCGCCGAAGACGTCGCCGCCGCCCCTCTCGACGTCATGGCGACCGACGTCGCTGCCGCCGCCCCTGTGGCGACGGAAGTACGAGTGTCAACCTCGTCTACCCAGTCAACGCCAAAGTCAAAGCCGCTGGATGACGCTGCGTCCAGGGGCCGAGAGGGAAGGTCACCACCACCTGAGTTCTGAGGTGCGGCCCTGGACTCGTCATCGTTGTGTTCGTAATCCTCAGCGCTCGACTCGAGGTCAAGTGAAACTAGGACCCCCGTCGGGCCCTTCCTGAGTCCGGGGCGCCGATGACGCAGCTCATGCTGTGGACTCAGAGAACGCCCGTCAGCCGTAGCAGTGACCCTCCGAGGCGGCGAACTCAACGCGTCCGGCCGGGTCTGCTTGACCCCCGCAACCTCCTCAGTAGAAAGAAGAGACAGCCACTCATGCACAGCCCACCCAAAGGCCGTGCACGTCCTGTTGTGTCGAGGCCTCTTGATCATCAACTCTACGTCTGCAGCCTCGACCTTGGTGTAGTGGCCGAGTAGCACGGCTGCCCCCTCCTCCGCCTGCACTAAAGAAAATCTGCGAACAAGGAAAAAGGGAGACAAAAAAGAGCTTAAGACAAAGGGAGCAAGAAAATCTCAGTGCGACGGAGGCTGAAAAGATGAAGAAATTAAAAGCCTCACATGCCGAGGGGAGGTACTTCCCCAATACCCACAGACCGTGTGGCTCTTCCTGGCCCTTTGGCAGTAACCACAACATCCAGCTGGAGGCAAGCAGCGAAATCCCTAGCAGAAGGTACTCCTCCACCAAGTCCCGCACACTCAGCTCAAGGGCTTAGCGCTGGAACAATATCCGCTGCGCCTCGCCACTCCCAGTGAGAGGGGGAGCACAACCGCCAGTGTCGGGATGTTCGTTGTGCAAAGGAAGCCCGAGTCATGAGCTCGACAGTAGAATCAAGCATCCCGCCAATCGGCCCACTTACCCTTGATGGCGAGCACCAGAAACTCGAGCTTGTTGCGGCTGCGATGACAAGCGAAGCTGACGGTCCCGTACATCGAGTACAGCTTCCCTGTCGCCTTCGTCCTCGTCACCACCGCTTGGTGATTCCAAGCGAAGACCTCCGCCCGGCCCCTCGTCTCCATACTCCGCATCGCCCACTCGAAGGCCGCCAACCGAACAAAGGCGGACGGGTGAAGGTCGGAGACTTCCAGGCCAAACAGAGTCAGCACCTCCAGCAGCAGCGGGGCCACTAGAACACGAAGCCCGGTGTCGAACTGAGCAAACACAACGATACGTCTGTTCCCTAGCTCTGCTCTCACCGCCGAGAGTTTGGGGAGCTTGACACCGTACAGGCCGTCGAGGTCCGGGATCTTGCTGCCGCTAGGCATTCAACGAGCGACCTGTCCGCGCTGGAGGGGCCCAAGTAGCAGGAGTGAAAGAGCATCTAGGCCCCAAGTTAGTTTTGATGGTTAATGGCAACTCAAACTGCAGGTTAGTAAGTTCCAGGAAGAAGGGTCATCAGGGAAAGGATGACCACCAAAAAGGGTACAAGGGTGGTTTCCAGGACTAAGGAATGGCTGTGCTAGGCAGCTGTGCCACAGCTGTGAAGAAGCCAGTGCTGTGCAAGGAGTTGCAAGCAAGGTGATGGTGGCTTGATGCGTCAAGGGCCGTGACGGCAGTTGGTGGGCAGGTAAAGCCTAGATTTGCTAGTTTCTTTGAGTCCATAGGAAAAACCCGTACTATCAAGAGGGATGATGCAGTAATGATCTGTGGAGGTTCTAATTGCTCAATGCTTAGGATGTTGGACAATGGCACTAATGCTTTGAGGTTAGTGGCCCTGTGTCAACAGTTTTGCACAAGTGTGAAACTAGTTTTGTGCTTGCACTCTGCAGTGCTAGCAGTAGAAAACCCTAGGGTTAGAGTCACCGGTGTGACACAGCTGTGTCACAGGTGGTCTAGCGCTATGTGACTCAGGTACATCTCTGTACCAGGGGAGAGCTT
The DNA here is from genome assembly GCA_019208055.1 of Stipa capillata. Classification (NCBI taxonomy): domain Eukaryota; kingdom Viridiplantae; phylum Streptophyta; class Magnoliopsida; order Poales; family Poaceae; genus Stipa; species Stipa capillata. Next base: position 205,322 of record JAGXJF010000601.1, read on the forward strand.
GTAAATGCTAAGGAACCTGCGCTGCGATGGCTTGTCTGCTGAGTCGGAGGGCTGTCGGAGGTTCTCTCCTTATTAGGTTTCAGAAAGTGTTGTATGCTGAGGGCATGTCATGTGCCAGGACCGGGCTGAGTAGTGCTGCTACGTCAGTTAAGGGTTCACCTGTGTCAGCCTCCGGTGACACAGGTGTCGGTCTGCCCGAGCCGGTTATAGGTTGGGGGTAGTGTGTAGCTATGTCACCGGTGCCTGTCACCGGTGACTCACTTAATCCTACGTGGCAACAGTGTAACGGTCGGGTCCCTGCGAACCCTATATATAGGGGACCAGGGGAGGTCTTCAAACAAACCTTTGCCAATCCAGTGAATCATATTCAACCGTTACAAAGCCTCTTCCCACTGAACAAAAGCCAAAGTTTCCTAAGTGTCAGTTTGGGAGAGTTAGAGTTCTTGAGCAAAGAGCATTGGTTCCTCCAAGAGTTGTTGCTGCTGAATCTATTACTCTTGGAGTGTCTACTCCTAGACGGGTGTAGGAGTCGCTGGTATCACCCAAGCTTGTGTGGGTTGAACCAGACGTTTGTGAAGGTGAATCGAAGTCTACCTGCTGCAAGCAAAAGGACTTCCACAAGCAAAGGAAGAGACCTGAACGTCAGGTACTAGGAGAACAAGCACGATTTGGTGCTGGCGATCTCTCCATTGTAGCCTCTCCAACGGGGACGTACCACTCTGTGAAGAGCTGGGAATTTCGGTGAAAAACACACTGTCGCCTTGAGTACTTTCCTGTATTGTCTTTAGCTTCCTGCTTGCTTGCTTGCTTGTGAGATCTTAGAATTATTATGTTCATCTGTTATAGATCTCATTTATACCTGTGTTTCATTAGTTGTGTCTCAGTTGCTATATATCTTATCTCACACCTGAGTTACCTGTTACACAGGCACATTGATTGCTCATCATTTACTAAGTCCTTAGAACACCTGTGTTAGGCATCTGTGTGACAGCTGCATGCTAATTTACACGTCAACTGTTGCCTGTGTCACTCACCTGTCACACAGCTAGCTAACCCTAGTTCCTGTTTAAGGCTTAACCATTTCAATCCAGTTAAAAGAAGTAATTTTTGTTAGCCTCCTATTCACCCCCCCCTCTAGTCGGCACCTTCGGTCCTTTCAAGGAGTAATCTTTTTCCGTCAGCTCGTGAGTGGTGGTTGCCTTGCCCTTGCGCTTGCTCGTCGACATCGCGACTCACCTCGACGAGCAGACCGAGCTTGCCCAACCACGCGTTAAGGTTCGGGTTGATGAGGCCCAACTGGACGCTTCACGAGTCAAGGATCGGATCGACGCTTTTGCGTCAAAACTCGCGTCGACGTGGTTGAGGGAGCCCGAAGAGAAGAAGACCGAGCGTCCGCCGGCACATCACCCGTGGGTCGCCCGCGCCCGTTTGCACGCCTCTCACGTTCGTCCACATTCGATCGCGTTCGTCCGCGCGCCGTTCTCGCTCGTCCACGTTCGCTCGCACTCGTTCACACGTCGTCCTCGTTCGCGCTCGCGTTCGTTCGCGTTCGTGTTCATACGCCCGTCATTCGCGTTCGCGCTCGCGTTCGTTCACGTTCGCATCCGTACGCCCGTCATCCGCGTTCGCATTCGTGCGCCCGTTGCCACGCTCACGCGCACTCGTTCGCACGTCGTTCACGTTCGTTCGCATTCACGTTCGCATTCGTACGCCCGTCGCCGCGCTTACGCCCACTTGCCCACTCACCTTCGGTGCTTGGCCACCTGGACGCCGCGCTAGTCCGCTCGGGTCCGCTGTCCCCCGTGGATGACCGCCGTAGCTCGACACCCACGCGTCGCCGAGGTTCGCCGGCAATGGGGCAGCACACGCGGGCTCGGCGTGGGACCCCGGGAGGCGGCGGCGCACGTTCCCCAGCCGCTCGGGTGGCGCGGTGGAGGCGTCGACACGGCCATGGCCCGCCCTTAGCACGGCGGCGGTCAGGTCGCTCGGCTAGCACGGTGGCATGGCCGTCCGGGTGCGGCGCTAGCCCGCATTCCCCCGCTCGGGTCCACTGTCCCCCGTGGCGGAGGCCCGCCCACAGCACGGCGGCGGCCCAACCTCGGCGCGTCGGCAGCCGGGTCGCCTGGTCAGCACGGCGGCGCAGCTGGCCGGGAGCGGCACTGGCTCAAGCGGCGGCGGCGGGGTAGAGTGCGTCGGCGGTTTAGGGCGTGGGGGAGGCAGGGGGTGGCCGGGTAGATTTTATACCCGAGCCCCCCATCCGTGAGCTGCACTGGAGCGGGCCGAGGCCAGCCCAGCACCCGGAGTAGGCCGCGCGCAAGATGGAGAAAAGGGAGGAGCGGGCCACGCGGGCGCTGGAGGAAAGGAAAAGAAAAGAAAAGAAAAGGAGAGAGGAGAGAAAAGAAAAGGAGAAGAAAGAAAAAGAAAGGGTGGGGGGCTCGTCGTCGATCCGGCCTGCGCACCAACCCCTCGGGATTAGTGTGCTGGCTCGGACGGGCACTGTTCGACCGCCCCAACCAGCATGGGGCTACTATTGGAGGGAGGGTCCCCGCGCAACCCCGAATCGACGCTTTCCTCCGCGGTCAAAGAACAACCCCGACGCTACGCTCTGCCTCGTCTGGCATAACCCTGACGATGCTGTAAAGAACAACCCCGACGCTACGCTCTGCCTCGTCCGGCATAACCCCGACGACGCCGTCAAGAACAACCCCGACGCTACGTTCTGCCTCGTCCGGCGCAACCCCGACACCGTCGAGGATCACTTTGGCCCGACCAAAGATTCCTCTGAAGATGCCTGGGAATATTCCATAGAGATCCCTTAGGATTAGGGAAATGACCGTAATGCCCTTGTAAATAACCTCTCATGTGAGGGTAAAGTTGTAATCTCGCATTTCCCATTCTCAAACCCTATAAATACCCCCCATGGGAGTAGAGCAAGAGGAATCTCTCTTATTTGTAAAATCTCAATTCCACGCTCTAAACACGGAAGCGGATTTACGTCGACAACTGTCTCGCGCATTGCTTCTCGCTCGTTCTCCCCAAGCACGTCCGGAGATCATCGTAACCGACCGGGGGTGCCACAAGTTTACTGTCATGGCGGTTGGCGCCGACCGTGGGGATCCGAGCGAAAAGCCATGGCGCCGAAGAAAAAGAGCGCGGTCAGGACGATCGTCCCCCGCACTCCAAACCCGACCCGTCGAGCCAGGACGAACACCATGGCCCTCACCACGGAGCTTAGCGGCGCCCGCGTCAACGACCCGTCGGCCGCTAACCTCCGAGCCGATGACTCATCGAACGACGTCCGCGCTGCAAGACTTCCCGCCACCGCGATCGACGCGGCGAACTCAGAAGCACGCGTCGAAACGGAGGCCGAATCCCTGAGGCGTGAAGCTAATGAGCTCAGGGAGGAGCTCGTTAGGGCGAAGGCTGAGGCCCTCCAGGCCCTCCAAGCCTCGAACAATGCTCGCGCTGAGGCAGGCCTGCTTCGCGCTGATCGCGAGGGCCGCGGCAGCTCCCCGCCGATCCCCGAAGCGGCCGAGGCAACGGTGGTACGACGCCGTCTGGACGAGACCCTAACCGAAGCGCGAGAGCAAACCCGTCGTAACACGCACGTAGCCGAGGAAGTCATGCGGGAGGTAGCGGAGGCCCAGGCGCGTGCCAAGCTGCTGTCCCCAGCAGGAGCGCAGGAGGCCGCCGCCTTCCGCCAAGTCATGACCGACAGCCACGCAAGAGCGGTCCCTCCTGCACCAGCATGCGTCGAAGAAGCCGCGGCCCTGCGGGGAAGAAACCGACCAGGGGTGCAACAAGTTTACTGTCTAGACTTATTTCTACGACAGAATATAAGTGTAACATACCCTTTTTTCAGTTTTAATATATTAAGTGACATACCTCTAAACATTAAATCGCTTAACATTTTTTAGTTATAAATCGATTTACATATTTTTAATACACAACTTATTTTGTTAACTTTAAATTACCATACGTACGTAGAGACATGTTCAAATTTATATGCGTAGAAAGAAGCTCCTTAATTAATTTTGAATTAATCTTAGGTTAAAAGAAAGAGATATGTTAATTCCATGAATTACTAATTTAGTTTTTCTCAGTGGAACCATTTTTAATAGATTCTTCCACATCCGCATGCTCTTCCACGACTGCTTCGTCGAGGTACGCACGCGAGCATGCATGACACATAGTATCACCTACTACGTCGAAATTAGCTCACTGAGCAATCATGGTTATGTACGCAGGGTTGAACGCTTCCGTCCTGCTCGACCCGACGCCGGCGAACCCCCAGCCGGAGAAGCTGGGGGCGCCGAACAACCCGAGCCTGCGAGGCTACGAGGTGATCGACGCGGCCAAGAGCGCCGTCGAGGGTGCCTGCCCGGGGATCGTCTCCTGCGCCGACATCGTCACCTTCGCCGCGCGCGACGCCTCCTACCTCCTCAGCGACGCCAGGATCAGCTTCCAGGTGCCGGCGGGGCGGCTCGACGGGCGCCGGTCCCTCGCCAACGACACGCTCCAGTTCCTCCCGGGCCCGTCCTCCAACCTCACCACCCTCGTCTCCGGCTTCGCCGCCAAGGGACTCACCGCCGAGGACATGGTGGTGCTCTCCGGCGCGCACTCCATCGGCCGGTCCCACTGCTCGTCCTTCGTCCAGGACCGCCTCGCCTCCACGTCCGACATCGGCGCACCGCTCGCCAGCCTCCTGAGGCGGCGGTGCCCGGCAAGCTCGGGCGGCGCCAACGCCGACCCGACGATGGCGCAGGACATCGTCACCCCGAGGAAGCTGGACAACCAGTTCTACAGGAACGTGCTCGCGTGCAGGGTGCTGTTCACGTCGGACGCCGCCCTGCTGTCGGCGCCGGCGACGGGGAGGATGGTGCGCGCCAACGCGAGGTTCCCGGCGTCGTGGGAGAGGAAGTTCGCCAGGGCGATGGTGAAGATGGCCGGCATCGGCGTCAAGGGGCGCGGCCTCGGCGAGATCAGGAAGAACTGCCGCCTCGTCAACTAGCAAATGAAGCTGCGTGTGCATTTCTGGTTTCGTTATCCCGTTTCCGATTGGCTTGGCTGTGATGTGAAAACTTGCGTCCCATCTGTTGCTCTTTATTTATTTATTTTTGCAGGGAAGATGCTTTATATATTTGTTGATTCCTTTCCTTTGATCTTGTTGTCGACTCGGGCATGCGTGGACTGCCTTCTTGAAGAAATGTAGCAATTGCTCTTTGCTATAACAATGCAGTGAGAAATGATCACTGATGTAATAGAGTGTTGTTGTCGAATCCAAACGAAGTACTTCATTTTTCTTTAACATTTTCGTATGCTCACTTAACTGGTAAATCGTCTCGTCTCTCTTGGGCTCGAATTTGTGGTGGAAGCAGCCTGGAAATTCGGTCACAGAATACATGTAGGCCGCACCTTTCTCTCATTTGTTTTGCCCGGTGGATTGTGTGGGCTGCTAGCCACATCCGGGCGCAAGGCCACGCGGGGAGGCAACCAAAAACATGGGCAGCATCCGCGATAGTTGAAGATTCCACCCATCGCCATAGTTGTAAACTTGTAATCACAATCTGCACGAGGAAAAGGATGATCCGACAATGGAAACTTTATTCAGCTATCTCTGCCAACGAGTTCAACTCTGACAACTGCATTACAATCAGATCAGCTTGATTAAACGAAAGAATGAAAACGACATGCTTCTAATCATGGAACCAGATGCGACGAATCAACAAGGAGAGATCGATGCTGCAACATGAGCGGTGTTCAAGTATACTTGAAACGGAAATATCCTCGTGCCCCCGTGAGTAGCTACACACGGGGCGTCTGACCTACGCGTGTGCACTGAGAGAGAGATATGGCAGTGCATGGTCAAAGCTAGTTAGTGCTAATCAAACGCTGTACGCGGCCCCCTGAACCGATTCAGCAGAAATCGATTCTCACGCAAAAGGTGCAGACGAACTGATGATGCTGATTCTCCTGCCCCACATGCTATGGTAGCCGGGTAAGTCAAGGCAGCCATGGGATTCCAGCCCAGCCTGGCGACGCCCAAGTCTAGCTCCTCCTCCGGGCCACCAGCGGCGGGACAGCAGACGGAGACGCCGCGGCGGAGGTCGTCAGGCTCACGCGCGCCTCCGGCCAGCGTGAGGGTGGCCAAGTCGTCCGCGCAAGTTCAGCCCGCGCAAGTGGCGACAGCGCCGGAGGTCGGGACCTGTGCTCCCGATGACGACAGCTTCGTCCTCCTGAAGTTGAGCTCCCGCATTGCGAGCATGAGTCCATGCATCTCCGCGTGAGTTCGGCAGGAGTGGCATGAGTTCTTGTTTTGTTTCCGTTTTGAAGGTTTGATGGTACGTCCCTGTAATGACCCAATTGCTGTAATCATGTAAGTTAGACCTCCTAAAGTCTGAAGGAAATAAAACCAAGCTTTTTGCATCTCATATCATCATGTAGGTCAGTTGAAATTTTTGCATTGAACTCGAAAACCCTAAAAACTTGACCTAGAAATAACTTGAATGAAAACCTTAAGATACAAGTCATCCAAATATCATTCCAGAAATTCTCGTAAACTTCAACCCACCTAAGTTATCTATCTGGAAGGTTTCGTCTCTTTTGGAGCTACCTTGATATTTTAAAGGAGGTGGATAATTGATAAAAATCAATTATGAACAAAATAGAGTTCTGTCCAATTGGGGTACTTATATTCATCCAAGTTTTACCAAAATTTATATTTATGAATTAAATATCTTCCTGAACTCCTACAAAAATTCCTAGAAAATCTAGAGCCATATTTCTTATACCTACAGTTCAAACCTACCTTGAGACCTATTCGTCTTTGCTTTCAAATGACCCCTCAAACCATTTTTGTTTGAGCTAAGGAAATTACCACAGGTAGCTCACATCTATAGATATCCTGTGTTTTTTTAAATTTTTGAATCAAAGGTTTGCATCCCCTGAAAATTCAAAATTCTAACCACAGCACCAAAAATCAGAAAAGAAATAAAAAGAAACCCAAACCTGATAGCTACCTGGGCCGGCTCGCAACCCATCTTCCTCCCGTTTGGGCCGAGCCCATCCCAGTTGTTCCCCGCAGCGGCAAAGGCGCCTTTCTCTTTTTTTGCCTTCTCTTCTGCAGAACGCCTCTCCTCCGCTTCCGCTTCTCATTCCACCTCCCTTCTGACGCTGACGCGCCTGGCCCGCTTGCAGCTCCCTTTGTCCACGCGGCATCCCATCCCTGACCAGCGCACTACACCGCCGAGCTTCACCTCAGCGCATCGCCGGCTGCTCCCTCGAGTTCTCCTCCCCACTAGCCCTTTCTCTCGGCGACCCCATTCCTTGCCACCCGCTGCCCACTCCGCCCCGTGCGCCGGAGCGCTCCGCAGCCGAACGCCACACCCAAACCGAGCCACACGGTGAGCCCCGGCAGCGTCGCATATTCGGCATCGCCTCCATGCCCGCGTCCGGCGACCCATCTGCGCTCTCTAACCTTGTTCCCAATGCTTGCCTCGGTATCGCGGTCTCATTTTTGCGCTTGTCTCGTACAGGGCACAAGCGGAGCCACCTCCCCGTCGTCGCCTTCCCCGGGTCCGGTGAGAAGCCCGACGGCGTCCTCGTCCTCTCTCGCACGGTAATGCCCTTTTTGCCCTATTTCCTTGCCACATCGATTCTCTGTAACTCCACAATCTCATCGCTCGATTTAATTAGGGAATCGCGTAGCCGAGAATTTCATCTTGGGCATCTTCCCCGACTCCGGCCAAACCCAAGTTTTCGGCGATTCTCGCGCATCGGTGAGCGCCTACTTCTTTTGAGCGGATATCCTTTTTCCCGAAGCCCTCCTCATGTTCTTCGTTCTCTCGATTTTGCTTTTTGTGTCCAGAATCCCCCCACCGCCGACGCCGCCTCACCACCGGCTGCCCTTGTCACCGCCAACCTTGACCCCGCCTCCGTCCGCCTCACTTGAGCACCGAAACGACATCGCAGTGAGCTCCTCTACCCGCTGCTATCCTCGGTTCCCTCCTTCCCCTACGGAGGCCCTCGCGCAGGTGCTCGCCGATGCCCGCAGCCGAGCGGCCTTGCCGGAGCCAAGTCGCGCTGAACCCGTTGGTTAAAAAAAGAAATAAGGGAGGGAATAACCTGGCACCTGGGGCCCGGGTGTAATACACTAGGGGGTTAAAAGGAGGAAAGAAAAGGAGTCTGGACCCGTGGGCCTTGTTTGTCATCGGCTGTGGCTAGGGATAGACTGAGTGAGAAAAGTATTAGCTCATTTTCGAAATCCAGAAAAAGGTAGGAAATGGGTAAAAGTGATAAATCTTCAAAAATGCATATCTTTTGAATACTAACTCCAAATTGAGTGATTTTTTGTTTTGCTAGTTTTCTCTTGACATGTAGAACATCATGGTACAATAATTATTTATGTTACATTGCTGTACATATCTGGAAATGTCCAAAATGCCCTCTAGCATCTAATATCAAAGTTTAATTCTAGTGATTCTTTCCCAACTTTAAAATGGCCAACCTTATATCAGATGATGAGATGACTAACAATTCATGTTCCAACCAAGTAATACCTTTTGTATACCATCTCATATTATTTAAATGATGCATGATCCAATGAAACCCTAAATCTAATATACACACACTCTCGGAAAATCATAACTCAAACCCTAGAACTCCGAATTCGACGAAACCAATTCTGTCATATTCATATAGACATCCTCTACATATTAGGATGTATATCATGCATATTTGGATCTTATTACTTGCTGGTTTTAATTGAATTCCTTTTATTGCTTCGGTTCGGTATTCCGGGTTCCAAATTTATTAGAACCAAGCACCGAGGAGTATAACGAAGCCGATTACTATTGTGATCCAGAGCAATCCCAGCAAGGCAAGTATACAAAAGCTCGCTAAGATTCCTTGATTCAATTCATGCTATGCTTGTAATTAAGATGAAATACTTGATTTGCAATTGTTATTGCGATGCTATGTCATGTGATGGCGTAATCACTAGCACGGTAGGTTCATTGGTTCCAAGATCAGCGGTGATCTTTTAAATGGACTAATTAATTATGAAACCCTAATGGTGAGTTGTGAAAGCCAGGGTATCGACGCCTACATACGGATCGACAGGTGGTTTAACCTGATGCGATGCTAGTATCGTAGGGCTTTACCCGTCACCACGGCGAGGTTTGAATTACGAATGGTGGGAAGTCATGGTCAGCCAACCTTGAACTTACACATGCTCAATTCATCCCTAGCGTCGGGCAAGTTCTGGTTCCCTTGCCTGACTACACATTCGGTTGAGCCTCGGTTGGAGCAACCGCGATTAAATTGTCTTGTTTGACAAAATGTGGTGGATATGGATGAACTTTGGCTGATTTCCATAGTTGTTAATCTGAGATTTATTGCCGTAAATCTTGGTATGGATGATTGGAATGCAACCTGATGATAATGCTTTATCATTCATGTTTAGGTCATTCTAACTACTTTATGGTATTGTGTATTGTTCAGTATGTTGCTTGCAAGTATGAAAGTACTTACGGAATTCGATTCTGAACTTGTTGCAGGTGATCCCAGCATTGGTGAGTATTACGACGCAGAGAATGTCGATAACGATGTTTAGGTCTTGGTTTATCCTTCGCGATCGATCTTGTGGGTTTGTATGGTTTTATGGAGGTGGCAGGGCTGCCATCTCAGGGTTTACAATTTTGGTTTTGTTGCTGTTTTTGGAGTTCAATGGTATGTAAATGACCTCTAGGTCATATGTGTGTGCAACACAACCTCCCTCGGGTAGGAGATGTGCTATGTATCTGAATAACTCCTTCTTTTAGAGTTTGAACTGTGGTATTCAAGTTGTTTCAGTGGCTGCCCATATGCAATGCGTGTATGGAATGAAGTATATGGGTATGCCGTGAAGGGTTAAGGTTGTTTCTCTTTTCACTAAGTCGAGCAAGAATCGGTTGAGTGACCCGCTGGTTGCGATGCTGTGCCGGCCAGGCAGGGTGTGGGTGGATTCTACTGGGCTTCTGAGCGACCCACTAGCTTTCGAGCTAGGTTAGGGTGAGGGTAGAATCGCCGGGCTCCTCCGATCTTGCTTTGCGTAGTGGGAATTGGAACGACTCTAAAACTTCACAGGATCAGGGAATTGTATGTGGTTTCGGGAAGTTTAGCCGCTTCCAGCCAGCTTGACCCACGATGATAAATACATACGACGAATGCGCATATAGTATGTAGGTCCGGTGTCGGGTTACCCAACGGTGATAGATACATACGACGTAAGCGCGTATGGTATGTTGGGTGACTTCTCGGTCCTTGGTGATTAATCATTCCCCTAATCATATGGAATTCCCGGGTCCGTCACAGCTTGGTATCAGAGCCGAACTGACTGTAGGATAACCCTTGCAGGTGGTCGCTGGTTGTAGGACTTGGAGTCTCCAAGAAAATTACTTGTGAAAACTAAAACCTATTTGTGAAAATCCTAAGTAAATTTCTCATTTTCTTCTTTTCCCCATCCATCCTAGATCTGGATTCCCTTATCCATTGCATTTGTTTTATGGTTTGAGGCTGAACTAAGTTTTTTCTTCCTCTCTCCAGGATGGCAGATTCCTATGTGACCTTGGCGGGTACCTCCCATGGCTTTCGCGTGGGTGGTGCTCCCCCTCTTCTTGGGCGGATGCTCTCTTATCTCGGATATCCGTACATGCCGGAGTACACCGTTTACCGACACAATCGTGACTATGGGCTCACAGACTACAGCGCTTCCGTCTTCATCCGACCTCACCCCGGTCTTCCTCCTACGCCTCGCCCACTCCGGTTTGAGGGACGGGATGGCTGCTATGATGGGGCAGTTCAAGCAGCGGCGTATAATGCCATTTGTGGTCTTCGTGAGAGGCATGCGGTCCTCAACGCCTCTCCATTTCGCTTCTACATTGGGCAGTATCGTCCCTACGCTGCCCATGGGTGGCAGGAGTACCTCTTTGAGAAAGATCCTACCTTGGTGGAGACAGTACCAATGCTGATCCTCACTCACATGTTGTACCGCTCCGCTATGTATGAGCGAGATATTTACCATCATCGTCTGTGCGAAGCTCTTTCCATCATCGACCAACACCTCGGAGCTCGCAACCTACCTTTGGATTTCATGATGGCACGGAGGGACTTCATGGTACATTGCCGTATGAGAAGCTGAAGCCTGACCCAGTCCTGAGGCAGTTACTACTTTCCCTACTGGTATAGTTTGTTTTGTCTTCTTAATTCTTACCCTTTTGTATGATTGATGTTGTATAGGAGGTTTAAAAGGAAGAATGCTGTAGAAGATTTGAACAAAAAAATGAAAGCATCTTATACTGAACACAACATAATGTTCTGTTCCTTTAATTTGAGCTCTTAGCTGAAACTTGCTGTGCACTTCTGTCTTTGTAATGTAGTACAACTATTTTTCTTTCTAACTCAACGTGCTAGCTAGCTTTTGATTTGGAAGGGATTTGGATTTTGACACTGCAGAACTTTGGGTCGTACTTAATTTCCTTGCGTATACTACCGACCACCATATTCCGGATTGTATCGACAACTGTTGCATTTGGGTTGAATGTCGTCAATTTTAATTTAGTCGATGGAGACGTAGCCGAGTCCGCTACAACAATACCATAACTGTCAAGTTTGCGAGATGTAATCAAAGTCGAAGCGGGAGCGTCAGCAGAGACGTAACCGAGTCCGCTAAAACAATACCACAACTGTTTAGGGTTGCGAGGCGGAGCCGAAGTAGACGCGGGAGCATCGACGGAGGCGTAACCGAGTCCGCTACACGGTACCACAGCGATTAGGGTTGCGAGACGGAGCCGAAGTCGACGTGGGAGCGTCGATAGAGGCGTAGCCGAGTCCGCTAAATGGTATCACAACGGTTAGGGTTGCGAGGCGGGAGCGTCGACGAAGGTGCAGCCAAATCCGCTACATGGTACCACATTGGTTAGGGTTGCGAGGTGAAGCCGAAGTCGACACGGGAACGTCGACGGAGGTGTAGCTGGGTCCATTACATTACTACCACAGCGGTTAGGGTTGCGAGATGGAGCCGAGTCCGCTACACGGTACCACAGTGGTTAGGGTTGCGAGGTAAAGCCGAAGTCGATGCGGGAGCGTCGACGGAGACGTCCTGTAGTCGTCGCGGTTGCCGCTGAGGAAGTAGGCAGAGTCGCGGGCGGCGAAGACGATGACGTCGGTGCAGGAGACGACCCCGGGGCAGGCCCTCTCGAGAGCCGCCTTGGCCGCGTCGATCACCTCGAAACCCCGGAGGCTCGGGAAGTTTGGCGGGCCGAGTTTCTCCGGCCGCGGGTTCGCCGGGGTCGGGTCCAGCAGCACCGACGCGTCACAGCCCTGCATGCATGTGCGCACGCAATATTAATCACTCACGTGTTCAATGATTTGCATGCATGGGCATGTGGACAGGCCATTATATGGCACGGCACGTATGTATATATACCTGGACGAAGCAGTCATGGAAGGACATGCGGATGATGCCGGCGCCGAGGCCGGGGTTACGGTAGTCGACGGCCTTACCGACGACGGCTCTGACGATGTACTCCGCCGCGGGGCACTTGCGCCTGTAGTACCCGACCTTGAGCCGCGGCGCGCCCTGGCATGTCGCCGCCAGGAGCAGCAGGCACGAGACCCAGATCGCAGCCCTAACCATCCCTGATCTCTCTACACGTACGGGAGTTCAAGCTCTACTACTACTTGCTCCGAGTGCATGCAAACTGCAGTGGTGAGTTGCTGGAGACACTGCTCCTGTGCACGTCCATTTATATGCTAGGGAATTAGCCAGAGGGGTGGGAAGAATTAATTGGCAGGGTTTTGTCGATCTTGTCTGTATTTCTTAACCTGGGAGCGCATGTTCTCTGGAGACGCAGGGAACATGAGAACACAACTCAGCTTGCATCTGATCGAGCTCTGACTTTGTGCTCCACGAGGATCAGAAATTAAGGAAACCGGACATCGATCTCACTGGGGCGCGTGAGTGGTTTTTGAGCTCACATGTTTGCAGGGTAGCGTGGATGGATACGCTTTTCTTTCCCAACTCAAGTTAAGTTAGCACGCTGTGAACAATAATTCATGTATTTGGATTATGGGTTTGAACTTCTGATTGCAGACGAGGTCAGGTTAATTAACCACATGTTTTCAGTGTTCACTCTGCGCCGACGAAATGTTGATCTAGTGTTTGATTAATCAGTCCCATAACATGGGTGGAACTAGAAATCAAGGGCTTCATCATCGCCCTGATTCGCCTATTCCGCACATGGTAAACGACATCTCGATCGTTTCATCAGGGCTTCTCAGAACCTCAGTCACGACGAATTTGCTGGACACTGGACGGTGTTGTACGCAATGGTAAATATATACTGCCATCATTTGTTCCTGAAAATAGGAGAAAAAAGGGAAGAGGAAAGCCAGTGATGCATGCGTGCATGCATGGAACGTGCACCAGCTTGAAGGGATAATGCATATTAACGGACTAGATCTGAATGCTCCATCTCGCTGCATAGCCCTGTACCAACCGGTAGTTCGCGACTAGTTACGAACGTGATGCTAGTAATTAAAATTGGCAAGTTTGTTATTCGTCCTTTAGCTAGCAGCAATTCCGATAGTCAGGGGCAGACTCAGAAGAAAATTTAAGTAGGGACATAAAATTTAAGCACGGCACTCTTTTAAAAAATACAAAAACTTTAGATTTTTTAAAAACATATAAAATCCTTTTATTATAATTTAAAATTTTAAGTGGGATCCGTGCCTCAACTCACCTCTTCTTAGGTCCGTCCCTCCCAATAGTACGTTATGAGAAACCTTCGATCATCGATCTAAGCAAGTCGGGTTTACCCCCACCTTGAGCTAAGCCGGCCAGATCAACTGGCAGCCATGGATGTGTTGGGATGTCCGAAATAGGACCTGCTCATTCGTTCTCCAGTAAAACAGTTCACTCGATGGAGGTATGGATTTCAAGCTTTTTTCTCTCTCTTTCTTTCTCGGGGTCCGGATCTGTACTGGACGAAACCTGGATTTAGGGATGCAAGTAGACTAACCCCTTAGCCCATTTCGACCCGTGCCCAAATAATCCAGTTCGTCCCATTGGCCAAGGGCACCCAGCTCCGGTACCAACATGGTCTTACTGGGCTGAGAACATCAGGCCGACGCAATCTACAGGAGCGTTACAGGCACTTCATGCTTTACTTCTTGGGTCATTGATCAGGCCGGAACAGTCGCCGGAGACGAGGCCGGTCCGACCAAACGAGGAGGACTCCACGGCCAGCTCGCCCGAAGAGATGGAAGGCGCCTCGGAATGTTGGCCGAGTTCACGTGCTCGGGATGCACAACGCAAATGACCGGGATTGTGTCCAAATGCACGTTGGTTTATCACAATATTACATCAAAGCCGCACTGCAGCAGGGTTTTATTTCTCCTTTTCTCTTGCGCCTGATATCACATAAGTTACAACGAGGCATCTAGGTGCCTCGACATATACTCTTCTTTTCCCTCGCAAAACAAGCCAAAAGAAACATACTTTTTTGAAGGTAGAGTGTCAACGTCTGACTCTTCGGGCTGCACGTAGAACCACGGTTGCCGGCTTCACATATACACGGGTGGCAGTACAAGAAGAAGCAAACAAGATAAAAATGAAAGAAAACAAAAAACAGAGAACGGTAGGCTACACCCCACCACCACCACAAGCTAAGTTAAGCAAAGCAGCAACTGGCTGCTTAGTAGTATAACACAACGTAAATCAGTAGTAGTACAACTGGAGCTACTACAAGACGGCCAACAAAAAAAGTCACAAAAAGAACGGCTGTACTGTACATGCTTACACACCGACACCGACATCAATGTATGCACCATTTCTTTAACCAGCATGAATGTGAAACAAGCCTGGCCGATCGAGTGTGATCAAATTTGTATCTGCATTGTCCTAATTGCATTTGCACGTATGTATGCCGCGTTACAGCTGCAAGCCTGCAAATCAGTGCACAATCAGTGCACGCCGGCCAGTTTAGCAGAGCAATCAGACATGCATGCATGTCACTATGTCAGGGTCAACTGTCTGAGCCTGGCATGTACTTGTGCCTCTGCCAGGCCATGTTACCCGTCTTTGACTTCCACGTCCGCCGCGACGTGCGAGCCCCCTGAAGGCACGGGAACATTCCGCGTACATTCTGGCGCCGGAGATTGTATAAATACATACGAGATCAGTGTGTAGATAGCAGCAACTCTTGAGTTAAACACACACTATATTTTGTCTGAGACAAGAAGTTGCAGATTACTAGCCAATACAAACAGCCGAGCAGAGATGGTCAAGCTCGCGGTCGTCTTTACCTTGCTTGCGTTGCTCGGGTCTGTTTCGTGCCAAGGCGACTATGCTTCTGCGAGCCCACCCGCATATCCATCTAGCCAGAGCACGCCTGCATATCCTCCAAGCCCAAGCCCCTTGAGCCCAAGCACGATCTCTTATCCTCCAAGCCCAAGCCCCTTGAGCCCGAGCACGATCTCTTATCCTCCAAGCCAGGGCCAACCCGCATCTCCAAGTGTGAGCCCAAGCCAGCCTACTTTTCCTCCACCTAGTCCAAGCGCGGCGAGCCCAGATCCACTCACTTACCCTTCTGGCATGGGACCAATTCCGCCTAGTGAAAGCTCACCCATGTATCCATCAAGCCAAAGCGTACCCGCTTATCCTCCTGATCCAAGCCCATTGAGCCCAAGCATCACTTATTCACCGAGCGTGAGCCCTAGTCAACCCACTTATCCTCCGCTTGGTCCAAGCTCGCCTAGCCCAGTCATGAGCCCACATATTTATCCTCCTAGCCCTAGCCCGCTCAGCTCAAGTCAACCTACCTACACTCCTAGCCCTAGCCCAACACCAAGTCCACCTCCTAGCCCAACCCCACCCACTTATCCTCCAAGCCCTAGCCCAAGCCCACTGAGCCCGTCCCCTGCCGTTTATCCTCCTAACCCAAGCCCACCCAACTATCCTCCCAGCCCAAGCCCTCCTACCCCAGGGCTCAGTGTTGGACATTACAAGTATTCCTGCCCTAATGCAGAACAGGTCGTGAGGGACGCCGTGAAGAATGCCATAGACGGCAATCGCGGCATCGGCGCAGGGCTCATCCGTCTCTTCTTCCACGACTGCTTCGTCCGGGTAAATCCAACTCACCATCTCTTGTAATCTAATCAAAACGTGCACCTAAATCACACATGCAGCATGCATGCATGCACGCATGAATGTTCACGTGCTGTAACGTGACAACGTGATGTTTCTGCAGGGATGCGATGCCTCCGTTCTCCTCAACACGACCGGCTCCGACGAGCCGGTGGAAAGGCTTGGCGCGCCGAACCTGACCCTCCGCGGGTTCGAGGTGATCGACGCGGCCAAGGCGGCGCTCGAGGAGGCCTGCCCCGGCGTTGTGTCCTGCGCCGACGTCCTCGCCTTCGCCGGCCGCGACGCCACCTACCTCCTCGGCGACCGTGCGGCCGCCGACTTCGACATGCCGGCCGGCCGCTACGACGGGCGCGTGTCACTCGCCAGCGACACCGTCCCCAACCTGCCGGCGCCCTTCTTCGGCCTCCCGCAGCTCGCCGCCAGCTTCGCTGCCAAGGGGCTCAACCTCGAGCAGATGGTCACCCTCTCCGGTGCGCACACCATCGGCCGCTCCCGCTGCTCGTCCTTCTCCGACCGCCTCCCGCCCAACGCCTCTGACATGAACCCCAAGCTCGCCGCCTCGCTGCAGAGGCAGTGCAACAGCACCGGCAGCGGCGGTGGCGACCCCACGGTGATGCAGGACTTCAGGACCCCCGATGAGCTGGATGCCAAGTACTACAAGAACGTGGTCAGCCACGACGTGCTGTTCGGCTCTGACGCGGCGCTCATGGCGTCAAACGAGACGGCGAGCATGGTGCTCGCCAACGCGTACACCAGGGGCCTGTGGGAGAGCAAGTTCATGGCGGCGATGGTGAAGATGGGCGGCGTCGAGGTCAAGACCAGCGCCGACGGCGAGATCAGGAAGAAATGTTGGATCATCAACTAGCGTGGTGCATGATCAGGTGGTTGATCATGAGAGGCTCTCATGATCAAAATTGATCGATGCCACCTTACAACACCTGCGTGCCGTTGGATAGTCAAACTAGTGTGGTGAACCGGTGATCATTTTTTTTTGGGGTCTGTTTTTGAGATTACAACATGTTCATTCTATCTGTTGCATTTACACATACTCCTTTTTTTTAATGATGACCTGGAATTCAGGGTATTTGTTGACATAGAAACTTGAACTGTATACAAGATTTGACTCCAGAGGGTTCTCTGCACTGTTGTACAATCTGTCTCATTTCGTTTTCCCTTTTACCTTTGGGCAACGACTCGACCAGGCTTGACTTGTAAACTAGGCTGGATCAGCTGTGAAGACCTTAATTAGTAGTAATAATAGTAGTAGTAACAGTTTTTTCTATTTATAAGATGCTTATTTCTTGGAAGTATACAAGTCAATTATTCTGGCCCTTGGATTAGCGTTGGGACGTGTGGTTCAGCGGCGGCAAAACATGAGCTGAAATAAATCCTCAGTATAACTTGGCTTGCTTTTTTCTTAAAAGTCCAATTTTCACCTAAAATTAGTCTATCCCATCAAATACCCTTAAATTTTAAAAACTTTAATTTGCACCCTGAAATATGAAAACTGGTATAAATAACCCCTAAAGTAGTTTTGTCGGTTATTTTGCCTATGTGGGCAATGGCGTGATAAAATATGTAGGTGATTTTGGCACCGTGGCATATAAATTGGAAATGACATGTAATTAGTCATAAATTTATATATATAAACATATTATGTTTTTACTTTGCACTTTTCATACATTTATGTGTAGACAAATATTTATACAATGTGTTTTTAATTGAAACCATGGCATATAACATGGAGATGACGTGACAATTACTTGTAAATTTATATTTGAAACATTATTTATATTCTACAAAAGACTTTTTAAATGCTGAAATGGTAAGTTGACAGCACACGGGACGAAACAATCTTTGGTAAGCACCACATCGATTGCCATAGGCAAAACCATCTTCTAAACCACTATATGGGGTTATTTATATGTGTTTTCATACTTCGGGATATGAATTGACCCCTTTTTAGCCTAGGAGGTTATTTGATCAAATAGGCTAATGTTAGGATAAGGGGTATTTGGTTGGATGCTACAACTAACCATAAATTTTGACATGTTAGATAAAAAAGTTAGACTTGTGTTTGATTCACTACCACAAGGTCCACAACTACGATATATCACAAGTTTTTAGCCCCGTGGCCCGTGCGTTATAGACTTATCCTTTTAGCTAAGATTATTATACTTGTAGCTCAATTTTTCTTAGCCACAAGTTAGCCAACTTAGCCAAAAAAGTTTCGCATACTTAGCCATCCTTAGAATTCAACCAAACAATCTCGAAAATGAGATTTTTTTTTCTCTGTTTCTAAGAAAGAGGCATGAATTCCGTGCTTTGCTGCATCAATTCTACTCCCGTAGGTAAGATTAGAATTTGGGGAAGTAGACATATCTACTCATGTAAATTTCACATGTTGAGGAAATTGTGAGATGATGTACTACAAAGTCAGCTAAGAGTCAAGCTCAGTTAAATTTTGCTCCAGCATAGGAGTGAACTCAGATCTGCCCAGCCCATTGAAATTTGGAGGTGATGGACCGGGCCACATTTCATAGTTTCTCTTCTTATAGGCCGGACGAAACCTTGGTTTCGGGAAAGAAACATGGCACTGCTAGGCCCGAGCGTGGAGCCGTATGGAGCGCTAGAGGGAAGCGAGCAAGGTCCGGCAAAGCACCTTCCTAGGAGAACCAACACAGAGGAATTGAAGACCTTCACATTTTTTTCTCTCGAGCTTAAAAGGAGTCGAAGAGTAATAGATGTCTTCGTTTCAGATGTGGTTTAGTTCTTCCATCTGCAACCAGTAACGATCACAAGTTGGAGCTGGATGGATAGACTTGCCGTTGCCGATCGAGGGAGGTATATGATATATGAGATTGTCTATTTTTCAGTTGTCTGAAATTTTCTTAACTCTCAATCACTTTTTAAATCTTTAGATTAAAATCCAACAACCCTCATCTCCACTAAAATGACGTATAATTTTACGGACTAAAAATTACAATAACTTTTCACTAAAATTGCACACCTCTAAAACTGCAATTTTAGGCTAAATAACGTGCAACTTTACAGACTAAAAATTGCACACTTTCAAAACTACAATTTTAGACTAATTGATGTGTAATTTTAGGTAACTAAGATTTATAAAAATTTCAGACAAATGAGAATTAGCCAACACGATGATATATACCTAGGAACCGTGCAAATTAATGTCATCTCGTAAGTCGTAATGCACCAACCGGTAGTTCCACATGCACAACTGCACATGCATGCATGGCTTGCAGTTTTCGTAGCTGCATTGTTCATGTCGAATACTAGAAGGCGTCGTGTGACGGTATGCCGTGCGTTGAGGTAAGCTCCCGTCGTGTTTGGTGGTGTTGTTTATAATAGTCGATTTATTTTGTTCCGTGTGTTTCAATTCTGGCAGATTTAGAAGACGTATGAGGGAAACAGACTTGAGCGATGTCTCATTTCTCTTTATAAGCAGCAAATTACCTAGTTTCCAACATAACAGTGGCCTCGTGATTGCTTCTAGTGGACCTCACTTCCTCTCTCCCTCCACTTTCCCAACTCCAACAGTACTTTCCTCGTTCGGGCTTGTTCAAGAGAAACAACTTCGCATGGTAGCCTCATCACTCCATGTAGACAAAATTGTTGAAACCACCGCTCAAGCTCACGTTCAATTTAGGACAAACCAACTATTAGCAAATACCAATATTTGACAAGATCATTTAGAAATTGATAGCCAATCAATTAATAGTTAAATTTGTCGAGCTAGGTAAATGTTTCGCAAGTCAACTTAGGACTCCAAGCATGTTCGAATTGTTTACCATGCACCGCGCTCTCTGCTTATGATGTGCATTTGCTTATCTCTTAACTGATTGCACACGGATTAATTAAATTAACCGCTGTATGGTATATCCGCAATCCACACATGCACCGACGGTATATGTAATTAGATTATAGTTATTACTAGTTCACTAGTGGACAATCGAGTCGTAGTAGTAAACAATCCCATCTTGGACAATTCACGAACGACGCACGCAACATCGAATTAGCTAGCTGCCCCTAGAGTACCAATTGTCACCCAGAGCTTAGCTAGCGTGATAGAATTAGGTGCAGCAAATTGCGGTCGCCACACGTTCCCGGTTGACTCTCGCACCAGGCACCATAACGTGAGCTCCAAAAAACGTCCGGATTGCAGTGTGACACACTCCCGTGCCAAGGATTGTACAGAGACATGCAAAACGGCGATTTTTCTTCGTCAACCTTGTGTGTTGTGTGTGTGTGTGTTTTTTTGCTGCTTGTTCTCTCGTGCTCTCGCACAGCCGCGGCAGCAGGTAAAGCTCAGGGCAAAGACATTGCGTTCTTGCTTGCGTTTCCCTCTCTGGAATGCATCACAACTGATGCTTGCAGACTGAAATCAACAGTTCACAAGCTTCAGACTTATGGATTGTTTTGGGCTCTCCACCACCACACCTCCGTGTGGAGGGACGTAGCCCAACACAACACACTCTACGCCTCCCTAAGCATCTCACACATGGTTAGTCAGAGTGTCAGATCATCTCGTTACTAGTAAAAAATGGATGTTATTATTATCATTTTCAAAAGAAAAACATTTTTTTGTTTAAAGTAACAATTAATAACTAGAGATCTACGTGTACCTATAAACAACTTGAGAGATTGAAGGTACCACATTCGTGTTGAGGGATAGAAATCCCACATTAATCCCAAAATGTAGAAATTCTCACATAACCGAGAGAAAAAGGAAAGAACTCCACCTCTTATTTTATAAGCGGTGAGATGAGATTATAGGTTAGCTCTAGAGAAAAAAAAACAAAGTTGCATATTTTGTTAGACCAGATTTTATAGATTAGTTATTGAGAAAAAAGATCTGCACCGCTTATTTTGATAAGATAGAATACGGCGGTGTAGACTAACAGTAAATGTTATGAGATGCCAATAAATCAAGTCGCGTAAATTTATGTTTTATACATAAGACTTATTTGCTTTTGGTCCAAGAGCGAAAAGTATGTGAGAAGGCGCACTGATGACTAGTATAAATTAGTTCTCGTGAATCATACTCATTAAAGTATATGTGGAAACTAACATAGACATCTGTGTAATGTGGGGGATTGTTAGAATTAATGGGCCTAAAGCCCATGTTCCAATTAATTCCTGAAAAATCTCAAAGGCCCATTTGGTTGGATGGCATGAGTGGAAGTTTAGTCCCATATTGCTAGTGGAGGTGGAGGGAGACCAACTTATAAGGAGTTGTGTTGCCCACCTCCTTGAGGCTTGAGAAGAGGACTAGTTCACGCGCACTCCTCCGCCGCCGCCCGTCTCGCCACGTCGCGCGCGTGTTTCGTGATCGAGCCGAGCCGAGCTAAATCTGTGCGTGAATTTTTTGCCACTCGGGACAGAGTTTTTGCACGAGTTATTAACGGACGCGTTACCCGTGCTTATCGGATTGTGGATTGTGGGACTGTTACCGACTCAAACGTGGAGTCGTGTGTCCCACGTCCCCCGAGCGGCTATAAGAGGAGGAGCAGCAACCCTAGCCGTCGCGCTTAGATTGCATCTGCTTCCTCGTGCACGCTTTCCACCGCCGCCATCTCCGTTCCTTTTGCTGCCGCTGTTTTCAGGTTTTTCCCATCCCGGCGACCGCGTACACGGCTGCACGGGAGAGCAGGCCTCCGGAACCCCGCCTCTCGAGAACCTGTACCGGGTGAGGGGCGATAAGGTTTTTGGGGAGCGTCTCGGCGCGACTGCTCGCTGCTTCCTCACCGTCGGACGACTACTTCGGTTACGATCGACAACTGCACGGCTGCCTCGACTGCTTCCTCGTCGTCGGGCGACTGCTTCGACTACGAGGACTTCATCGCCATGGCTACTGACGCCAACACTGGATCGTTGGCTGCTGCTATTCCCACGTATGTGCTCCTAAGCCCCCTGTGATTCTGTTTTGCTTTTGATGCAAGTGAGATAAACATGCTAGTCTGTTGTTTAGTTTTGAGTTGCATGTCTAGTTCGCCTGAGTTGGTTTATATCATTTGCGCATGTGTCATGATACTTTTCTAGATTAGATTAATTCGAAAATTGCTAATTAGTTCAACAGTACTACTGTAAATCTGTAGTCAGGTTGTTGTATACTAGCTACCTCGTGGTTGGATCTTCCACACAGTCTTGAAACAAACCCACCCGGGCAAAATCTGCATCAACGATTTCGTGATCTCAAAACACGCAGGAACAGCTGTGTATATGCATGGCAGTTCCTTCCCAGATGATTAAGAACCATATCCACGCGACACACTACACAGTAGCAAAACCCATCGGAACATTACTCAATTAGACGCCCTAATCAACTGCGGATGCCATTGCCACCCGACACCCACATTCATGGAGGGTTCATGAGCACGGAACGTCAACTTGTTCGAGCTGTGAAATTACGCTACTCCCCCCAGTTCCCGGTTGACTTGAACGCCACAACAACCCGCCCCGATGTCCATGCATGATACTGCCATCCCATGCAAGCACATGCACATCGTCAATTACTATCTGTCAGTGGCATGCGGGAGTTGGCTTAACTGGAGCTATAAATAGACCTGCAAGCACCAGGTTTCTTCACCCATCCTCCTTGATCCCATTCCTCGAGGCAACACTACCAGGAGCCATAGCGAAAGATGGCTAGTGGTAAGCTTGCAGCTGCCTTGGCCCTGCTAGCGTTGCTTGGTTGTGTGGCGCGTACGTGCCAAGCACAGGCAGGGTACGGTGGCTCTCCCAGCCCAAGCCCAAGCACGCCTACCTACCCTCCACCTCCGTCCAGCCCGAGCCCGCCTAGCTACCCTCCACCTCCGCCCAGCCCGAGCCCGCCTCCTCCTGCCCCGGTGCTCACCGTCGGTCACTACCGCGGGACGTGCTACCGCGCCGAAGAGATCGTGAGGGACGCCGTGGCGAAGGCGATTTACGCCAACCGCGGCATCGGCGCCGCGCTCATTCGCCTCTTCTTCCACGACTGCTTCGTCCGGGTACACACGCACTTCGCATCTCTCGTGACCTGAGTAAAATTCATGCTACGTAGCAACGTAGCTAGCATGTTTGTGATTTGACGTGATGAGCTCGATTTTTTGGTTCAGGGGTGTGACGCGTCGGTGCTCCTGGACCCGACCGCGACCAACCAGCAGCCGGAGAAGCTCGGCATCCCCAACTTCCCCAGCCTCCGGGGGTTCGAGGCGATCGACGCGGCCAAGGCGGCGGTCGAGGAGGCCTGCCCCGGCGTCGTCTCTTGCGCCGACATCGTCGCCTTCGCCGGCCGCGACGCCACCTTCCTCCTCAGCAACTACAGGGTCTACTTCGACATGCCGGCGGGCCGCTACGACGGGCGCGTGTCCTTCGCCAACGAGACCCTCCCCAACCTTCCCCCGCCCTTCGGTACCCTCGACCAGCTCAATGCCATGTTCGCCGCCAAGGGGCTCACCCCCGACGAGATGGTCACCCTCTCCGGCGCGCACACCGTCGGCCGCTCCCACTGCTCCTCCTTCTCCGACCGCCTCCCCCCGAACCCCTCCGACATGGACTCCAAGCTCAGCAGCGATCTGGTGAAGCAGTGCAACATGACCGGCAACCCCACGGTGGTGCAGGACGTCGTGACCCCCGGCACGCTGGACACGCAGTACTATCGGAACGTGCTCAACCGCAAGGTGCTGTTCAAGTCCGACGCCGCGCTCATGTCGTCGGAGACAGGGCGCGCGGTGTTCCTCAACGCCTACGTCCCGGGGCTGTGGGAGAATAAGTTCAAGGCGGCGATGGTGAGGATGGGCAGCATCGATGTGAAGACCAGCGCCAACGGGGAGATCAGGAAGCAATGCCGGTTCGTCAACTAGGAGTTGATGATCAAATGCCAGCAAGAACAAATGACTTCAAGAACTGATGCGTACCTACCTGACGCCGGAGACTGATCATAATAAGCTCGTGCATTTTGTGTGTGCTATTTTGTAATTTCCGTTGCTGCTTATTTGTTCATTAATTCCTGCATTACAAATTCATGTAATTCTTCACTACCGGAATAAAGATGTTTGCCGAGTGCTCAACGATTTACCGAGTGTTTTTTCTCGGACACTCGGCACAGAGACAAATAAACCGAGTGTCTACCAAAAGCACTCGGCATAAAATAAACACTCGGCATACATGCATTTTGCCGAGTGCACGAAGTAAGACACTCGGCAAACGTCCTATTTGCCGAGTGCATGCAATCAGACACTCGGCAAACATGGAGACACGTGCCGTTTTCGCCCGCGGTTGACGAAGAGGCGACGGCGTGGTTTGTTTGCCGAGTGTATTGTTGATGACACTCGGCAAACAGGAAGCCACCGTTAGCACTGTTCATCTTTGCCGTGTGTCCGTGGTCTGACACTCGGCAAACTAAGTTTATTTTTTATTTTCTCAGTTAGAATTATTTATTTCCTAGGTTGATTATGAGTTGAGAAGCCACGTATAGAGGAGGCTAATGTTTTCTATATCAAGATTCCACTTATGCATGACTTCTCACGTTGGCTAGGTCTAATCTATCAGTGACGAAGAGGAAAGCCACGTGAAACTTTTCCGGGTACCCAACATGTTTGCATGCGAAGTGTCGGGTCGCTTCGTCTGTTGCCCTTCGTCTGTTTTCATTATCTTAGCGTATTCTGTTCTCGGTTGTTGCATACCATCATACCATCGGTTGTTGCATATCTTAGCATGTTTTGATGATTCTTTCCGTTATCTTAGCACATTCTGTCTGGGGGTGAGAGAGAGAGAGCTTGTTTGGCTTGGTAGTTAATTCAAATACAGTCACGTAACCTAGGCGTCTCCCGTTCGAAGGAGTTATGGTTATAAATATGCAAGTCTTTGCATATCTATAACCGTAACTGTTTCGAATTGTCCACGTTTTTTTGGACAGCCCGAGGATGTGTAGATTGGGTTTGTTTCCATGCTCTACTCCGATCCGAGACAGAGTTTCGGTAGCGTCTCCCCTTTGTTCTCCGGATACACATTCTCTTGGCTTGTTGCCGAGACGTGTATTTGGAGAACAGCGGGGAGGTGCTGCCGAAATTCTGTCTCGGATCGGAGTAGAGCATGGAAACGGCCCAATCTACACATCCTCGGGTGGGATTAGGACCTATCTTTACCTACTACATAGCTGATGCATGTCTATTCCCAAAATATCAGAGATGGATGATCGTGAGTGGATGTACGCTGGCCGCTCTAGTCAGGGATTGTTGAGCGATGAATGGATCGAGAAGACCGACGAATTCTTGGAATTAGCATTCGCTAGTGCTAAGGGACCTCGTGGAACTTGGTGTCCCTGCAGTATTTGCGAAAACGCGCGTCAACAAACAAAGGAGGTCATGGGTCAACACCTTTGTAAGTATGGGTTTATGCCACACTATACCCGGTGGACCTACCATGGTGAGTCCGAACGTGCCAGAGAGGAGGTGGTGCGACAACGCACGGACGACTATGATGCCGGAATCGGAGACATGCTAGATGACTTTGATGAAGCACATGTGCGACCTATGGAGGAAGTGCCGGAGCCAACCGCAAAGGCTTTTTATGATATGTTGTCTGCGGCACAGCGACCCCTTCACGGGCATACCCAGGTTTCTCAACTGGATGCCATCGCACGCCTCATGGCTGTCAAGTCCCAGTTTAGCTGGAGCCGAGAATCCTTCGATGTAATGCTGACAGTTGTTGGTAGCCTTCTCCCGGAAGGTCACATTCTGCCAAAGAGCATGTACGAGTCGAAGAAAGTCCTCCGTGCACTTAAGATGCCATATGAGCAGATACATGCTTGTCCAAAGGGATGCATCTTATTTAGGAAAGAACACGCGGAGGCAAAGTACTGTGTGAAGTGCAATTCCTCTAGGTATCTTGAGGTAGAGTCTGGTGATGGTCAGAAGAGGCAGCTCACAATCCCCGTGAAGATCCTTCGGTATCTTCCATTCATACCGAGAATCCAACGGCTTTATATGACCGTGGAATCTGCCAAACAGATGACATGGCACAAAGAAGGACGTCGATACAATCCTGACAAGCTGGTACATCCATCGGATGGTGAAGCATGGAAGAGGTTCGATCTGATTCATCGTGAGAAAGCTCTTGAGGCTCGGAATGTACGAATTGCGATAGCAACTGATGGGTTCAATCCATATGGTATGACGACTGCCTCGTACAGCTGTTGGCCCATGTTTGTTATTCCCCTCAATCTCCCCCCCGGCGTCATCTTTCAACGACAGAACATATTCCTGTCGCTGATAATTCCAGGGCCTGAATACCCGGGGAAGAATATGAGTGTGTACATGGAGCCGCTGATGGATGATTTGGTCCATGCTTGGGAGGACGGGGTCTGGACATACGACCGAGCTACGAAGACAAACTTTAAAATGCATGTTTGGTACCAGTACTCCCTACATGACCTACCGGCGTATGGGATATTCTGTGGCTGGTGTGTGCATGGGAAATTCCCATGCCCAGTATGCAGGGCGGCTCTGAAGTTCATTTGGTTGACGAAGGGTGGCAAGTATTCTTGCTTCGACAAGCATCGACAATTCCTTCCTCTTGACCATCCATTCAGACAAGACGTGAAGAACTTTACGAAAGATGTAGTTGTCAAAGGCTCAGCACCAACTAAAATGACCGGTGCCGCTGTTCGTGCTCAGTTAGATGCTCTCAAGACCAATGACCAAGGAGATGGTTTTGTGGGGTATGGTGAGGAACACGCCTGGACCCACAAGCCATGCTTGTGGAATCTCCCCTACTTCGATGATCTCCTTCATCCACATAACATTGATGTTATGCACACTGAAAAGAATGTCGCCGAGGCCCTTTTTGGCACAATCATGGACATTCCTGAGAAGACGAAGGATAACGTTAAGGCTAGAGTCGATCAAAAGATTTATGCAATAGACCAAAGCTAGACATGGCCCCTCCCAGGGGCGGGAAATCGTGGACGAAACCGAAGGCCAATTTCGTTCTTACAAGGGCCCAAAGGAGGGAAGTACTAGAGTGGTTCCAAACCTTGATGTTCCCTGATGGGTATGCAGCAAATCTGAAGAGGGGAGTGAATTTAGCTACTTTGCGAATCAACGGGCTCAAGAGTCATGACTATCACATATGGCTTGAGCGGCTACTGCCGGTGATGATTCGAGGCTACGTCCCCGAGGATGTTTGGCTAGTGCTTGCGGAGTTGAGCAATTTCTTCCGCCAGCTTTGTGCTAAGGAATTATCTCATACCGTGGTAGCAGACATGGAAAGACTGGCGCCTGTGTTGCTCTGCAAGTTGGAGAAGATCTTTCCACCAGGCTTCTTTAATCCGATGCAACATATGATTTTGCATCTCCCGTATGAGGCACGAATGGGGGGCCCCGTGCAGGGCCGTTGGTGCTATTCAATTGAGAGATTCCAAAAGATTCTTCGAAATAAATGTAAAAATAAATGCAAAATTGAAGCGTCCATAGCCGAGGCATACATCCTGGAAGAGGTGTCAAACTTCACGACAAAATACTATGCTGACAATCTTCCCAGTGTGCATAATCCACCCTCTCGTTACAATGCTGGTAACCCCGAAGATGAATCCAAGCTTAGCATCTTCAGAGGGCAACTAGGCAGTGCAAGTGGTGCGACTAACAAGACCTTGCAATATGAAGAGTGGCGCACTATTATGTTGTATGTCCTCACCAACCTTTCCGAAGTGGAGCCGTACATGCGGTAAGTGCTCAATAAATTATTCCTCAGCTAGTCAGAAGTTTGTGTCTAACTCCGCTTGTTCTCACTGCTATAGGGAATTCAATGAGCAATTCTGGCATGAATCAAGAGAACCTACCCTCGAGGAAGCTTCCGCCCTTCTTAGGGATGGTGCGGGAAATGGCATGCCCGATTTCATTTGTTGGTTCAAGCGAAAAGTACTTTCTAACTTGGCTCGTAGTTAGTTTGACCCTTCAAATTGGTCTTACATGCGACTAATACCCTTCAAATCTCGCTTAAACTTGTAGGGAACAACCGACAAGTCTATGAGTGCCGACTTGAGACAAGTTGCTGATGGTTGTGCCTTTAGGGTGACTTCATTTAAGGCTTACGACGTGAATGGATATCGCTTCCATACAGCAAGCCACGAGCAGAGTCGGCCCAATCGAAGAACAACAAATACCGGAGTTTTTACTCCAGGTTCAGATGGGGTTGAGTACTACGGAAAAATTGAAGAAATATACGAACTGAATTTTGATGGGAGCAAACCTCTGCGTCCCGTCATCTTCAAATGCCATTGGTTCGATCCAGAAGTAGTGAGACGGACCCCTAATCTTGGGCTAGTCGAAATTCGACAATCAACCGTCTTACCAGGAGACGATGTCTATATTGTGGCTCAACAGGCCATGCAAGTTTATTATCTCTCGTACCCGTGCAAAACCGTGGAGCGTCTTAAGGGTTGGGATGTTGTGTACAAGGTACCGCCACACGGTAAACTACCTGTCCCAAATGATGATGATTACAACATAGACCCCAACACATATGATGGAGAGTTCTTTCAAGAAGATGGGATGGTCGGGAATTTCATTATCGACTTGACGGAAACTCAGGGCATGGAAGTCGACAATGAATGTGGTGATGACGAGGACAAAGAAAACGAGGTTGAGAATGCGAAGGACTTGGAATTACTTGAGCGGTTACATTTAGGCATTGACGGTGTGGATGCCATTCCTCCTCCCGGGCACCAGGATGATTATTTCAACACGCGTGATAGTGATGATGAGACTAGAGATCCAGCTGATCCCGATGATGATGATTATTTCTAACGTACTAATTGGTTTACTCTTTCTCATAGCATGTTTTTTTCATGATGCTTCATTTATTTATATGAATTTGTATCATCTGAACTAATTGATTTACTCTTTCTCATAGCAGGTGATTGCATCATGGTGGGCGGTTTGCGGAGATCGTTAGCTTCCCTATACAAAGGGGGGAGGAAGGATGCAGGTGAAGCTTCTATCGTCGACTACGCGGTCGGATAGTGAACTTGAGGCACCCCCGGTTGAGTGCTGGGTCACCCGGGTGTGCGCGAGGGATAGCGAGACGGGGCGCGCAGCAGCGAACCAACACTTAGCGAAAATTTGGGCGAGTCGAGAAATGAGTGTAGCTTGTATTCCCGTGCCCCAACCTGGGGGGTGCTCCCCTATTTATAGGCCTCGGGGAGCGCATGGCCGGATTACAATTCTGCCCCTAGGCAGGTTACGGTCTTACCCTCGGTCCGCCGTACGGACAAGGGCACGCAGGTCATTTACATGTCGTCCGCGGAGCATATACCCTAGCATCTACGTGACGTCCGGTACGACATGCCGTACGGTACGTCACATGGTGGGGTCCTGTCCCCGGGGTGTTCGTACCCCGCGTCTGCACCTGCGCTTGCACCCGCGTCTGCACCTGCGCTTGCACCCCGCGTCTGCACCTGTGCTTGCACCCCGCGTCTGCACCTGCGCTTGCACCCACGTCTGCATCTGCGCTTGCACCCCGCGTCTGCACCTGCGATTGCACCCGCGTCTGCACCTACGCTTGCACTTGCGCTTGCACCTCGCGTCTGCACCTGGTGTTCGTACCCCGCGTCTGCACCTGCGCTTGCACCTGCGTCTGCACTTGCGCACGTACCCCGCGTCTGCACTTGCGCGTGTACCCCGCGTCTCATGTCTGCAAAAGAGTAAGTCGTGAGCTCGTAGCAGGGATGCGTGCCTTACCGTTGCTCGTGGCGTCCGGGGCGCACGGGGACCCCTCCCCCAACAGTAGCCCCTTGCCGGTGTGGGCGGTCGAGAAGCGCCCGTCCGGACCGGCGTTATACCCCTTAAAAAGGGGGTTGACGGGCGGCCCGGGCCAACGAGGTCCTCCCTCGGAGTCGACCTTCCATCTCCTTCTTCACCCGGCAAACAGGGCCTTCGTACCCAGCGCAGAGGCGATGCATCCAGGCGACAAAGACTGCCCGGAGTAGGCGAGTTGTCGGGAGTAGACCCGTCGTCTAAAGCAAACGCACTGCGTCCGGAGCGGAGCCATGCATTCGGGGTAGGGGAGATGCCTCCGGAGTATGCGTCCTGAGCTCTGCGTCCGGAGTGTGCGTTAAGAGCTCCGCGTCTGAAGTATACGCATCATGTACGAGGTGGTCCTATGTCCGGGACAGATGTACGATGCCCAGAGCACACGTGACGTTTGGAGCTGCCGCGCCAAGTCGGCGTGCGCGGAGCGCCACGGGCTTCGGCACGCGGGGCGGGGTCCGGGCTTCATATGTGATGTTTGTCGTGAATGTGATATGTGATATGTGAACGATATGTGTGATATGTGATATGTGTGAATGTGATATGCTATGATCTGCCCCAGTGATGTTTGCTATGATCTGCTGTGAGTTATAAACTGTTTTGAATTGCAGGGATTTTTGAAAATAAAATAAAAAATAACAGTTTCTGACGACCTTATATTTTTGCGGGTTATTCTAAAAATTTCTGTACACCAGAGTCAACGTACGCTAGTAGAAAGGATAACACAATATTTTTCAATATTGTGTTATTAGTACGGCGATGAAGAGTCAACTGTCCAAATCAGCCAAGTTGCTCCCGTAGGGCTAAGCTAGAAAGGATTGTGCAGCTTGTCTCTAATACTATTGTGCAGTACGTATGCGGTATGGCCCCCCGGGGCGGGGATCCACAAATTTTTTCAATAGGTATGCACAGTTAACCTCCACAATTAATTTCATATATTCTCCAGCTAGAATGGTCCGTGACATCTCAAATTCAACACGTAATAAGTTCTCGATATTCACAGCAAGCACAATACAAATCGACTAACGATGGGCTGGATTAGTGATGAAGATGGACATTTGACTGATGCCCGACATTTCTGGGTACAATACAAATCGATCGACTAGCTAGCGGCCGGGCTCGCCGTTGGGTATGCGCGGCATGCATAACACGTTCTCTGGCGGCCGCAACCTCACGTACTCACCGGCATGCACCTCCATGCATGCTTCTCGAGCGCGGCTACGTGCGTGCGTAAAGCCGGGACTCGGGCCAGGCCCATGAACCAGCCGTGCTTCGTGCTCGAGGTTGGCCGTGCCGGCACGGCCCGCCGGTGCCGTCGTGCCGTGCCGTGCTGGCACGGGGAGCCGCGGCCGAGGCCCAAGCACGGCACGGTGGCCCGCCATATCGTCGCCGTGCCGTGTCGGCACGAGCCCGCCACGGGAGAAGGCCGACGCCGGCGCGGGCCCCCCGCCACATCGCCAGCCACCGCGGTCGCCGCGCCAACGCCACCGCCCCACGCCGCCGTAGCTCCCGGACGTCGTGGCGCCGGATGAGTTGGGCACGGGAACAGCCGCACGTCCTTGCCATCGATGCACGCCGACGCCAACGCGCCACTGTCCCTGTCGCAGGGAATTCGCGGCAATATCCATTTGTAATAGGACTTAGGGAAGCGTGTTAGGAAAATCCAAGCGGTGCACACAAGAATTTACCTAGGTTCAGGCCCTCTAATGGCAGAGGTAATACCCTACTCCTGCAGTTTGTATTGAGCTTCCTGTGTGAGAGAGATTACAGAAGGTTCAAGAAGAAGTTTGCAAGAGAAACTAGAGATCAGCCCCTCTGCATGTGGGGGGCTCGGCCTTATATAGGCCTGTACTCCAGCCGACTCGGCCAGTCGGCTGTGCTGCCGTTACAGTATAGATTAATGGGGACATTTACACAGAGTAACGTCCGAGTAACGCCAGTTTTCAAATGACGAAACGTTTATCTTGATGATCTGTAACGCCTGTCTTGATAGCACCCAGACGTTGTACCATTGCGGGCCTTCCTTGGGCCTTCATCCGAGTGGGCCTACTCAAGCTTGTTGGGCCGACTCGTGGTGTTGAGCCTACCCGGCTGGGCTCCCTCGTCAGTAGCCCCCGAGTGCTTCGAGGTCTCGACACGGATGCCGAGTGGTGAGCAAGTTGCTTATGCCCGAGTCGTCGGTGGAGAGACCTTGATGGACTCCTGTAATACCTGAAAGAAGGTTAAATATGTGCTAAGTATTAGGAACTCAGTGATACCCACATTTTCCGACTGGGGAAATCGGCTTGTGGCCTTCCGGGAGGCGTATCATAAATTTCGAGTGAATCTAAAATGGCGTCTGGCGTATCGGAGTGGACCAATGCCATCTTGTGCCCTCAGGGGGGAACGCCTTCGTTCTTCAGCTTCGAAACCGAGTCCTCGAACTCCGGCATTGAATCCCGAATCAATGAGCCATTTTGCACCGCTGTGGCATCCGGCTCTGATTCAGGGGTCCTGTTGCTCCGCTGTGGATGCCGAGTTCGTCCTTAGCTTGGGTGTTGCCGAGTGACCTGAAAACCCTGTTGGGTTGGTCATCAGCACCCTTTTGCAGTCAGTCTGCTTTCGAGTTTGGCGGCTTGTGCGCCTCGGAATTGTTTGATGGAGTCGATATGACCCGTGACGTGTCCCAGTGGGCCAAGCCGACTGTTGAGTCGACACCCGAGCGCAATTCGACTCGGATTGAATCGAACCCGGTTGGAACCGACTGGAGTCACAGTATCGTCTTGACTGAGATGTCGCATCAGCATTCAATGCGTGCAGCCGGTTGGGCAGAGTGCCCGCAGTGCAATGATTTCGCCTCGAGTTGCGCACGAAGCGTGTCCGAGACATCCGCTGCTGCTCTGATTTCGCGCGCTATCCGAGGTGGCAGTTCATCATGACTGCGCCCGAATCACGCGGGCGGCGCGCGCAGGACGGAGGCTGACGTAATGTCAGCCGGTCACGTCGCCTGGGATGTCGTGTCGTGGCGAAAAAGGCGCCCGAATCCCGCGGGTTCGCGCGCGCGCGGGACGGCGGTTGCCACGGCAGTTTCCCGCCACGTCGGACGCACGACTGCCGGCGGTTGGACTCCCTCGGCCCATAAAAGGGGATTTAGGGCTGCCGCACTTCTCATCTGTTCTTGCCTTCATCTTTCTTGCGCCCAAAATCCTTTGCCTCCAGAGCTCCGCCACCGCGCATTCGTTCCCGAAAGCAAGAGCTCGCTCGCCGCCGCACTCCATCAGCCGTCGATCATGTCTCGCACCGGCAAGGGCAAGAAGGCCGATGCTTCCTCCTCTGCCACCGCCGCCGACGGGTGGAAGAAGGGCGATTGGGTCCCCTCCGCCATCACCGACAAGATCCTCATCGAGTTCGCCAAGGAGGGGTTGCTGCCACCCCGCACCATCGGCAATTGGAGAGCACCGTACAAGGAGGAGAAGCCCGCTCCTCATGAGCACGAGCGCGTGATGCTCGTGCCATTCATCGAGCGGGGCCTCTCACTGCCACCACATGATTTCGTACACGGCCTCCTTCACTTCTACGACCTCTAGCTCCACCATCTGAGCCCTAATGGCGTTCTGCACATTGCGTGTTTTATCACGCTGTGCGAATGCTACTTGGGGACTCCACCTCACTGGGGGCTGTGGAAGAAGACCTTCACGGTGAAGGCGCAGCCTGTCAATGCCGGCGGCCGGCTGTCCGTCTGCGGGGGAGCCGGAATCCAAGTGAAAGCCGACGCCAAGTACTTCAAGTTGTAGCTTCCGGATATTGTTCGGAGGTGGCAAGAAGGGTGGTTCTACTGCCCGGATGAACGCACACCGACTGGGAACGAAGGGCTTCCCCCGTATACTGAGGACCCTCCCGTGTGGAGGAAACGATGGAGCGCCAAGCCTTCCAACGAGGAGATGCCCGAGGTTGACCGACTCCTGAGGAGAATCGCGAGGCTCCAGGAGAAGGGGCTCACGGGCACCGACCTCATCTCCACTTGGTTGAGTCGGCGCATCCAGCCACTTCAAGCCTGAGCGCACCCGATGTGGGAGTACTCGGGCTCCCACGACTCGACAAGGGTGTCCGTCAATGGGCTCCCGGATGACGAGTTCTTCAGTCTTCTGAAGAACTTGACCACAGACCGATCCGAGTTGCGAAGGGCGCCGCATGTAACACCATACTCGACCGCCAATCCCGCTCCGACTGTAAGTGTTCCTCAGTCCGAGTCAAGTTTCTGAATTTTGTTACTTGTTTGCTTTTTCTAACACCAAGTCTTTTTATGCTGCAGACTCTCCTCAACTTGAACTTTATGCCGCCACTTCCTGAACAAGACTCGGCTCAGGAAGCATTAGACGATGTAGAGGTTGAGGAAGAGACCCCGAAAGGCGGTGTCCAAGTTGAATCGGACACCGAGTCGGAAGAAGCCCCCTTGCAATCCAAACGGAGGCGCGACGACGGCGCCTCCGGGTCCAAGACCTCGCAGGCGGAGGAGGAAACGACTCAGGCGGAGTCGGCCTCCAAGCGGGCACGATCCACACCTGCCGCCTCCACGGCACCGGCTCCGGCTTCCGCGGCCAAACCGAGTGTGCCACAACCGGCCCTCGCCGGTTCCTCCGGGGGTCCGCCCGCCCCGGGGAAACCGAAGAAAAAGACGATCCCCACCACCAGGTACAAGTCCTTTTGCCTCATGCCCCAGTCGAAGTAGGTTAGAAGGCACTGAAGTCAGTTTTCTCTTTTGCCTTGCAGAGTCCAGAAGAAGCTCTCCGATAAAGGAGATTTTTCATCCGACACACCAGCGGCCCCGACTCCGACTCCGCTACCAGAGCCGGTTTTACCGACTCCGGCCGCGGTCGAAACCAGCGCACCGGCGCCAACCGTCTCTACCCTGGAGACAGAGTCGGCCGCGGGCGCCAGATCCCCCACGCCTCCGGCAGCAGCCACGCCAAGCGTGCCTCAACCGGGTTCTCCTGCACCCTAGCCTGCCGCAGCTGGGACGGAGGTCCCGGAGTCGGACGTGGGCGCCGGGTCTACCAAACCTCCGGCTGAAGACCCGCAGCGCCAGCTAACTCCTGCCAACGAAGAGGCAATGGAGCCGGCGGCTGCTGCTGGTGCCGACTCCACGGAGGCGGCAGTCGGAGGCCAAAGCCAGCCCGCCTCCGAGTCTACACCAGCGGTGGAGCAAAGTCTGGTGCCCGCCTCCACACTCGCCGAAGTCGTGGCACTCGGCTCATCGGGCAGCTTGCTACCCGCGCTGCTGCTGCCGGGCTGCGCCACGGACGACCTGGCTGCAGCGGAAGGAGCCACCGACCGGGTCGCTGCCCTGAGCTCCTAGCTCAGGGCGTTTGCCAACACGGCCAAGGCCTTAGCCGACTTGGCCGAAGTGTTGGAGTCTTCCGTTGGGATAAGTTCTTCTGATTTTCAGACTTTGTTTAATTTTCTTAACACTGGGAGCATGTTCAGTGCACCCAGTGGGTGTAGCCCCCGAGTCTCTAACCGACTGATTAAGTCAGCTTGAGACTTATGAATTCGGGTACTGACAAACCTTTTTCTTCATCAGGCTGCAATTCGACTGGGCGGAAACGGCCCAGTCCTTATGGAAAGGAATGCCTCCTTAGAGAAGGCACTGGAGGAGGAAAAGGCCAAAAACCGGCAGCTTGAAGAGAAACTTGCCGCCGCCGGGAGTAAGTGTTCAGTCCTTCGACTCGTCTGTCTTAAGGTTTTTTGTCCTTTCTTTTTGACTTTCTTGAGTCGGCAGACGTCGAAGCCGAAAACGCCCGGCTTTGGGAAAAGTTGAAGGGCGCGATCCCGGCGGTTAAAGTCAAGAACATGCTCGACGCCAAGGCGGCGGAGTTGGAGACCGAGTTGCGGGAAGCTCGCAACTCGATGAAGACTACCGCCTTGCTGCAGGCGGAGCACAACAAACTGCAGGCGCAATATGAAAAAGCGCAGTCTTTGAACTCTGAACTGCAGGGACAAGTCGATAATTTTTCCCGGCTGATGGACGAGTCACAGAAGCGGCATGACGTGGCCATCACCGACTGGGAAAAGCGCGAGAGGGACCTCATTGGCGAACTCAAAAAAGCCAATGAGACTTTACTCGGTAAGCCCTCGAGTCCTTTGCTTCTTTCTTTTTGCAAGCTTCCTTGTCCATTTCCTTAGCAATAATTTGTACTCAGATGCTTGCCCAGAGCTGGAGGAGCAAGCAAAGCAGGCGGCGCTCCGACTCCGCGCACTCTCCGAGCCGGCGAGGTCGGCTCTCGACGCACTTTGGGCACCTGAGCTGATGTCCGAGTGCGTCGTGACTATGGAGGACCGACTCCTCCAGGTCAAAAGTTTGGTGCAGAACTTTAAGTCGGCTACCCAAGGCCTCTGCGCCAAGCTCTGGCCCGGAGAAGAAACGATTTCCAGCATCTTCGCCCTCGCCGACAAGCTCTCGCTGGGCCCGGCGGAAGTCGAAGAGTGGAAGGAGTCGGCAGCCCGCTCGGGAGCCGGCATGGCGCTAGCAATGGTGCTAGCACATCATCCGGACGCAGATGTTGACAGCATCTCCGCTGGCGCCCCCGTCGACGAGGAAGGCCAGTCGGTCAACCCTCTGGATCTCCTTCCCCGGGTCCATGCCGTCGCCAGCCGGATCGCCAGCTTCACCGACCTGGAGGAGCGCGTAGAAGCGACTCCGGAAGAATGAAAATTATCATGTAATATCTCTTGGTATGCCGAGTAGAAAATTGTAAATACTTTTGCTATGAATGAAAATGTCTTTTGGTCCATTTTAATGTTTTGCACAAGTTACTTGACTCGTCCTCATTTGTTTTTTACGCCGAGTCGGATCCTTTCGCGTGCAGGCCGACCTTTAGCTTTTGCTCTTGCCAACTGGACAGCCGGGTTGTGACTGTAGTTGGGGACAAAGAGTGGGTCTTAGGTACCATACACGTTTACTTAGACGCTTGTGTAGAAACAAAGTTAGGAGATTCGAAATAACTTACGCCGAGTGAGAAATCACCCAGTGGGTTTGTAGTGACTTCCGGGTATTGCCCGAAGTGAAGCCACTCGGTTTTATTAGACGTAGCCCCCGGGGATTGCCCAAAGGGAACATAGTCGGAAAGTGAAAATTAAATGAACAACAAATACTTCCCGAGTGCCGCTCGAAGGAAACAAGTATTTATTCATAATGAAACAATAAACTGTTTGAAGTACAAAGTTTAAGTGTAAAAAGGACGCAGTTGTGCAATATTCCAAGTTCGTTCAGTGATCGAGCCAGTTGCCGGGTCCTCCAGTCGTTATGCGCCGTTGTGAAGCACCTGGTTGATGATGAATGGACCTTCTCACAGCGGAGACAATTTGTGCATGCCAGCCTTGTCCTGGATCAATCGGAGGACTAGATCTCCTTTGTTGAAGACTCGGCCCCGAACTTGCCGACTGTGGTAGCGGCGCAAATTCTGTTGATATATGGCCGAGCGCGAGAGAGCGAGTTCCCGCGCTTCTTCTAAGAGATCGATGTCGTCCTGTCGCGCCGACTCGGCATCCTTTTCCACGTATGACGTGACTCGCGGGGAGTCGTGGAGGATGTCACTCAGCAGGACGGCTTCGGCTCCGTACACCATGAAAAACGGCGTGTAGCCAGTCGACCGATTTCGAGTCGTCCTTAAGCTCCAAAGGACTGTTGGAAATATGCCCTAGAGGCAATAATAAAGTTGTTATTATTTTATTTTCATGTTCATGATTAAGTTTATGTTCTATGCTAGAATTGCATTGGTTCTTGAATATGAGATTCAGAGGAAAACCTAAATTGCATGTGTGGAATAATAAACACCATTCAGATCCCTAGTCAGACCTCTGGACTAGCTCATGTATTGTTGATGATCTTGTTTTCCTGATCATGGGCATTGTTAATGTAACAAGGATGCCGGCAATAATGGGAACA
This sequence comes from Stipa capillata, assembly GCA_019208055.1. Classification (NCBI taxonomy): domain Eukaryota; kingdom Viridiplantae; phylum Streptophyta; class Magnoliopsida; order Poales; family Poaceae; genus Stipa; species Stipa capillata. Next base: position 243,243 of record JAGXJF010000601.1, read on the forward strand.
CATTGTTAGGGTAACAATGGTGTTGGATAGACCCCCTTATGAGATACTGCGAGATCACTTCGTCAATATGTTGTCAGTATCTTCTCATGGTGTGTTAACGTTTACTTGCGTCCTTAGACCATGAGAATATCATAGACCCGGATACCGGATGGTTGCTTTAGGGTCATCAAACGTTACTCCGTAACTGGGTAATTATAAAGGTGACTTTCAGGTACACCAGAAAGTATATCGTGGTTCTAGATATGTCAAGACTGGGATTTGCCCATCCGGCGATGGAGAGATACACTCTGGGCCCACTCGGTATTACGGTGTCCAGCATCGCCTGGCCAGGTATTGTGACTAAAAGGTTAGTCACGGGGATACCGGAATACAGAAACGAGAAAAGAGTACAAACCGGTAACGAGGATAACTAGGTATGGTGATCAAGAAATTGATCACAGGGATACCGTCAAAGTCTCGCCTCGGGTTGTGTAACGTATCGTGAGGCAAAAGGAATTGTATGTGACAATACAAGGTTCGCTCGATAAAGATGTTCGATGATATGTGGGAGTCGTTATGGGTGTCCAGATCCCGCTGACGATTATTGACCGGAAGGTGTCCCGGACATGTCCACATATACTCGAACCTATAGGGTCACACGCTTAACGTTTTAGCGACATTTAGGAATGCTACGATTTATGGAGAACGAGAGAGAAGGGTTCCGAAAGTGTTTCGGATGATCTCGAAAGTGTTCCAGGAGGTCCCGAATGGTTCCGATGATGTCCGGAAGTGTTCCGGAAAGTATTGGAAGGTTCTAGAAGGTTCTGGAAGGTTCTAGAAGGTTCTAAAATTCTAGAAGATTCTGGAAGGTTCTAGAAGTCCTAGAAGGTTCTAGAAGGTTCTAGTGGAGTTGGACTCTAACTCCAACAGGGTGTCCCTGCTGGAGTAGGACTCCACCTGTCTAGGGAGAGCTGCCCCAACCCCTATAAATAGAGGGGCAGGGCACCTCAAAGGGCATCCCAAGAAGCCACAGAGGCAGCCCTAGTCCCCTTGGACTAAACCCTAGGCCGGCCATCTCTAGATTGGCCACAGCCTTCTTTTTCTCTCTCTTCTAGATTGGATCTAGTATAGCTGCCGGCGCGCTGCTGCTTCTCCTTCTCGTAGATCCCCGCTGTTCTTGTGTGCTGGTCCACACATTACCGCGGTGTCGCTGATTCGGTACGCGTGGATACCTCGGAGACGTCGTATACTTCGGCGTTCGATCGGACGAACTATTCGCGAGGAGATCGCTCTCGCGGCTGGGAGGTATAACCTAGCTGCGGGAGTCTGCGGACTTCATCGACATCGGTCAACTTCTCCGCTGCATTGACGTGATCGTCGAAGGTATGATCTCGTTGTCTGCACCTCGATAGTGATCTTGGGGTGGATTGTGCGCGGTAAATTTTTGTTTTGCGTAGCACGTTCCCCAACAGTGGTATCAGAGTGATTCTATGCGTAGTTGTAGGTACGACTAGAGCATATGTGATATGCGGCATTGCACATATGATGTGCGGGGTGTTAGACGAGATCTACCACCGGATTTTCTTGTTGTTTCCCTCTCATTGCAAAATTTTGATCTCGGTGGCATCGTGAAATTTTCAGAGGTCCGGCGAACCTTACAATCTTCGGATTGAGACATGCTAAGGATGACTTTGGTTTCACTTTAGTTGAGAAAGATAAATTTGCAATGAGCGGGCTTGTAGATGTGATCTACACGGGGGTCATGCGTATGACGAAGTTTAGTATGGAGTTCGAGATTTCCAAGTCTCCAATTCCATACACCCCGACAGTTAAATAACTGCAAGAGTAATCGTGCTTATGGTAACGTAGGTAGCAAACGGTTTGCAACGTAGCCATAAAGCCACGTATTGTAGCATAAACGTTAGATGCGTCTAACTTGTTTTTGCAGGGTATGCATGTGATGTGGTATAGCCTATGTGATGCAATGTGATTGTATGAGATGTAAAGTGTTTGTAATTTTAATTTTGTCATGACCTGCGTGTCGTGAGTACGGCAATCGGTAGGAGCCAATATGATTGTCATTATTTATTGTATTGACCTACGCGTCAACTAGAAAGCCATGTAATGCATTTATTTTATTAGCTATGTGATAGCAAATAGTTGTAATTGCAAGGACATGGTGGTGACAATCTTACATCGATGGACCTCGACGCTACGCCGTATGCGAAGGAGGAGTTCTCCGTCAAAGGATGTTGAAGAAGTCTTCTTCAACAAAAGGGGCTATACCATATCACAATAATTTGATTGCATGTGATGTTAATCCCTTTTATGCACCTTGTTTGATGCGTGGTAGACGTTGTTAAATAGGGTGATCCCTCACACAAATATCAAGGTAGTTAGTGTTCTTCCAAGTGTAGCATCGTCTGGAGTATTTGCTATTCTGAGGTGCGCCATGTCACATGGGTACGATAGGTTTGACATATATGAGGCGGGCGCGAACCGTTCGCGCAGCAGAGCACTCGGTTGTCTTGACGAGCTTTGCAAGATCGTCTTGGGCTCGAAACACACCCATCGAAAGATGAACAAGAGTCATATGGGATATGATTGGCATGTTGACCTACCGGTCTCGTTATTCCGTCATCAGTGATGTCACATCAATGGTGGAGTAAGTGAGTCGTGGATCTTGAATCACTAATAATCATTATGAGGGATATTAGTTTTAGTGGGAGCTTACTCTAATTAAGTGTTAATTTGAGTTGCTTTAATCATGAACAATGTCTAAAGTGTATTTGTTTTTAAGTTGTAGATCTATGGCACCCGTAACCACCTTTCCACTATACGCGTTGCTTGAGAAAGAAAAACTGAATTCATCTGGGAACAACTTTACGGACTAGTACCGTAATGTGAGGATTGTCCTCAAGAGTGCCAAGAAGGACTATGTCCTATCGCAAACTCTCGGTGAACTCCCCGCTAACGCTACGGATGATGAGACTCGTATCTATCAATCTAAGAGCGATGATTCCATTACAGTACAGTGTATCATGCTTGCCTCCATGGAACCTGATCTTCAAAAGCGTTTTGAGAATTGGGCTGCTTATGAGTTAATCCAGGAGCTGAAAGCTTTGTTTCAGAAGCAAGCAAGGACTGAAAGATATGAGATATCCAAAGCCTTGTTTGAATGCAAGATGGCTGAGGGCAGCTCAGTGAGTCAGCACGTACTCAGATTGTCTGGGTACGCGCAAAGGTTGGATGCGCTAGGTTTTCCAATCTCCCAAGAGTTGGGCAGTGATCTTGTTCTTGCTTCCCTCCCTCCGAGCTATAGTAGCTTCATCATGAACTACAACATGAATAGGATGGAAAAGAGTATGGGTGAATTGTTTACTATGCTTAAAACTGCTGAGAGTGGAATCCAGAAGGACGCCAATCATGTGATGATGGTGAATAAAACAACCAACTTCAAGAAGAAGGGCAAGTCTAAGAAAAAGGGCAAATCCAAGGGTGCTAGTATGACTGACACGCCTAAGAAGTCCAAGACTGGCGCCACTTCTGATGTTAAGTGCTTCTTCTGTAAAGAGAAGGGACACTGGAAGAGGAACTGCAAGAAATATCTGGCAGAAAAGAAGAAGTCTGGAAAGTCCAGCTCAGGTATGAGTGTCATACATGTTATTGATGTATTCCTTGCTGGTCCGCAATGTAATTCTTGGGTATTGGATACCGGATCGGTTGCTCATATTTGCAACTCGATGCAGGAACTACAGAGGCCTAAGCGACTGGCAAAGGTTGAGGTGACGATGCGCGTCGGGAACGGAGTAAAAGTTGCTGTGCTCGCCGTCGGTGTCCTACCTCTACATTTATCTTCAGGATTTATATTAGAGCTTAGTAATTGTTACTATGTTCCGGTCTTGAGCAAAAACATTATTTCTGGATCATGTTTGTTGCAAGATGGTTATTCGTTTAAGTCTGAGAACAATGGTTGTTCGATTTATATGGATAATATGTTTTATGGCCATGCTCCCGTTGTGAATGGGTTATTTATTATGAATCTTGATGGTAATACACACATCCATAACACTGACGCTAAACGTCGCAAGATAAACGATTTGAATTCCACTTATTTGTGGCACTGCCGTTTGGGTCATATTGGAAAGAAGCGCATGAAGAAACTCCATTGTGATGGACTTTTGGAGTCATTTGATTATGAATCATTTGACACTTGCGAGCCTTGTCTAATGGGTAAAATGACTAAAACGCCGTTCACAGGCCACGTAGAACGGGCGACTGACTTATTGGAGATCATACATACGGATGTATGTGGTCCAATGAGTATAGCTGCACGCGGTGGATTCCTCTACTTCATTACCTTCACGGATGATTTGAGTAGATATGGGTATATCTATTTGATGAGACATAAGTCTGAAACCTTTGAAAAGTTCAAAGAATTTCAGCATGAAGTAGAAAATCATCGTAACAAGAAATCAAGTTTCTGCGATCAGATCGCGGAGGGGAGTATTTGAGTTACGAGTTTAGCGAACATCTGAAGAGTTGCGGAATTGTTCCACAGCTTACGCCTCCCAGAACGCCACAGAGGAATGGAGTGTCCGAGAGACGTAATCGAACCTTGTTGGACATGGTAAGATCGATGATGTCATTAACTGAACTGCCATTGTCTTTTTGGGGTTATGCTTTAGAGACTGCCGCTTTTACACTAAATAGAGCACCATCTAAATCCGTTGAAACGACACCATATGAGATATGGCATGGGAAGAAACCCAACTTGTCTTTTCTTAAAATTTAGGGATGCGATGCATATGTAAAGCGTTTACAACCAAATAAGCTCGATCCCAAATCAGATAAATGCTTCTTTGTTGGTTATCCCAAAGGAACTGTTGGGTATTCCTTCTATCACCGCACCGAAGGCAAAGTGTTTGTCGCAAAGAACGGTGTGTTTCTCGAGAAAGAGTTTCTTGCGAAAGGGGTGAGTGGGAGGATAGTACAACTCGACGAGATTGGTGAATCTTCGTCATTAGGTCAAAGTGATGCAACGCCGGAAGTGGTTTCGGAGTTTCCCACAATGACTGATACGGAAGCCCCTACATGTGATGTAGAGACTTCGGTCGAGCCAGCAGCTGAACCACGAAGGTCTGGTAGGATTCGCACGAAACCACAGTGGTTTTCGGACGAGGTATTGTTGTTAGACAACGATGAGCCTGCGACCTATACGGAAGCAATGATGGGCCCTGACTCCGTTAAATGGCTAGACGCCATGAAATCCAAGATAGAATCCATGTACGAGAACCAAGTTTGGAACTTGGTGGACCCTCCTGAAGGCGTGAGGCCTATCGAATGTAAATGGATCTATAAAAAGAAAACAGACGCGGATGGGAATGTATACATCTATAAAGCTCGACTTGTCGCAAAGGGTTTCCGACAAGTTCAAGGAGTTGACTACGACGAGACATTCTCTCCCGTAGCGATGCTTAAGTCTGTTCGGATTCTTCTAGCGATTGCTGCATATTTCGATTACGAGATATGGCAAATGGATGTCAAAACAGCGTTCCTGAATGGGAAGCTAACCGAGGACGTGTATATGATACAGCCCGAGGGTTTTGTCAATCCAAAGGATGCTAGAAAGAAATGATGTATCTTTTCTTGACAATATTAAGACTTCGTTGAAAAATAGTTTTTCAATGAAAGACTTAGGCGAGGCAGCATACATATTAGGTATAAAGATCTATAGAGATAGATCAAAGCGCCTAATAGGGCTAAGCCAGAGTACATATATAGATAAAGTACTGAAGAGATTCAGTATGGAAAACGCCAAGAAGGGGTTCTTGCCGATGTCGCATGGGAAAAGTTTGAGCAAGAATCAGTGTCCTTCGACAACTGATGAGCGAGAACGCATGAGTAAGATTCCATACGCATCCGCGATTGGGTCAACCATGTACGCCATGATATGTACACGACCAGATGTGTCCTATGCTCTAAGTGTTACGAGCAGATACCAGAGTGATCCAGGTCATGATCATTGGACAGCAGTGAAGAATATCCTAAAGTACCTGAAGAGGACTAAGGATATGTTTCTCGTATACGGTGGTGACGAAGAGCTCGTTGTAAAGGGTTACACCGACGCCAGCTTTGTCACAGATCCGGATGATTTTCGATCTCAATCAGGCTTAGTGTATACACTGAACGGTGGCGCAGTGAGCTGGAGGAGTTCCAAGCAGGACACTGTGGCGGATTCTACAACGGAGGCTGAGTATATCGCCGCTTCAGAAGCGGCAAAGGAGGGCGTTTGGATTAAGAAGTTCGTCACCGAGCTTGGTGTGGTTCCGAGCGCGCTGAATCCTATGGAGCTCTATTGTGACAATAGTGGCGCCATAACTCAGGCCAAGGAGCCAAGGTCCCACCAGAAGTCCAAATATATACAACGCCGATTCCACATCATTCGTGAATTGGTGGAGCGTGGAGACGTAAAGATATGCAAAATACACACAGATCTGAATGTGTCAGATCCGCTGACGAAGCCTCTACCACAAGCAAAGCATGAGCAACACCGGAATGCCATAGGTGTTAGGAGCTTAAGCATTGGCTAGATTATTGACTCTAGTACAAGTGGGAGACTGTTGGAAATATGCCCTAGAGGCAATAATAAAGTTGTTATTATTCTATTTTCATGTTCATGATTAAGTTTATGTTCTATGCTAGAATTGCATTGGTTCTTGAATATGAGATTCAGAGGAAAACCTAAATTGCATGTGTGGAATAATAAACACCATTCAGATCCCTAGTCAGACCTCTGGACTAGCTCATGTATTGTTGATGATCTTGTTTTCCTGATCATGGGCATTGTTAATGTAACAAGGATGCCGGCAATAATGGGAACACATTGTTAGGGTAACAATGGTGTTGGATAGACCCCCTTATGAGATACTGCGAGATCACTTCGTCAATATGTTGTCAGTATCTTCTCATGGTGTGTTAACGTTTACTTGCGTCCTTAGACCATGAGAATATCATAGACCCGGATACCGGATGGTTGCTTTGGGGTCATCAAACGTTACTCCGTAACTGGGTAATTATAAAGGTGACTTCCAGGTACACCAGAAAGTATATCGTGGTTCTAGATATGTCAAGACTGGGATTTGCCCATCCGGCGATGGAGAGATACACTCTGGGCCCACTCGGTATTACGGTGTCCAGCATCGCCTGGCCAGGTATTGTGACTAAAAGGTTAGTCACGGGGATACCGGAATACGAAAACCAGAAAAGAGTACAAACCGGTAACGAGGATAACTAGGTATGGTGATCAAGGAGTTGATCACAGGGATACCGTCAAAGTCTCGCCTCGGGTTGTGTAACGTATCGTGAGGCAAAAGGAATTGTATGCGACAATACAAGATTCGCTCGATAAAGATCTTCGATGATATGTGGGAGTCGTTATGGGTGTCCAGATCCCGCTGACGATTATTGACCGGAAGGTGTCCCGGACATGTCCACATATACTCGAACCTATAGGGTCACACGCTTAACGTTTTAGCGACATTTAGGAATGCTACGATTTATGGAGAACGAGAGAGAAGGGTTCCGAAAGTGTTTCGGATGATCTCGAAAGTGTTCTGGGAGGTCCCGAATGGTTCCGGTGATGTCCGGAAGTGTTCCGGAAAGTATTGGAAGGTTCTAGAAGGTTCTAAAAATTCTAGAAGATTCTGGAAGGTTCTAGAAATTCTGGAAGAAATTCTGGAAGGTTCTAGGAGGTTCTAGAAGTTCTAGAAGGTTCTAGTGGAGTTGGACTCCAACTCCAACAGGGTGTCCCTGCTGGAGTAGGACTCCACCTGCCTAGGGAGAGCTGCCCCAACCCCTATAAATAGAGGGGCAGGGCACTTCAAAGGGCATCCCAAGAAGCCCCAGAGGCAGCCCTAGTCCCTTGGACTAAACCCTAGGCCAGCCATCTCTAGATTGGCCATAGCCTTCTTTTTCTCTCTCTTCTAGATTGGATCTAGTACAGCTGCCGGCGCGCTGCTGCTTCTCCTTCTCGTAGATCCCCACTGTTCTTGTGTGCTGGTCCACACATTACCGCGGTGTCGCTGATCCGGTACGCGTGGATACCTCGGAGACGTCGTATACTTCGGCGTTCGATCGGACGAACTATTCGCGAGGAGATCGCTCTCGCGGCTGGGAGGTATAACCTAGCTGCGGGAGTCTGCGGACTTCATCGACATCGGTCAACTTCTCCGCTGCATTGACGTGATCGTCGAAGGTATGATCTCGTTGCCTGCACCTCGATAGTGATCTTGGGGTGGATTGTGCGCGGTAAATTTTTGTTTTGAGTAGCACGTTCCCCAACAAGGACAGACGGAAGCTCGTCGATCCAGGAGCCGGCTGCCCGCTGCAATGGGACTAACAACCGGGGCTTGATGCCTTGGAGAATCAGAGCGTTGGAACGCTCGACTTGGCCGTTGGACTGAGGATGAGCCACGGAGGCATAATCAATCCGGATTCCATGGTCCCGACAAAAGTGGCGGAAGACTTCAGCAGTGAAGTTCTTGCCATTGTCAGTGATGATGCTGTGAGGAACTCCGAATCGGAAGATGACTCCCTTCATGAAGTTGACAGCAGTCGGACCATCGAGCTTCATGATTGGCTTGGCTTCAATCCACTTTGTGAACTTGTCCACGGCCACGAGGAGATGAGTGAAACCTCCCCGGGCTGTTTTAAGCGGACCCACCATGTCGAGTCCCCACACAGCAAAAGGCCATGTGATCGGAATGGTCTTGAGCGCGGTAGCCGGCATGTGTATTTGACGGGCATACCGCTGGCACCCTTCGCAAGTTCGGACGAGTTCTTCGGCATCAGCATGTGCGCTGAGCCAAAAGAAGCCATGCCGAAAAGCTTTGGCGACCAAGGCCCTTGACGAAGCATGGTGGCCGCAGAGTCCCGAGTGGATTTCCTCGAGCAATGTTCGACCTTCTTCCGGCGAAATGCAGCGCTGAAAATTCCAGTGGTGCTGCGCTTGTAAAGCTCGCCATTGATGATGGTGTAAGCTCGAGCCCGGCACACGATGCGGCGTGCCTCAGTCGGATCCTCAGGTAGCTCTTTGCGCAAGAGGTACGCAAGGAATGGCTGAGTCCAGAGAGGAATGACCGCCAAGACGTCTTCTTGGGTCGGTTGAGCCGGTTCTGGATGTGACGACCCGGCTTCAGATGACTCGGTAGCCGACTCCAACTTGACGGATGGTTGGAAAAGTTGCTGAAGGAAAACTCCAGGCGGCACTTTTTCTCGAGCAGAGCCGATCCTGGCAAGGGAGTCGGCGGCTTCGTTATCTGCTCGGCGAACATGGTGAAGCTCGAGGCCGTCGAAGTGTCCTTCCAGCCGACGCACAGCAGCGCAGTATGCTGCCATGGTTGGATCTTTGGCGTCCCAAGTCTTCATTACTTGCTGCACCACCAGATCCGAGTCGCCGCGACAAAGGAGTCGACGAATGCCGAGTGAAACTGCAATGCGTAAGCCATGCAGTAACGCCTCGTATTCTGCGACGTTGTTGGAGGCGGCGAAGTGGATCTGCAGCACGTAATTCAACTTGTCGCCTTTGGGGGAGATCAGCACGACTCCAGCCCCCGTGCCCGCGAGCATCTTCGAACCGTCGAAGTACATGACCCAGTGCTCAAGGTGCACCTGAGTCGGAAGGGACTGGCTCTCAGTCCACTCGACGATGAAGTCTGCCAGAGCTTGCGACTTGATTGCCTTGCGGGGCTCGTAGCTGATGTCATGCGGCATGAGTTCTATCGCCCACTTAGCGACTCGGCCCGTGGCATCCCGATTGTTGATGATATCAGACAAAGGGGCATGACTGACCACGGTGACCGAGTGGGCTTGAAGTAGTGCACCAGCTTCCGAGTCGCCAGAAACACGCCGTAGACGAGCTTCTGGTAGTGCGGGTAGCGCTGCTTCGACTCGGAAAGGACTTCGCTGACGTAGTAGACGGGTCGCTGTACCTTCTGGACTCGGCCTTCTTCCGCACGTTCCACCACTAGAACAACGCTGACCACTTGATTTGTGGCCGCGATGTAAAGCAGCATGGGTTCTCCCTCCATGGGTGCAGCGAGAATCGGAGGTGTTGACAGAAGACGCTTGAGATCTTCGAAGGCTTGCTGAGCTTCACTCGTCCACTCGAAGGAGTCGGACTTCTTGAGAAGTCGGTAAAAGGCAAAGGCCTTCTCACCGAGTCGGGCTATGAACCGACTTAGGGCGGCTACGCACCCGGTTAAGCGCTGGACGGCCTTCAAGTCCTTCGGCTTGCCCATCTTGATGATGGCATCAAGCTTGTCCGGGTTCGCTTCGATTCCTCGCTCGGAAACGATGAAGCCGAGTAGCTTGCCAGCCGGAACTCCGAAGACGCACTTCTCCGGGTTAAGCCTCATGTCATACCTCCTGAGATTGGCGAAGGTTTCAGCCAAGTCGGTCAAGAGGTCCGCGGTCTTCTTTGTCTTTATCACAATGTCGTCGACATAAGCCTGGACATTTCTGCCTATCTGGTCGTGCAAACACTTTTGCATACAACGTTGATATGTCGCGCCAGCATTTTTCAAACCAAAAGGCATGGTGATATAACAAAAAGCCCCAAACGGGGTAATGAAAGAAGTTTTTATTTGATCCGACTCTTTCATTTTGATCTGGTGGTAGCCTGAATAGGCATCCAGAAAACATAAACGTTCGCACCCGGCTGTGGAGTCGACAACTTGATCCACTCGGGGTAAGGCGAACGGGTCCTTGGGGCATGCTTTATTTAAGGACGTGTAGTCCACACACATGCGCCAAGTTTTGTTTTTCTTAAGAACCAGGACCGGGTTTGCCAACCAGTCCGGGTGAAAAACTTCCTTGATGAACCCGGCTGCGAGGAGTCGGGCGATTTCTTCTCCGATTGCTTTTCGCCGGTCTTCAGCGAAGCGACGGAGAGACTGCTTCACTGGCTTTGCGTCCTTGGCGACGTTGAGGGAGTGCTCGGCGAACTTCCTTGGAACACCCGGCATGTCAGAGGGCTTCCATGCGAAGATGTTCCAATTCTCACGAAGGAAGTCGACGAGCGCGCCTTCCTATTTGGCCTCGAGGTCGGTCCCGATTTGGACCGTCTTGGACGGATCCTCAGGGATGGACCTGGTGAAAGTGCATCTAGTGCCCCTAATGGATTCTGATGATTAATGACAAACGATTAAGAGACTAATGGTTTACTAAGTGTACACAGGTGATTAGTCCCCAAGTGATTGGTTTAACCGATGAATGACGACCCCTAAAAATTGATGTTGAAGAAAGGCTTGGATCTAGAAGATTAGTGGAGTTTTTCTAGTTTCTATATGATCAGAGATCATTTGAGTCTATAGGACAAGCCGCCTATTAAGAGGGGTCAGATAGGTTAAGCTCTAGGAAGGATGTTCTTAAAGTGCTCAGTTCAAATCTCAAAGAAATCCTTTTAAAATCTCTTTCTAAAACACAGATTGTGATTCTCGGTTGTACCGGTTTTGAAGAAATGGTTGTACCGGGATTGGCCTCTGATGCAAGGTTTGAGGACTTAGTGGTCTCAACCTTGAAGAGCTTCAGTTGCGGCACAACCGGTCTTGAGTCCGGTGCTGCCGAGAATGGCCTCTGTGTTGGAGAGTTAGGGAACCCTGCCGCTTAGGGTTTGCCCTAGTTTTATTTCCTGGAAATCGGTATGACCGGTTTGGAAGTCCGGTGCTACCAGAAAATGCTTCTGTACCCTAGACCAAGTCCTGTTCGTTTGTCTGCGGTTGCACCGGGTTTGTCTTCCGGTTGCACCGAGAATCTTCTCTGGACTTAGGTCGATTTGATGCCCTAGTCTATGTCCTCTTCTGAGTTGTCTTCGGTTGCACCGGGTTTGTCTTCCGGTTGCACCGAGAATCTCTTCTGGACTTAGGGCCAAGTTTGTCTCAGACTAAGTCCTATTCTTCATGTGTCTGCGGTTGCACCGGTTCTGTCTTCCGGTTGCACCGAGAACATCTTCTGGACTTAGGTCTCCTTTTGAAGCGGATGTACCGGGGTATGTTTCCGGTTAAGCCGTTTTTCTTCTCTGTGAGGAAGAACGTGCCATTTCTTCATACCCAGCACAACCGCCCTCAAGTCGGCACAACCGGGATTCGTTTCTGGAAGTTGCTCTGGTGAGCTATTCTTCAATCCCGGTGTGACCGTAATTCTTCCGGACCTACCGCCTTTGTGGTGAAGCCTTTCGCTGTGCCTCAGGAGTTCTTCAGTTCTAGCCGTTGGTTTGAATCCCGGTGGTACCGGGTTCCTCTTCCGGTTGAACCGGAAGGGAATCTTTGAGTCCAACGACTCTTTTTCAGCAGGCAGGCTATAAATAGCCCCCGACCCCCTGCGGGCTCGGGAGCACACTCAGCGCAAAAAAGCACTCTCTCTACTCTGTGTTCACTTTTCTCCTTGACTCCTTTGAGATCCCCTTTGTGAGAGGAAAGCATCTTGAGAGATTTGAGACTTGGATTGAGCATTCAAGCCGACCTTCTTCGAGCCTAGCAGATCTGAGCTTTTACTCTTGGAGATTTGGCATCTCCTAGCGGCTAGGTGTCTTGGAAGAGCTCCAACTTGTGGAATCGCCTCCAACGTTTGTGAAGGTCCGGGGATCACCTCAAGATCCACCAAGAGTGTTGAGCAGATCCTAAGTGGACACAAGCTCAAGGAGAAAAAGGTGAAGACTTTGTGTCTTCGGAGCTAAGTGCTCAGCCTCTCCAAACGAAGACGTAGAGTTGTTGCCAACAACTTGAACTTCGGGTTAAATCCTTTGTCTTCGCTTTCAGCTCTTTACTTTGTGTTGTTGCTTATTAAAGTTGTCTTCTTGTTGATTCTGTGTTGCTTCACCTTTAATTTGCTTCACATATTGCATGCTAAGTAACTAATTTGATAAAATTTGATAATCTCCTATTCACCCCCCCTCTAGTCGATAAACCTCGATCTTTCACCTGGACACGCTTTGTGTCCTTGGCCGACTGGAAGGTGGACTCGGTTGCCGCCTTCTTGTTGGGTGGAGCTTGGTCCGGGTCGACGGAAGTTTGGATGTCCCTCCAGCTCCTGAGCCGCGATCAGGGACTCGGCTATGTCCGCGCTGGCGAGGTCGCACTCGTTAGAGCGCTCAAAATCGTCAGCGATGGTGATGACGCCTTTTGGACCCGCATCTTCAGCTTCAAGTATGTGTAACACGGCCTAGCCATGAATTTGGCATAAGCCGGCCGGCCGAAGATCGCATGGTAGGCGCTCTTGAAGCCGCCTACCTCGAAGGTCAATGTCTCAACCCGAAAGTTGTTCGGCTCGCCGAACACAACTTCCAGGGAGATCTGACCCAGAGGCTTCGCACACTTCCCAGGCACGATCCCATAAAAAGAAGTGTTACTGGGGCGAAGCTGGGTCTCCGGAATCTGCATCTTCTTCAGGGTGTCCATAAAGATTATATTGATGCTGGAGCCGCCGTCCATCAGGACCTTGCGGAGTTTGAATCCGCCGACCTGCGGATCCACCACCAGGGGATGCTTGCCCGGGTGGGGGACTCGGTCCGGGTGGTCAAGTCGGCTGAACCCGACTGGAATTTCGGACCAATCCAGCCATTGAGGGACAGCCGGCGCTGTCGCATTGACTTCACGACAGCGCAGCTTCCGACCCCTTTTGGAGTCGGACCCTTGAAAGATCATGAGTACCCCCCTTTGAGGGGGATACTACGCAGCGCCGCCGCCTGCGGCAGAGCCTCCTTCTCCACCGTCTTCCGGCTCGGGCTGCTTTTCTTCCCGGAGTCGCTTCAGGAAGCTGCACTCCCGGGTCGAGTGCCCCGCCTGATAATTGGCGGTGCTATGGAAGGAGCAGGGCCTATCGAGGATTTCCTCGAAAGTGAGTTTCGGCGCCTTGCGCTGTTGCCAAGGGCGCTCCTTCTTCTGGCCAGCGTCGCCGCGCTGGGGGCCACGCTCAGCGGCCGCGACCAGGTCAGCTCCGCTGACTCCGTCTCCGCCGCCAGCCTTCCGCTTCGAGGGGCGGTTGTCCGCACGCTTCCGACCTGAGTCGGCGGGGACTTACCGGTTCGAAGACTCGGCTTTTGCTTTGCCTTTGTCTTCGTACCGCATCGCCTCTTCACCCGTCGCGTACTTGCTAGCGACTTCCATGAGTCGGCCCATGGTCTGAATGTTAGACCGGGCCAACTTGTGCTTGAGGAGTTCGTATTTAACTCCCTGAGAAAAGGCCTGGATAGCCTGCATTTCGGTGACATCCTCGATCGAATTGCGAAGCCGGGTCCAGCGTTGGATGTAGTCGCGGACCGACTCGCCCTTCTCCTAGACGCAGAGCCACAGATCTTGGGCGTTCCCAGGGCGCTTATATGTGCCCTCAAAGTTCTTGACGAAGGCCTCTTGGAGGTCCCTCCAGTCGTAGATGCTGTCTTCGGGCAGGCTGTTAAGCCATGCCCGAGCCGACCCTTCCAGCATCAGGGGTAGGCTTCGGAGGGCGACACGCTCGTTGCCTCCTCCTATGTTGCAGGCGACCAAGTAGTCGGCAAGCCAAGTTTCCGTCTTGGCTGTGCCATCGTACTTGTCAACGCCACTGGCGATCCGGAACCGGCCCGGAAACGGCTCGGACCAAATTCGCCTGCTGAAGCAAAGCGGACCGGTGGAAGCAGAGCCACCCAGCTGGTTGACTTCGCCAGCACGTCGCTCAGCTCGCAACCTGGCTGCCCGTCGTCCCTCGATATCATCTCGAGCATCGCGGGCCTCGTTTGGTCGGAGGGAGCTAGCTTGTCGCCGCTCAGCCTGGAGTCGGTTGATCTCCTGACGAGCGTCAGGCTGATTCGTAGACCGACTCGGCTGCGACGAGCCGACGGTAATAGGGTGACTCGGACCCGCCGAAGGCCGACTCCGAGTCGCTTGGGAGGCCAGTCGGTTGCTGACTGACCCGGCCTCATTTTGCTGTTCCACTGCCGTCTTCATCAGGGCGACGACTCGGCGGTGGATTTCTGCCGCGGGGCCATCTGCCGGGGCGGCAATGAGTCGGCCAGCGCGGCAGCCGTAAAAAGATTCTGAGCCGGTGTCTGGTAGACAGGGACACCCATCCTGTTCTCGCCCAAAAAGTGGGGCCCGAGTAGCCCGGCTCCTTCGGGCGGCTGAAGAAGCTCGCCGGTTCGCAGCAACTGCGCGAACCGTGAGGCTCATTTGGTTGTCGTTCTCGCTGTTCGAGGGTCGCACGCTCTTGATCGAGGCGCTCTCGTTCAGCAAGAAGGGCTTGCCGAGAAGCCTCTAAGGCCCTCTCGGCCTCTGACTGTCCGTTAATGGGCGTATGCAGGTGTTCGTGTGCCGCCCTGGCCGCTGCAGCGGACGTACCCGCATCATCTGCGGCGCCGTCCCCAACCACGTACACCTCTGCCGAGGCGGTATGGCTGTGCGAACTCTCGTCCCCCTCGGATTCGGAATCCAGAAGGGAAAGGAGAGACTCGGCGCCCACCATGGCGATGAACTGGGAGTGTTCATCGTCCCTGCACGGAGCGGAAGGAAATTCGAGCCGGAGCTCGAATTTTACTTCCTCCACGGGGCTGGGACGCGAATCTTGAAGACGCAGTTGGCCGAAGGCGTCGGCCACGAAACGAAGGCTGCCGAAGATGAATTCCGAGCCTTCGGGATGTGCCATGAACGGCACATTGCCGGCGACGAGCTTGCCGCCAGCTGTGGGAGATGATCCCACCTGGATCATGGCTCCAATGCACACCTCCCCTACCTGGCGCGCCAACTGTCGCGGGGAATTCGCGGCAATATCCATTTGTAATAGGACTTAGGGAAGCGTGTTAGAAAAATCCAAGCGGTGCACACAAGAATTTACCCAGGTTCAGGCCCTCTAATGGCAGAGGTAATACCCTACTCCTGCAGTTTGTATTGAGCTTCCTGTGTGAGAGAGATTACAGAAGGTTCAAGAAGAAGTTTGCAAGAGAAACTAGAGATCAGCCCCTCTGCATGGGGGGCTCGGCCTTATATAGGCCTGTACTCCAGCCGACTCGGCCAGTCGGCTGTGCTGCCGTTGCAGTATAGATTAATGGGGACATTTACACAGAGTAACGTCCGAGTAACGCCAGTCTTCAAATGACGAAATGTTTATCTTGATGATCTGTAACGCCTGTCTTGATAGCACCCGGACGTTGTACCGTTGCGGGCCTTCCTTGGGCCTTCATCCGAGTGGGCCTACTCAACCTTGTTGGGCCGACTCGTGGTGTTGGGCCTACCCGGCTGGGCTCCCCTCGTCAGTCCCCTACGCCTCCCACCGCGCCTCCGCTGCCGCCGCCTACCGACGGCGCCAACGTCAGCGACAGGTCGGTCGCGAGCTCGAGGGTGCAGCGGGACCGACCGGTGGCGGCGTGGGCGCACCCGAGGGAGGAGGCGGACGGGTCTGGGTGAGTTGCCAACTGCGGGGGAGGTAGGGGGCCCGGCGGGGAGGCGGGGGAGCCGGCGGGGAGGCGAGGGGCCCGGTAGCAGCGAGGGAGCGGGTGGCGGCGGGGAGCAGGAGCGTCCCGTGCAGGCATGCGGCTATGTGGGAGAGGAGAGAGTGGGCTGTGGGGCGAGGGACGGGGCCACGGGGGGCGCTCGGGAGCAGGCCGCAGAGACTGGGCCGGGGGCCTCCACAGGGAAATGGGCCGGGCCGGCACGAGCACGGCCCAGAGCATCGTGCCGGACCGTGCAGCCCATCAGGCGCAAATCGCCAGCACGACCCGGCCCGGGCCTTCGTGCCGTGCCAGCCCGGCCCGCACAGTTATCGTGCCCGTGCCGTGCGGGCCTCGGGCCGTGCCGGCCGGGCCTCGGGCTGGCACGGAAAAGCCCAGCCCAAGTCCCAGCTTTATGCGTGCGTGCCTGAGTACGAGCAGTCAATCAACAGCATGTGTGTATGCATGCAAGTCCCAACCCATGCGGTACGTATACGGTGCCCTATGCTTTCCTCGCGTTGGGATTTGGGAATTAACAAGTTCCCAAGGTAAAATACCCAGTGGAGGCAGGTGAGAAAAGACAAGGAGTAGAGTAGTATACACTTGTTACCTGAACCTAGCTAGCTATATGCTGGCCGAAGCATGGTTTGTCAAGACCTCAAGGTATACTACACCGGCCGATCCCTGTGTGAGCTGCGCAATGTTTTCAGGTCGTATGTTGTTCTCTCTCAAGATATGTATGCGCGCTTGCCGGATTACATGCCGGAGATTGTGCATACTACGCATGTTCCCTGATTGAACTAGACACGTACTGTCGATTCGTTGCAGGTTAGTAGTTGGCCAGAACTTCGGTGCACGCAGCTAATTGTTCTACGATCACATGCTTTTTGGTTACAAAGCTGTTGATCTTGTGGGGTGTTGGATGTACATCCTACTGTTGTTTTTAAACCAACACGAAAGGTTGATTTTAACCCGGTCGCACAAAAAAATAAAGCACAAATAATGAATCTTAGATAATACAAATAAAATTACTATGGAGCTAATGAACCCTAAAAATACACAATTGAGCATTTTTTTTATACTAAATCTGCACGTATAATAAATGTACAACTTTAGTACTCTCTCTTTTTAGATATATAAAATAATATTTTAATTGGTTAAAACAAGACTTCGACCAATAATTACTCCATCAGTATATAATTTATATATATATAAGTTGATATCATTAGATTTTAATAACGTCTAACATTATTTACTTAAAAATAAACACTCCTAAAATAATAATACGTGCCACTGCAGTAGCACGCGCTTAAGAAAAAAACCACAGTCGACTACGTTTTAATAGAACTAAGGAACCGGCCCCCTCACACCAAGTTGTACTTCTTTGTAGACGAGGATAAGATGACAGCTACATGATTGTCGGTAAAGGTGCCAACTTGATGATGAAGCTCATGCATTCTCCTCGAGAATGGAATTGTTTATTGTACCGTCTCACTCTTTAGCTAGAGAGAATTCCGACACCAACAACGACCTCAAGGAGAAATCTCCTCTCGAAGATCGAAACACACGTTGCGACATCTAAACGTGATCTCGACCAATTAGAGGACGCGTGTCAATAATCGTTCGGTTGTCGGCTACTCGGTTATCGCCCAGTTCAACGGACGGGAATGTCAACTGGTTCGAGAGCTAGCTGTAGTAGTGCTCCCCATGTTCTCAGTTTGACTTTCAGTCGCAACGCGAGTACTGCGCAGGGAACATTCGTCGCGTGCATGATTGCTCTTCAGACAACCTCCGTGCGTGCTCCCTAGACGGATTTACATCCGTGACGATTATAAAATCCATCATGTATATCGCATCATAGATTGACCGCGGCACATCTATAACGGTTACCCCATACCGTCACAGATGTTCTTCAATCCGTGACGGTCGTAAACTGTCATAGATCAGTCCCCTTGGCCTGGCCAAGCCCGGAACTCTGTGACGGACTAAACCGTCACGGATTTACATGACATGGCATCTACGTGAATCTGACGTGGCATCTACATGGATCTGACGTGGCAGTCAAACATGTCATTCATGCTTATCGATTTGAGAGAAATTTTAAAAAAATTATTCATATCGCACACATGTACATCTGATAAACAATTCACATATATATATATGTACATATATACATGAGTAATACAAATCAATTCAAAGAGGAATACTCATAAATTCGAATACAAATACGGGAGTTCAAAATTTTGATTTACAAAGGATTCAATATTACAAACTATGAGTATTACAAAATATCTACAATAAAAAGAAATCAAGTTAATGTCTTCATTCTTCTCTTTAGTTCTTTTTTTTCATCATCTTCTCCAATTCTTGATTCTCCAACCTGCACAAAGAAAAGGAGCTACAAAAGGGTATTTTGGTTAGGATTAAAATGTTTTGCATCTCCTGGGGAGATGCAATGTTTTATTTTGGAGATCAGCCTTATGAACCTAGAGAACTAATTCTAAATTCAATAAGAACAGTATTGACCTATGGAACATTCTTTTCAAAGGCACCAGAGTTTTAAGGCAACATGTGAACCAACTTTAGGCAACTAAACGAAGGCAGCAATAGGCAACCAATCGAGGCATCAATCCATTGAGTTCCATAAGTCAATCTGTGTTTAGACTAATCTCCGTGAATTAGGCAACCATGAGTTTGTTAAGCCGAATTAGCTTTCATGTAATCATCCAGCCTAATCCAGGTTTAACATTTTAATTAAATTCATCAAATCAGGTCAGCCACAAGATTACTTCATCATAGGCAACATCTTCAGTTATCAAACTGATATACATACACATATAGAAACAGGAGAAGGCCTGAGAACAAGAGAAGTATCTGTTCGTCTCAGTTAAACACTGAAAGAATTAAGCACATATAAAGCAGCAAGAAAGATATCATAGCAAACTTGTTTTCACATTGTGTTAACTTTAAAAGCATACTAGCCATGCAAGTTCACTTTAAAGGGTCATCACCTTTATTAAGTAACCAAACTGAACTGAACTAGGACTTAGTAGAGCATACCACAGCTCAGGCATAGTAGTACAGATTCAAGTGCAGCATCTCTTCCTATCAATTCGACCAATCAATTAGTGTCAAAGGCAAAGCTTCAGCATAGCTAGCTAAGAAACAAGAGATAATATCTGTTCTGACCAGATTTTTTTCTTTACCATTCCCAAATTCTTCACAAGCATACCAAAGAAATTACTAGGCAACAGGTGAAGAATCTGTTCTTAAATCAAAACAGCATATGTTCTTACCTAAAGTTTACCCTTCTCTAAACCTTTTTCTTAGGAAAGCATTTCATCGCAGAATTGAGCTATAGACTAAGTTTTATATCTGCTCCTCAGCTCAGTAAACTGATATCGATGCATGTATTCATGTAAGGCAGAGAATAGCTAAGATCAACATATCTGTTCTTATCAGTTAAGAAGGCCTCAAGCATATGCACATACATTTCAACATCAGTAGGCAAAAGCCAAGTGTAGGTCTGTTCTTATCAGCCTTTCAAAATACCATTTTAAGCCAACATCGGCTCTTACCAATTTCTAGTAAGAAATACTCAGAGGTAGGCATCATCACCAAATAGTAAATGATCAAGTAAAGAATCTATTCTCTCAAGTCAAACAACTGACGCATCTATATGGTAGAAATCACAGAGGAAGCTAAGACTAAGCATAAGCATCTATTCTTCCAGTTTAGATAAATTGGTTTATAGAAAGAATGCTAATAATGAGCAGTATTTTTTCCATAGAGTCTGCTCTTATCAATTCAACTGACCAAAAAAAATCAAATGTAAGCATTCAACCCTATATACGTACACATGCATTTTAGCATAGTAATAGAACCCTCAGAACCATTTTGCATCACAGAAATTGTAGGAGACATTTGTAGAATCTGTTCTTATTCTTTGGCACTAAAAGATGTCTCAAACAAAATTCTCAGCTAGAGTTCATCATTAGGTTTTTATTTAGGCAACTAGTGAAGTATCTGTTCTTATCTCAGATTTTAGATTCTCCTTAAGAATCATCACACATACATATGTCAAGGCAGCATATAGGCAGCAGTGTAGTACCTATTCTTTCAGTTAATCAACTGATTTTAGGTATATGCAAAATGGAAGCACAGATAAGCAATATAAATCATGTGCAGTAGATGTCCTTATCAGATTTCATACACCTTCTCAAATCCTTCCAATTTAATCATCACAAAACTGAATATCAATAGGGATCTGTATTGCAGCATCTGTTCTTCAATTTAATAGCTACAGATACACATATATGTGTATTGAGGATCGAAGAAACAATATGGTATAGAATCTGTTCTTATTAGTAAAGAAAGCCTCAAGCTTACGCATGCTATCCAACATCAATAGGCAAAAGCCAAGCGTAGGCGTCAACTAATGTTCATATTGAGCTTTTCTTAGGAAAGGCAGCACAACAATGAAACGAACCAGTAAGTATGCATTGTAAATGTTTAGCACCAGCATGTTTCCCTCAAATTAAGCCACAATCCTAACTCCAATCAATCAAAGCCAATCGCACCGAGCAATAGTTAAGCCATCGAGCTCTTGGCCAATTAAACCATTGGAACACAAGAAGCTAAGCCTGAGAACCGACCGACATAGGAACCCTAGAATTGGGGGAAATTTTTGGTATGAAACTTAGAACGAATTGGGGGAAAATGGGATTGGAAGGAGAGAAGGGGGAATAAGGGGCCTTACCTGAATGGGGACGACGGCGGACGTCCACACCGTGCCACCAGCGAGGGGCGAGCCAGCGGAGCATCGCCGGAGGCGAGCTACGACGCCGGCCGCGAGCCACCTCGGGCAGCACGGCGGAACGACCAAGGGGGTGGCGGCCGAGGAAGGGCACCGCGGGACCATCCGAGGGCAAGGCCTGAGCCCTAGGCTCGAGGCGACGACGTCCGGGGCCATGGGGCAGCGCCGAGCGGAACAGCCGTGAGCAGAGCGGCCGAGGAAGGGCACCGGCGGTTGGTGGAGCGGCGGAGAAGGAGGAGGGCAGTGGCGCGGCCAATCATCGGGGAGAAGGATGCGTGGCAGTGGCGGTGCTCGGATCCATCGGAGAGAAATGGAGAGGGAGAGTAGAGAGGTGGAGGAGGGGAGGTGAATGGATAGGGGTGAGGAGAATGATTTTTATCTCCCGTGCGCGTGTTGTCCCGCCCAAGCCCCGCCTCTCCTGCCTCTCAGCCCGCCTCTCCCGCCCAATATTTTCTACTCTTCCCACCCTATCTGTGACGGATTAGTATCTCACAACTATGACGGTCATGTCTGTCCGTCATAAATACACCACCGTCACATTAAACCTGCTGCGCCTAAGGAATATATGTGACGATTTATGGAAACGTCACGAGAAAACCGTCACGGATTAACGGGTTTCTTGTAGTGGTGGTTGGATCTTCCACACTGTCTTGAAACAAACCCACCCGGGCAAAATCTGCATCAACGATTTCGTGATCTCAAACTCGCAGGAACAGCTGTGTATATGCATGGCAGTTCCTTCCCAGATGATTAAGAACCATATCCACGCGACACACTACACAGTAGCAAAACCCATCGGAACATTACTCAATTAGACGCCCTAATCACTGCGGATGCCATTGCCACCCGACACCCACATTCATGGAGGGTTCATGAGCACGGAACGTCAACTTGTTCGAGCTGTGAAATTACGCTACTCCCCCCAGTTCCCGGTTGACTTGAACGCCACAACAACGCCCCGATGTCCATGCATGATACTGCCACAAAAAAAATCCCATGCAAGCACATGCACATCGTCAATTACTATCTGTCAGTAGCATGCAGGAGTTGGCTTAACTGGAGCTATAAATAGACCTGCACAACACCAAGTTCCTTCACCCATCCTCCTTGATCCCATTCCTCGAGGCAACACTACCAGGAGCCATAGCGAAAGATGGCTAGTGGTAAGCTTGCAGCTGCCTTGGCCCTGCTAGCGTTGCTTGGTTGTGTGGCGCGTACGTGCCAAGCACAGGCAGGGTACGGTGGCTCTCCCAGCCAAGCCCAAGCCCAAGCCCAAGCACGCCTACCTACCCTCCACCTCCGTCCAGCCCGAGCCCGCCTAGCTACCCTCCACCTCCGCCCAGCCCGAGCCCGCCTCCTCCTGCCCCGGTGCTCACCGTCGGTCACTACCGCGGGACGTGCTACCGCGCCGAAGAGATCGTGAGGGACGCCGTGGCGAAGGCGATTTACGCCAACCGCGGCATCGGCGCCGGGCTCATCCGCCTCTTCTTCCACGACTGCTTCGTCCGGGTACACACGCACTTCGCATCTCTCGTGACCTGAGTAAAATTCATGCTACGTAGCAACGTAGCTAGCATGTTTGTGATTTGACGTGATGAGCTCGATTTTTTGGTTCAGGGGTGTGACGCGTCGGTGCTCCTGGACCCGACCGCGACCAACCAGCAGCCGGAGAAGCTCGGCATCCCCAACTTCCCCAGCCTCCGGGGGTTCGAGGCGATCGACGCGGCCAAGGCGGCGGTCGAGGAGGCCTGCCCCGGCGTCGTCTCTTGCGCCGACATCGTCGCCTTCGCCGGGCGCGACGCCACCTTCTCCTCAGCGACTACAGGGTCTACTTCGACATGCCGGCGGGCCGCTACGACGGGCGCGTGTCCTTCGCCAACGAGACCCTCCCCAACCTTCCCCCGCCCTTCGCTACCCTCGACCAGCTCATGCCATTTTCGCCGCCAAGGGGCTCACCCCCGACGAGATGGTCACCCTCTCCGGCGCGCACACCGTCGGCCGCTCCCGCTGCTCCTCCTTCTCCGACCGGCCTCCCCCCGACCCCTCCGACATGGACTCCAAGCTCAGCAGCGATCTGGTGAAGCAGTGCAACATGACCGGCAACACCCACGGTGGTGCAGGACGTCGTGACCCCCGGCACGCTGGACACGCAGTACTATCGGAACGTGCTCAACCGCAAGGTGCTGTTCAGTCCGACGCCGCGCTCATGTCGTCGGAGACAGGGCGCGCGGTGTTCCTCAACGCCTACGTCCCGGGGCTGTGGGAGAATAAGTTCAAGGCGGCGATGGTGAGGATGGGCAGCATCGAGGTGAAGACCAGCGCCAACGGGGAGATCAGGAAGCAATGCCGGTTCGTCAACTAGGAGTTGATGATCAAATGCCAGCAAGAACAAATGACTTCAAGAACTGATGCGTACCTACCTGACGCCGGAGACTGATCATAATAAGCTCGTGCATTTTGGTGTGTGCTATTTTGTAATTTCCGTTGCTGCTTATTTGTTCATTAATTCCTGCATTACAAATTCATGTAATTCTTGTTGTACTTATTTAATGAGATTGTCAAGGTGTCTTTTTGCTAAGATGAAACTTGAGCACCATAGTGTACATGGGGCTGCACTACTATACCGCGGTCTTAATAATAGTTCCAGTAACACGTTAATTATGGTCGGTTAATTGAGTCGACGCACGTACGAGGCCGTACACCAATGTTCGAACTCGGTTGCCAGACTTTGCACGAACGCTACTGAGCCCTGCACTCTGTGATGTCAGGGATTCTCCCTATAACGCACGCAATTCTAGACCCTGTGCTGGGGAGCCCACATGAGCACGTGTGTGTGGTGTCGGTTGTTTATTGTCTGGCATATTCTTCCTTCGTTCTAATCATAGCTTGGGTGAGATGAAGTGACATGACGTTGATTAGACATGTCCAAACCTCGGGCCGGGCCAGGCCGTGCTCGAAAAAGCCCAACGTCAAACGTGCTCGAAAGGTGCCAACTTGATGATGAAGCTCATGCATTCTCCTCGAGAACGGAATTGTTTATTGTACCATCTCACTCTTTAGCTAGAGAGAATTCCGACACCAACGACGACCTCAAGGAGAAATCTCCTCTCGAAAATCGAAACACACGTTGCGACATCTAAACGTGATCTCGACCAATTAGAGGACGCGTGTCAATAATCGTTCGGTTGTCGGCTACTCGGTTGTCGCCCAGTTCAACGGACCATGCAGCTGTTGATAGCACGGGAATGTCAACTGGTTCGAGAGCTAGCTGTAGTAGTGCTCCCCATGTTCTCAGTTTGACTTTCAGTCGCAACGCGAGTACTGCGCGGGAACATTCGTCGCGTGCATGATTGCTCTTCAGACAACCTCCGTGCGTGCTCCCTCGTCCTGGAACTTATCTAGCTATAAATAGGCATGCAGAGCAGCGTCTTCTCATCATCACCTAAGCTCCTCACGACACACGCACACTAGGAACGGTCTGAGCAAGCGACGACGACGACAATGGCGCCCAAGCTCGCCGCCGCCCTGACCATGTTCGCGCTGCTCGGCTGCGTGGCGCGTACGTGCCAGGCAGACTACGGTTATCCCAACCCGACGCCGCCCAACCCGAGCACGCCTCCGACCGGCCCCCCGGCTCCGCTCGAGGTCGGCTACTACAGGCGTACATGCGACCGCGCCGAGGACATCGTGAGGGAAGCCGTGAGCTCCGCCGATACCGGCGTCATGGCTGGGCTTATCCGCCTCTTCTTCCACGACTGCTTCGTCAGGGTAATTGAGATATGCATGCGCACACTGATATACGCGATTAACATGTTGTAAGATGCACAAACTGATACACGTGGTTAACGTGTGCATGCATGTACGTACGTTGCAGGGATGCGACGCCTCCGTGCTGCTCGACGAGACCGACCCGAACAGCCCGCCGGAGAAGAAGGGCCTCCCGAACCTGAGCCTGCGCGGGTTCGAGGTGATCGACGCGGCCAAGGCCAGGCTCCAGAAGGAGTGTGGACACGTCGTGTCGTGCGCCGACGTCGTCGCTTCGCCGGCCGCGACGCCACCTACTTCCTCAGCGGCAAGAAGGTCTACTTCGACATGCCGGCGGGCCGCTACGACGGGCGCGTGTCCTTCGCCAACGAGACACTCCCCAACCTGCCCCCGCCCTTCGCCACCGTCGACCAGCTCAAGGATATGTTCAAAGCCAAGGGGCTCA
The DNA here is from genome assembly GCA_019208055.1 of Stipa capillata. Classification (NCBI taxonomy): domain Eukaryota; kingdom Viridiplantae; phylum Streptophyta; class Magnoliopsida; order Poales; family Poaceae; genus Stipa; species Stipa capillata. The sequence goes on from JAGXJF010000601.1 coordinate 268,704, forward strand.
CCGCCGACGAGATGGTCACCCTCTCCGGCGCGCACACCGTCGGCCGCTCCCACTGCTCCTCCTTTTCCGACCGCCTCCCCCCCGAACCCCTCCGACATGGACTCCAAGCTCAGCAGCGATCTGGAGGAGCAGTGCAAGTCAAGCAATGGCAACGTCTCCAACACAGTGATGCAGGACGTCGAGAGCCCCAACAACCTGGACAACCAGTACTACAAGAACGTGCTCCACAAGAAGGTGCTCTTCAAGTCGGACGCTGCGCTCCTGACGGCGCCGGACACGAGTGCGGCGGTGAGTTCCAACGCCAACGACACGAACGAGTGGGAGAAGAAGTTCAAGGCGGCGATGGTGAGGATGGGTAACATCGAGGTGAAGACCAAGGCCAATGGCGAGATCAGGAGGAGCTGCCGGGTCGTCAACAGGTACTAGACGTACCGGTTGATCAGAATATCATGATCATCGCAAGTTATCGACGCTTGAGATCGCTACGAATAAGCTCGTGCTGCTTTCTGGTGTGCTTGGAATTTTGATTCCCCGTTGTTGTTGTTTAATTGATTTACCTCCCCTAATGTTGTTAGTTTCGATTTACCCTAATCTTCTATTCATTTCTTTTCTTGGACTTGCACTGTAAAATTTTGTTTTACAACCTTATCTCATGAATGTTCGGTTTCAATTTCTTATGAATGCTGTTTGTACAACAATCTGGAGATCCTACGGTGTTGAGACAGGTATCATGTATTTTCATCTATTATATACTAAAATTATAATATAATAAAAAAAGTGTTGACGATTGATAAACCACTGATCTTACGGTTGTACGTGATGAAAATATAAGGGTTAGGGACATGCAGTCGTGCCAAGCCAAGTCATCGGGAGATAAGAATTTATACAGGTTCGGGCATCTCTGAGAAGAATAACCCTATATCCATGTGTCTTGTATTGATCTCGAGATAGAGTACAAGGAAAAAACTAGCCTAGATGGGGATCTATTACTACCCAGAAGTCGTTATCAGGGGTACGTTGCCTTCCCTTCTACTCGGTTTAGAAGCTTCCTCAAATGGATCTGTCTGGCTTTGTGTGTTCCTGTCTTTGAGGCTCTGTTCATTCTCGCCCTTTCTCCACAGGGCCCTCTGGTTCCTTTTATAGTGGGTATCCCGTGTCGTGTACATAATCTTTCTCAAGGAGGACTCCTATTATCCTCAAACATAGGGATAAACTTTCTTGTTTAAGGGGTATTTGGACACCTATAGACAGCTTTCTTATCTTCATAGAGTTCCTCTTAGATACGGATGTTGCTCCAGATATCTAGAAGACTCCTGAGATATCGCATACGGATAAGGCCATCGTATACAGTAGAGTTATACTACTCATCGTCAAGAAGATAGGCCAAATTTTTACAAAAAATAAAACATGATTATTGATTTTGTGGACTCTCTTATTATTAGTAGTTCATAACCAATAGATCTTCATAACTATATCTAAATAGATCACAGCTGATATATCATCACAGTTATACCTAAACAAATCACAACCAATAGATCTTCATAGCTATACCTAAACAGATTACATTTGATACATTTTCATAACTATACGTGTCGATGATCCGTGAACCGGCGATCTTACGGTACTCGCGAGATGATGATTACTGGGGGGTAGGGACCTCTAGGGCCCAAGCGCCAAGAGATCTGACAGTAGGGAACAGCCGTTTTTATATAGGTTCGGGCCTCCCTCAGGATAATAACCCTACGTCCTGTTGCTATATATTGATCGGGAACACGCTTACAATGGGGGTGTATGTTAGTGGCTACCCTAGGCCTAATCGTAGACTAATCCTAACTAATCCTACGGGCTCGACTCCTTCGAGACTGCGGGTCTTCTAGAGCTTCGCCTCCTGGGATCTTATGCTGCTTGCGCTGCGACTAGTTGAATCTGTTGGATCTATTTCGCTCTCCCCTCCCCTATGGGGTTGCTGATCCTTATATAGGGGGTACCCAGGGTCGTACTGGACGTGGACTTACGCCTGAGTAGGACTCTGGCTTCCTTGAACGTCGGGATTGACTTTCGTAGTTTAAGGGGAGTCTTCCCCTCCTTTGAGGGGTTACCTTATCGTCCGAGGATCCTTATTTGATACGTGGTACCTTCCTAAAGCCTCGGGGAAACTGTACACGGATACCCCTAATACACGGGATACCGTACTATTCATCATCAAGCCCCCCATTAATACATGAAGTGAGGTCATGATGGTTCTGTTAGAAATCTGCCCTTGTCGGAAACAATTCCAAGTAGGCGACCCGAGTAGTCCTTGTCGAGGACTTCTCCGAGTAGACTCAATCTCTACTGAGTAGTCGCAAACAGAACCTTATCGGAATAACCCTTGGGAAGAAATCCAGAATGTCTTTCCGATCCGATCTGATCCGTCGATCACGGACACGCGTCCGCCTGGCATATTTCTAGGAAACGGAACCATCGTGGCGGAAAATTCGCGTGGTGATGAAGAATCTTTTCTTTCTCTGGCCCATCTCTTGGGTCGTGGGTTGTCAGACCCTCTTTTTCCCGCGACGTGTTCTGTGCGCAAAAAAAAGCAACTGTCCGCATTAAATGCGATGGAACTGATCATGCCGTGAACCGCGCCCGGCGATCGTTCAAATCCTTAGGAGTCCAAGAATTGGGGTTTTGCCCACATTTCCTTCCTGCCTCCTAGCCTTCTTGTTCCCTTCATCTTCTTCCTCGCGCCCCTGCCCAAAAAACCTTCGCCTCCATTTTCTCGCGGTCGAATGATGAAGATGGGCAAGAAGAAAGTCGTGAAGGGATCTGGATCTCCCGATCGCGTTGAAGAATCGGGGAAAGCCTCGGAGGAGACTGCCGTCGCCATTCCTCCATTCGAGGCCTCTGTAATGGACGCCTCCGCCCTGGAGAAGCTCGCGGCGGAGGAGGTAATACTCCCGGAGGTATTCGTGCCTTACCGGAAGGCCGTGAAGGAGACGGTCCCCAGCCCTGACATGGATTGGACCGTCGTCTTCGCGGACTTCTTCAGGTGTGGATTCCAATTCCCACCTTCGTCTTTCTTCCTCCTGGTGCTCCAGTATTACGAGATCGAGTTGATTCATCTCAACCCGAACTCGGTCCTAATGCTGGCGGTCTTCGCGCACCTATGCGAAGCCTATCTCGACATTAGGCCGAGCCTGGAGCTCTGGAGGTACTTCTACAACCTCCGCCGGATGAAGGGCAGCGGCGCAGGAGTCGTCGGCGGCGCCGGATTCCGTTTCCGAGAAGGGAAGAAGAAGAATACATCGCTTCTTCCTGGAAATCCTCGTGGTCGGGCTGGCACGCTCGGTGGTTCTACTGCCAGCCCCCAGCGAATTCTGGGATCTCCTACCGCGGACTCACCCCTCTTCCGGACAAGTGCTGGGGGGAGGCCCCGAAGGAGACGAAGCACCTCAAGGCGCTCGTCCGCGACATCGCCAATCTTGCCGCCAAAGGCTTGTCGGCGTGGGATGTCGCGGAGGACTTCCTTCGACGCCGGATAAGCCCTCTTCGGTCGAGGGTCGCGGCGGCTTGGGTGATCCCGACAGACCAAGACCCGACAAGGGACTTTGACACGGGTAAGTACCACGACTTATTCCGTATCGATTTAATTATCAAGACTCCTCACGTACTTCTATCTTATCGTACCATGCAGAGTTGTCCCCGGGGAACCTTCTGAGTAGGTTGAACAACCTATTCGAGCAATCCCCCCAGGGCGGGCGCATAGATGTTCCCTTGCCTCTTCTGAAGCAAAACCCGGATAGCCGACAGGAAGTATTATCGTTGAGTTATCCATCCTATTTCCTTGTCTAGCTTAGCCTCATCCGACTGGCCTTACAAAGAGCCCTCGGGCTCTTGTCCTGCAGCGAGTTGGCCGCGGGGGTCCCGACTCGGAGGCCGAACGAGCTGGCGCCCCCGTCGAAGACGATGAAGTTGAGATGTACGACACGGCCCCGCCGCCCTCGGAGACGAGGGAGGAAGGCCCTTCTGCGGCCGAGGCGGGGACGCAGGCCTTCTCGACCAGTTCCCCCGCCCAGGATCTCCAACCGCAGGTTTGAACTCTCGCCCGACTACCATGTTTCCAAATTCTTTCCCGAATGACAAACATAAGGATGGATGCTGTCGGATAGCCCGGAGCGAGCAACCCTCTCCCTAAGGGGCCAACTCCCCCTCCCACGAACGCTCTCGAGGAGGAGACCGTGGCCGACAAGGGGAAGGCGTCGCTATCCTCCGGCAAGCGGGACTCGAGTGCCTTGGCAAGGAAAACCCCTCCGCCGGGGAAGCGCACGAGGTTAGTTTCCCTTTGCCGCCTTTCTCTTTCGACTTATCTTTCTAAAGACTTGATTTGATTGCTTCTGGCGACTAGGGTGTCGATCCGCTCCGCCAAGACTCCGACTACTGCGGTCTCCAAGCAGCAGCCCCCGGCGCCGAAATCAGCACCGGCCTCTGTTCCGGACTTGCCACAGGCCCCTGCGCCGGAGTTGCCGCCGGCCCCTACTGAGGAGTCGGAGCCCCCGGCGCCGGAGTCGGAGTTGCCCCTTGTCGAGCAGGTCGCGCCTTCGGGTCCTTCGGCGCCTGAAGGTCTTCGCCTCTCCTCCTTGCTGCAGGTAACGTAAAGGAAATCAGCGATAAGGTAATTTTACTCTGCTTGTACTAACCTGTTCTTTTTCAGCTTGCTATCTCCCAGGTCGCTCCGCTCGAGAAGGCCCAAGAGGAGCTGGACTCGGTGCACGAAGAGCTGAAGGAACGCCTTGACGAGTCCGAGAGACGGCGGGCAGAGAATGAAACGCTGCAGAAACGCCTCGAAGACTCCGAGAAGCAGCGGGCGGCGGAGAAGGAGGCGCTGCAGAAGAGTCTTGACGACTCCGAGAAGCGGCGCGCGGCGGTCGAGGCTGATCTCTCGTCCGCGAATGCACGCCTCTCCGACGTCGTGCCTTCCCTGCAGCGGAGCCGGTCCTACGCGGGGAAGCTGGAGGAAGACCTCGAGCGGGCCTTGGGCACGCTCGAGAAGGCGTTGGGTGAAGTTGGTGTCGCCGTCGCCCCGAGTTCTTCCTCGGCCAACCGCCTGGCCGAGCTGACGGCGTCTATCTCCCAGCTGAAGCCTACTGTCGAGAAGCTTCTCGAGAGTGAGCTTCAGCAGGGGGTTCGCGACGCCTTGGCCTTCACCTTGGCCCATCTGAAGTGCGAGCACCCGGACTTGTCCTTGGAGGCGCTTGCTGCTGACTTGCCGGAGGGTGAGGAAGAGAGCCTTGTCTTGGCCGTGCAAGGGGCGGCAGACGCCTTTGGTGATCGAGTCCAGGCATCTGGCTCGAAGTAGATCTGTAATAGAAAATACTTATGCAAATACAGTAGTTAGTAACTGTGCGATAACTTGTGTGTTTTTGTCTTTTTCAAAAACCTTGTCTAATCTGCTTATGTGAAACTTTGTCGGATGCAAGCGGAGACTTTAGGCGGAACCAATGTCCTTTGTCTCCCTTCGGTGCGGGTGTACGAATAGTGCCGTAGGTCGTTCCTTACTGCGATTGACCAGTCCTTAGGTTTAGTCGGATGGAGGGCTCCGTGGCTCCTCGTCATCAGTAAACACGATAAGGGGTCTTTCGTTCAGCTTGTCGTGGCCATGGCAGCATCTCCGTACTCCTTAGCTGAAAGGAGACTTTGGTTACTTGGCTAGTGAATTCTGCGCTTGTACGATCGACAAGATCTCACTCTACCCGAGGTATCTTCTGCTCTGAGTGGTCGGAGACGTGGATAAGCGTGCGGGTTCCGTCGATCTAGTCGTACTTGCACTTCCTTCCCTTCCTTTACTCGGGATCAGGGGACATTGCTACGGAACTGGGGAGCTTAGTCAACCAGGCCTTAGGTTTGGTCAGGTGGGGGCTCAATGGCTCCCCTGTCACCTGCAAACGCGTTAAGGGGTTTTCCTTGCGTCCCTGGCAGCTGTAGCGCAGGACCCCTTTTCCTTTGTGCCGGTCGAAGAAAATTGGTACTCGTACTCGTACATCGACTTTACCGTATTTTTATCCAGCCCCCGACTGACTAGTCGAGAAGTATCTTGGATAGGCAGTCTGAATTGATAATGAGAAAAAAAATGGACTAAGGACTTTGTATTATTAGAAAAACTGTGTCTTTTACAGGCTGCTGTAAGAAAAATAATTCTAAGGAAGAACTAAGTAACAAAAACTAAGCCGTCCCCTCCTCATTTGGCTTGTCGTCGGTTGCGCCAGAGACCCCCGTCCTCTTGTCTTGACCCGCTGACTGAACTTCGTTGAGTGCGCGTGCTGGGTAGTGGCGCCCGGAGCGTCTTATCGTCGACTTGTTCGTAGCTTGACGACTTTTGAGGCTGGTGCTGGTGCAACTTCGGAATCCGCCGATGAAGGGGCGACGGTTGTTTGATCTTACCGAGGGCGGTTGTGCTGGACTCTCTAACGGACGCGACCTTCCTACCACTGACACGAGCAACCTGGATCGGGCGGCTTCTCCCGAGGAACCGTTGTCCTGCCCGGGGAAGGCCCTGTTGCTCTCCCAGCTCCGACTTAATCGTGGAGCTTTTTCTCCAGTTTGGATGGGTCACTTTCCAGAGTCGTTGCTCGTAGCCGCGGAGGTGGTCTTGGTGACGTGGGGGGCGGGAGCCTCAACGTTGGCGTCCTGGATAGAGGGTAGGTGCTGTTCTGCGAGGTCGAGGCTGCGCTTGTCGCAGAGGAGTGCTTCTCTGGGGGAGCTCCTTATCGTGAGAACACCCTTTGGGCCGGGCATCTTTATGCACTGGTAAGCGTAGTGCGTAGCTGCCATGAACTTGGCCAGGTAGGTCGTCCCAAGATAGCATTGTAGGCTGTCTCGAAATCGACTACATCGAACATGATCTTCTCTGTTCGGAAATTCTCCGGTGTACCGAAGGTAACCGGGAGCGTGACTTGCCCTATCGGCGTGGCCGATGAGCCCGGGACGATGCCGTGGAAGGCGTGCGTCACCGTCTGCATGGACGACCGTGGCACTTGCATGGCATCGAGGGCGTTGGCGAATAGGATATTGAGGGAGCTCCCTCCATCTATTAGCACACGGCTCACTCGGCAATTGTTGATCGTGGGCTTGACCACGATCGGGTACCGTCCCGGTTGAGCACAATTTTCGGGGCAATCAGCCTGGTCGAATGAGATTGTACTTCAGACCACTTGATCGCCCGAGGAACTCGCGGTACACTTGCGAGGACTTCCCGGTGTGATCGCCTTATACTGCCTCTTGGACTCGTAAGAGGTTGAGCCCCCGAATATGTGCTCTATTGCTCTGACATGCCCCTGGAAAGGCTCAGGGGTGGAATCATCATCGTCGGAAGATGTCTCCCGGCTGTTGTTAGCGACCTGAGGGTTCTCCTCGTGGAACCTCTCTCGCTCTTCCCGAAGGTACTTCTTGAAGATGCGACACTGTCGCAGATCATGCGAGTCCGTCTGGTGAAAATCACACCAGGGCTTGGACGTCTTGTCGGAGGATGTTGTAGGCTATCCTTGGGGCGTGGTTTCCAAGTGCGTTTCTCGGAGACGTCGGCCATCACCACATCGGTTCTGGTCCTCTTCTCCTTGTTCCCTCCGGAGGGCTTCTTCTTGCGCTTAGTCTTGCGCGAATCGCCTCTTGATCGGAGGGGAGAGCTGGTCGATTCACCCCGCTGTTGCTTGATGTAGCGCAAGGTTTCCTCCGCACAAGCAGCCTTCTCGGCCAGGTCCATGAGCTGCCTGGTGGTTCTTGGTGGCCGCATGATCAGATCGTGCGTGCACATCTCGTTTTGACTGCCCCGAGTGAAGGCGCGGATGACATCCGAGTCCGTTATCTCAGGTATAGTATTGCGGACAGCACTAAACCTCTTCGTGAACTCACGGAATGTCTCATCTGGTCACTGGACGACAAGGAATAGATCGTCGACCCGACCAGGCCTTGGGAAGGTACCCTGAAAGTTCCCGAGTAGCATGTCGCATAGCTGTCCCCAGAACGGATCGTTCCTGGGGGGGAGATTCGTCAACCACATCCTAGCGGCTCCTCTGAGAGCGGTAGGGAGGTAGTTGGCCATTACCTTTTCGTCACCGCCGGCCGCCTCAATCGCGGTGGTGTAGATCTGGAGGAACTCCACGGGATTCGTGGTTCCGTCATACGATTCAAGCGAGCCTGGCTTGAAACGAGAAGGCCAGCGTACCTGCCGGAGTTCCTAGGATAGCGCCTGACATCCGCTAAAGGATCCCCGATAAGGCACGTTCTCGCCGCTATTCGGGGTCAAGGACCGGCCCCGAGCGTTGGCGTTGTGCACGTGTTCTCTCCGAGAAGGTTGCTGCTCCTGCTGGCGCCTTTGGCGGCGGCGCCGTTCGAAGCTTTTCTCGGAGGTCCACCGGCTGCTCCTCCTGAGGAAACCGGTTTCTGGGGTGTCGTCCTCCTGATCCCGTTCTTCCAACGGAGGAGGGGTATCCACCCGAGTAGAGCTGCGGGCCACCGATCGGGCTCGAGAAGACTCGGGCCTGGTTCTGAGCCTCCTGGAGGTCAGCCCCCAGCCGTCGCAGCCACTGCTCACCCACGGGTGTCGATAAATCCGCTACGGGAGGCTGTGACAGTAGATTGCGTACTTCCGCAAGTCTTCGAGCAATTCGGGACACGTACTCCCTCGTTCCCGGGGGGATCTTTCTCCCATAGCAGGCAGGTCTCCGCTCCGACGAGGAGTTCTCTCCCGCGGCAGCGGGCAAGCCTCCGTCCACGTGGGAGGCAGCCAACGCATTGCGCGGCTGTGAGCCCCCGGGCAGATCCTGATCTTCGGGGTCTTCTCGGACCGTCGTTGATCGCGAGCACCATCCGAGGTCCTTGGCTGGACGACGTGTACTCGTATTCCATCGCGTTGTCCTCATCGGACACAACGCGGGTAAAGTCTTGATCGTTCTCACGATCAGAATTAGCAGGAGATATTCCAGCCATGGGGCTGGTCGTTCACGCCCGAGGGAGTCGTCATTCAAGACTAACTTCCCGCTGAAGGCCCTGGCGCACTCGGTTCTGAAGTGATCTGCTTCGCCATCCGAGTCCTCTCCAGGGGCGTATTCTCCGAAGTCAACTCGATCTGTCACTGGGTACGGGTCCATAGGGCCAAAGTTGTCGTAGAAGCCCTGGTCTGAGTAGCCAGTACGGGGCGAGATTGCGACTGGTTTTCCTGCCGTGCTTGCTGCTTCCTCCCCGGTGGAGGGCTGTGCAAACGGCGCTGGGATCTGATCGCGCCTAGTTGCGCGTCCTGCCGACTTTGATCTTTCCTCGACGGCTTGGTCCGGAGAGGTCCCCACGGTCGGCACCATCTGTCGACGATCGGTGAACCGGCGATCTTACGGTACTCGCGAGATGATGATTACTGGGGGGTAGGGACCTCTAGGGCCCAAGCGCCAAGAGATCTGACAGCAGGGGACAGCCGTTTTTATACAGGTTCGGGCCTCCCTCAGGATAATAACCCTACGTCCTGTTGTTATATATTGATCGGGAACACGCCTACAATGGGGGTGTATGTTAGTGGCTACCCTAGGCCTAATCGTAGACTAATCCTAGCTAATCCTCCGGGCTCGACTCCTTCGAGACTGCGGGTCTTCTAGAGCTTCGCCTCCTGGGATCTTATGCTGCTTGCGCTGTGACTAGTTGAATCTGTTGGATCTATTTCGCTCTCCCCTCCCCTATGGGGTTGCTGATCCTTATATAGGGGGTACCCAGGGTCGTACTGGACGTGGACTTACGCCCGAGTAGGACTCTGGCTTCCTTGAACGTCGGGATTGACTTTCCTAGTTTAAGGGGAGTCTTCCCCTCCTTTGAGGGGTTACCTTATCGTCCGAGGATCCTTATTTGATACGTGGTACCTTCCTAAAGCCTCGGGGAAACTGTACACGGATACTCCTAATACACGGGATACCGTACTATTCATCATCAATACGTGAATGTCATCCAATTATTGATCTGGTGGATCTTTATTTTCAATATAACACAACAATAGATCATCATAACTTTCTTAAACTGAAATTGATTCGATGTATCTTAATTATAAATAGTCCACGACCGATAGATATTCATAAATGTATACTTTATAAAAAAGCTATATAAGCTTTACGTGCGTGTCACAGAGTGGCGCAACAGGAGCATCGCAGCGGTCCATATATTACAAACTGAAATTACAACTTGCAACAGAATACAAAGTCTTATAACTGATTCCCGAAAATACGGGGAATTTAAAACCGTTTATCGTCTGGCTAAAGCAAAAGTCTTATCCTACATCTCTCATCCCTCATTCCTTATGCTTCTACGCTTCAGGGTCTTCACCACGATAGTCGAAGTAGTAGTCGATGTTTTCACCCTCCATCGCAGTCGTCGGTTCTTCGGGGACTCCACCTTCGACTTCGATATAGACAACGTCTTGATCCGTCGTCGGCTCACCGTCTAATCAAAGGGGTTTAGATAGAGGGATGAGTACAGAAGGTACTCAACAAGTCTAGGAATAGCAAAGAGGTGTTTGATGCACTATCTACTGAGAACGGCAACGTTCTCCAAAAGCAATGCAGTTTTAAAAGGTAAGAGAGTCAAGTTTTATTTAAGAATCTAATGATCTCATGTCTCACAAGCTGCTAGGATTCCCGATGAATCCCTTTCTTACCGGGTTCGCAGTTCCAACCGGGAACACGAAGTGACAATGCCACAATTCAATACACTCTGCAGAGGTGCGCAACTGTACCCACAAACGACCTATAGTCGTGGTATTCATGTCGTCACATGCACTACTAGACCATAAAATCACAGAACCGTTTCGCCACCCACTCAGTCATACCCCGCGTCGTAGTCCCGCACAACACGCCTGGGAGTACTGGTCTCACGTTGACACTACAGATCCAACGCCTTGTGGATAGCCAACGGCTAACACCACCTTCCCAACAGTTGATACTCCGGATCTAACTGTTGAGGTCTTCCTTTTCTGGGGGAGTGTGACCTATGGCAAAGGTACTTTGATTCAGCCCCGCCCATACAGGGTATGTGGTTTGCGCGTTCGCTACGGCCCTTAAGCACATTCGATTATTGGTTGCATTAACCTTATATGAAACACTCCCGTGTGATGAAACCGCCTTCCGATGTGCCTTCGGCACCTTACCAGGATTTCATCACCCACCATGCCATCGCCCAAGAACCGGCGATCAAATTAAAACAATAGTTGATTCATCTTTAGAAAGTAGATTTCTATTTTGTGCAGGTTGTAGACAAGAGGGAAATTGCGGATCATTCTCAACGGACATGAACAAGAAACTAGACTTGCCTGGTAACGAGTAGATAGTGGAGTTCGACTGTTCTGCTTGCGGAACTCCGGTCTCTGAAGAAGGAAAAACAATATAGTCCTATAAGGACTAATACGAAAAATTTTCAAGAATAGATGCAAATGATATGGCATTTGAGTGCATGGGATGCTGAGTGTATTAAAATATTCTAAGGAATACAAGATGATTCTTTTAGACATCCTTTTTGAAGATTTAGAATTATTTAAGAGAACATCCAATCTTAGCCATTAATTTTCCTAGCCTAAGGTGTAACATTTCCTCTTAATCTCTTCTAGTGGATTCAAGATAGCAAGCCATTATTTTAGAATTCAGCTTAGTGTTTAGGTCTCTTCTTAAAAGAAACTAGTATATTTAACTCAACTAGTACCGAGCACGTGCAACGCACGTTTCTACAATATGTATGTTTCTACAATATGTATATGTATGATCTAAATGTGAAAAATAGACCCAAAACTTGGATTCTTGAGGCTCTATTCTACTTAAAAAGATGTGTTTTCTGAATTCAGATTTCAGTACATCTAGAGATCCACCCGTATTATTAAACAAATCCGAGGACTTAGAAAGTAGTAGTTAAAAGAGGATTGTCAGGCTAAATGAAACAATGAAGCACGGTTAACTAATACCAAAATCTGATTTAATATGCCAAATGGAAGATCTCACTCTAAATTAAATATCAACTGCCACCTGGACATATTCAAATATACCATCTAGAGTAAGCAATTTTCCTTAAGAATTTTTTCATTTGCAATAACTGAGAGCAAAAGCAAACTCAACTATCAAGGAGATAAGTAATATATTAGCAAACAAGCTTAACACTGCCATATCATTTAGAATTCAGTAGAATAGTGTTCCAAGTATCATCATAGCAACAAATTAAACACTGCTAAGACCAAGAAGAATCAGAACAGATCAAGGGGAATAGTTTGATATCCTATGCTGAAAAACATCAAAAGCCAAGCTGAGGAGTCGCTGGTAACCTGCATAAGCTATTCTCCAAACTTTGACCAAATGCGGCTAATTCTCGGTCGATGAGATCCCTTGAGTTAGTTGACATGTCTACCACAACATTGCATGCAGGGATGATTGTCCATATCCTCCAGCAGATAATGGTTGTTGCTCCCCAAAATGCCGATGCTTCCTTTATATATCACGATTTGGTGTCATATTTCAAGAAGTAAACATATTTATTGTATTTAATGATAAATACAAAATAGAGAATAGGAGCCAGCCCCATGAAGTTCCCACGCCCCACGACAAGTAAAATAATCCTGTTAGTTCCTACTACTTTCATAAAGCTGCCAGCCACTGCAGCCCATAAATCAGACTGGAAAGTTCATAGTCAAAATAAGTAAGACATTACTTGAGCTCATTACACTACTGTTGTGATGCTAACCATGTTGACCAAAAAAAACACTAGAAATTGTCTTTCATTTCTCATTGTTAACCTAATAATCAGATATATGATAACCTACATAGACAATATCAAGGCATGAACAAATAGGCATACCTAGAGTTTCACTGAAACATATAAAATGACCATTGTTCATTGCTTTTCAGGAATAAATCAGGAATATAGAGAGCACAGGAAAGATTACATGCATGATACTTCTGCAAATTGTGCATATCTCAGCCTCCTCTTATGCACAATCAATAGCATGCCAAGCCGATATTCTTAAACTGTAGTGGTAGTGATCAAATGCTAAAGCAGTAAATATGATTCATTAGCTCAGATGAATTAATACTTAATGCCATATAGACATACATTAATGCATGCTTTTGTTTCTCCTAGGCTTGTATGAATTTTAATACACAAGGAGCATAGGCATTGTGGTCTTGTAAAAAGCATCCCAATTACCTTCGCCAATCTAGACACTGCACACTATTTTGAAAAATAGTATATGACTACTCAGCGTTTTCAATACCATAGCCTTATGTTTAATCTGAAGTAGCATCTCAAGGAGTTCTTAGGGAAACAGGTGGCCTCAAAACTCGTACATGGTCTACTGCATACAGGAGCATAAGAATTAGAGTATAGTGATAAGCCAAGATGAAATTTCAAATAACTATTGCAAAAACTCTATGACTATTCAGTGTTTTCAATATCATAGCTAATTATCTATATCTTCAATTGGAACTGGCATCAAGAAGTTCTGAGGGATAGAGGTGGCATGTAAGCTCATTAAGAATTACTAATGACTATAATACATTTTTCACTGTCAAAGATTTATTTTAAGGAAGAAAATGAACCTTGTTGGAATTGCCCAACTGCATACTCCATTAGTTTTGATCGAAGAAACAAAGAAAAAAACATTTATATGAATCTAGGTGCTCATCAGACTGCTGTAAGGAACCAAAGATGACAGCTCAAGTTTGTAAGACGGATCACCCAACCTAGTTATCACTGAAACTTCTCTTTGTTGTTCCTGAGAATTCAACAAAGTGCTATTAGAAAAGGGAAAGAAGAACATCTAGGTACCAGTAGCAAACAAACTCAGGAGACTAAAAGTGAAAACTTCATCGAGTGAATAGAACCTCTACATACTAGTATAGTCAAAATTGGTCACACTTCAAGCCATACACCAGTACACTGCATACCAAAGAATCAACTTTTCAAACACCTAACCTGCAAGAACCAATAGAGATGTATCTCTTCTTGTCACTCTCTCTATAGATGAAGCTATAGAAAAAATACAATAACATGAGAAGACAGAAAACATTGACGTCAGAAGAAATGAAGAAAAAAATGAGAGGTGCACCTGTTTGGTGATGACATGGCAACTGAAATCAGGGGAGCAAGATGAGTCAATTGCTTATTCGTATACAAGAGACATGTACATGAGACGGGCAAAAATTATAAGCATCTTTTGGTCATCAGAAAGAAGCAATCGGAATTCAGTTTTTTTTAATGCACCATAGCTCAACATTTAATGATAGAAGAAAAGGGACAAAAAGACTAATAGATTTGGTTGAACTCCCCGAGTGGCAGACTATTCTCCCCAATGTTCTTGATACTATACAAGGATTCATCTAACCTCACTGTAGTAGAAAATACCATAAATTAAACAATATTAACTGAGCAAAAACAAAACAAGAAGAACTAATGATTGAACTTGTCTTACTGTTCCTTTGAACGCAATCGACAAACCAACCCAATGTCACAACAAATAGGCAATTCCTGGGACCATGCTTCAAAGTGTGCTCAAACTTGCGGCCGGTGAAGCTGTGATGTATGTTAAGGAAGCATGGCAACCCTGAATTTGAAAAACAAACATGAAAATGGTACAACAAAAGCAGTAACACACGATAACCATGGCATGCAAGGATATCTGCACCACAAGATGAGTGCATTTCAGGTGCAAGCTCCCGCTGTACTCGCCTCCCAGCATCTCGGCCGCCTCCTTGACTCCTTGCCTCTACAAAAGAAAAAAATCCCCAACCACGAAGAACACAGAATCCCGCAGCAGATGAAGATTGCAAACCTTTCCTGGCCAAATCGAAAAGCAAACGAAGCACCTTGGACAGCCCCGTGGCGAGGGAGCTCCGGCGCTCCAGCATCTCGGGGGAGAGGGAGCTCCGGCAGGCGGCCCGCAGGCTACTCGGGGGCAGCGGAGGGAGGCTCGGGGGCGAGGGAACCGGTGACTCGGGGGTGAGGGAGGCCGGTGCCACTGCTCGTGCCGCGCGGCATGGGCGGGGGAGGGGCTGGCCGCCCGGGCCCGGCAGCGAGAGGTGGCAGCCGCCGCGATGGGGCCGTCGATGGGGCCGAAGCGGGGGGAGAAGGAGGTGGAGCCGAAGAGAGGTGCGGCGGCCGGAGAGAGAGGGGATTGGGGAAGGTGGCTGGCGGGGGCAGGTGGAGGCGACCGGAGCGGGAGGGGACTGGGGGAGGCAGCGTGCGAGAGCGGCGGGGGGCGCGCGGCGTGCGACGGCGGTGGGACGTCGCGGCTTGCTTGCACAGCGTGGGCGGGTCGAGGCGGCCAGAGAGGGAGGGGACCGAGGGAGGCGGCGTGGGAGGGCGGCGTGGGAGGGAGGGGACCGAGGGAGACGGCGACGTTGGGGGAGTTGGAGTGGCGGCGGCGTGCACGAGGGAGAGAGGAGTCGGTCGGGTGCGGGTGGGGGAAAGTGAGGAGAGGATGGGCAGACCGCGGGATCCACTTCAACCGTTGGATCGGCAGACCATCAAAATAATTACAACCATTAGATGTATAAGATCTGAGGGTGCTGAATAACCTGTGTACACTTTGTGAGGTGGAGTTAGGAAAAAAAACTCTCCCTTTTATAAGGTAGTATAGATTAAAACAATCTATAACTTTGAGATGTGCTTTGCTTCCTTTCTAAGAGGAAGAAATTATTTTAGTTTAAGAATTCTCAATTCTAGCTTAGCCTTCAACATACACCTATACATATTGTCGGAGTATTATTCCGGCAATACTATTTACGGGGCGGTGTGAGCACAGCAAATCAGGATGGCTGCACACGGGAGACAAGACTTAGACAGGTTCAGGCCCTCTCGGAGAGGTAATACCCTACGTCCTGTGTTTGGTGGCTGGTATTGCTGTATCCCGAGTGCCGCAGGCCCTAGAGAATCGATCTCGAAGGAGCCTGAGCTGTGAAACAATGGAGATTAAGCTAGATGAGATGTTCTGCCGATCGGAGGTCCCCTACCGGGCCTTATATAGTCGGCCGGGGTAGGGTTACAGAGTCCGGATCGGGTTAGTAGATGTGTTTCCTATTCAGTTACAACTGATTCCGGGTAAGCCGGACAGGTATTAGTCCTTGTCTTGTACTCCACGCCGGTGAGTCGCCCCCGTGTTGTAGTCGGACTCCGAGTAGTCGGCCCGGCCCACCCCGTGGCCGGGAGGCCGGATTCGTCCTCCTTGGTGATACCCGGGTGGCATATCACCGTCAGTAGCCCCCGAGTCCTTCGTGGTCTCTCCGCTTCCTGCTCCTTCCCGGTTAGGTCTTCCGACTGGCTTTGGCGTGCTGGGAGATCGCGAAGGGCTGACTGGACTCCTGTGGAAAAGACAATTAAAACCAAGTAACATTCACCCGTAAGGCAGGAACGTTAAAGGCGGGTGAGCTATTAACGGGTAATCTCTGGTGGCATCCGGTCCATCCCTGGGGACAGGGACCGGCTGATAACCCAGCGTGGGGCATGCCATCCATCCCGACTGAGTTCCCGAGTAGCACCCGGCCTTCCCGAGTAGGTCAAGGCCGGCTAGTGTCCCCTGAAGGAATGCCTCTAAAACTCCAAGTCCGAACCAGAGATAACAGATACGGCGCATAGGTTCCTGAGTCCGAAGCCTTACGCCGGGTCATTCCACTGAGTCTGGGGGTCCCAGATACCAGAGCCTCGAGGCTTAAATGCTCGATGAGTCTAGGTGAAGAATCCGACAGCTCCGTGTTGCTCAGCATCCGACTCGTGGCCTTCGGGAGGCACGCCGTCACTGTCCCTCACTCGGGTGTAATCAGCCGACTGCGTTCCTTGCTTGAGGCCAGCCTCTGATACCCTCTGTGGCCAAAGCGTCCGGCACCGAGTCCCATTCGGCAGCCGGCTAGTGATTCTCAGAGAATACGCATTAGCCATCATGTAGCGGAGACGTATTCCGACGGGTTAAATAGCCTGAAAGGCTAACCGTCGGATCCCCTTTATTGGACCGCACGAATCGTGGCGCCATCAAGTCGTGGGTGCGGGATTCCCACGACGTGGCCTGCCCGAAACGCGCGGTGAAATCCGAAACGGCGCGGACGTGGCTGCGGTGAATCCGGAACGTACGATCGTGGGGAATCCGAACCGCCCGGCATCTTGAGCTTCAGGTAGACGTAGCTGGGGACAGCCATGAACTTGGCGTAGCAGGGACGACCCCAGGATGGCATGGTATGATCCTGGGAAGTCGACGACCTCGAAGGTGAGAGTCTCGGTCCGGAAGTTGTCGGGAGTACCAAAGGTAACGGGCAGGCTGACCTGCCCGAGTGGACTCGCCATCTTGCCGGGCACCACCCCGTGGAAGGGGGCACCAGTCGGCTTGATCTCGGATCGAGAAATCTTCATATCGTCGAGGGTCTTGACGTAGAGGATATTGAGACCACTCCCGCCGTCCATGAGGACCTTGGTGAGGCGGACGCCGGAGACGATCGGGTCCACCACCAAGGGGAAACGCCCCGGCTGGGGTATGTAGTCGGGGTGATCCGCGCGTCCGAATGAGATCACGGACTCGGACCATCGCAGGTACTGGGGCACGGCCGGTTCCGCTGCGTTGACCTCTCGGTCGATGATCTTCTGGCGACGTTTGGACTCGTAGCCGTTAGGGCCGCCGAAAATCATCAAGCAAGCGGTTTCTTTCGGGAACTCATCACCCTCGTCCTGAGGGGGTTCCTTCTTGCCCTTGTTGGGGGCGTAGGGTTTGTTCAGGTTCTTCAAGAGGTTGCAGTCGCGTGTCAGATGATTGGACTTGGGTCCATGGAAGTGACACGGCTGACTCATCATCTCCTCGAAGGTTGTGTTGGTGCGCGGTGGACGGCGCGCCGGAGCGCGCTCGGCAGCAGCAACGAGGTCTCCGCCCTTGCGCTTGCGGTGCTTCTTTCTAGACGACTCGGGCTGGTCGTCCCGACTGGAGGACTCGGGCGCCTTGCCCTTGCCTCTGCCCTTGTCGTCCCGAGTAACACTGCGGACAGCCTCTTCGCCGGTAGCGAAGCTGTTGGCTATGTCGAAAAGCTCGCGCGTAGTCTGTGGATTCTTCCGCGCAATCTTGTGGATCAGGTCGGTGCTCCGAACTCCTTTGGAGAAAGCGGTAATGACGTCGCCCTCCCGGATCTCGGGCAGAGAGTTCTTCTTCTTGGAGAAGCGCTGGATGTACTCACGGAGAGTCTCATCCGCCCCTTGTGTACAGCTGTGGAGATCCCACGCGTTCCCGGGCCGATTGTAGGTGCCCTGGAAGTTGTTCACGAAGAGGGTCTCGAGGTCTTTCCACGTATGGATGCACCCCGGAGGTAAGCTGGTCAACCAGGCTCGCGCCGAGTCGGCCAGGAAGAGCGGCAGGTAGTGGATCGCGACGTAGTCGTTCCCACCGTTGGTTCTGCACGCTGTGTGGTAGTCGGACAGCCAGATGTCCGGCCGAGTCTCTCCCGTGTACTTGTCGATGCCGGTGACCCGGAATCGCGGCGGGAAGATGACGCTGCGGATACGAGGGCCGAATGCTTTCGGACCCGAGTAACCCATGCCGGAGGAAGTCAGAGGAGAACGTTCCCGGCTGGTGGCGCCGCTACCATTGTGGTGGTTGCCACGATCTTCTCTCCTGGAACCATGATGAGCGCTTCTCTCAGCGTCTGCTTGGCTCCTTGGTCCGAGTCGATCACGGGCCGGTATAGCTTGGCGAGCGTTTTTGTCCGCGTCCTGGCGGGCGCGGGTTCTCGCATCTATGGTGCCTCGGGCGTCTCGATCGGGTCCGAGTCGCCCGTGGACGTTGCCGGCCGGCTGATGTCGGCCGGGGCTTGCTCGCTGGCTATCCATGCGTGACGGACTCTTCTGAGGCGTAGAGCGCCGACTCCTTGCACCTGCGGAGGAGCCGGGGTGGTCTTCGAAAACTTCAGCGTGCTGGAGGGCGGTCTCTTCCAGCAGGACGCGGAGCCGTCGAAGTTCGTCATATCCCGGGTTGCCCTCGGGGATATCAATGGCACGGGCCGCCACTGTGGCCGCGACGATATTGTGACTCGGGAGAGGAAATATCGGGACTCCTTCCCTTTCACGCATGCGGAGCTCGTTGTGAACCTGGCGTCCACGAGCCCTCATGTCATCATTGCGTCGCTGGTCGTCACGCTGGCGGACGAGCCGGGTCTGCTGCTCGATCAACTCTTCCTCCTTAGCAAGGAGTCGGAGTCGAGTGGCCTCGAGCTCGGCCGGCGTTTGTTGCTCGATGGGAACTTCTTGGCCGTCACCGCCATCTAGCGAGCCGGCATTGGCCATGAAGACTTCCCGGGACGGATGGTGGCTGCCAGAGCTTTCGTCCTCGTCCGAGTAGTACTCGAGGACGGGGAGGAGAGATTCGATAGCGCCCACCAGCCGGGATCCGAGTGCGAACTCGTGCGCGACAAACGGATCTGGTTTCGGCGAAGCCTCTTCCCTGGGGAGAGGGGCCGAGTGCGCGGGCTCCGTGGGAGGCCCGTGCTGGAGAGCTGATGAAGCCTCTGCCGATCGGGACGTCGCCGAGTAGCAGAGGTGAAGCTGGCCGACCTTGTCGGCGATGAAATCCAACCTTCCGAAACGGAAAAGGTGGCCAGGGTCTGGGACAGCGCTGATGAAGGCGAACTTCAAGATGCTTCCCGAGACGAAGATGTTGTTGTTGACGAAAGCCATCCTGACTCGTGCAGATGGATCTATGCGCACAAGCCCCTACCTGGCGCGCCAACTGTCGGAGTATTATTCCGGCAATACTATTTACGGGGCGGTGTGAGCACAGCAAATCAGGATGGCTGCACACGGGAGACAAGATTTAGACAGGTTCAGGCCCTCTCGGAGAGGTAATACCCTACGTCCTGTGTTTGGTGGCTGGTATTGCTGTATCCCGAGTGCCGCAGGCCCTAGAGAATCGATCTCGAAGGGGCCTGAGCTGTGAAACAATGGAGATTAAGCTAGATGAGATGTTCTAGGTGCCGATCGGAGGTCCCCTACCGGGCCTTATATAGTCGGCCGGGGTAGGGTTACAGAGTCCGGATCGGGTTAAGAGATATGTTTCCTATTCGGTTACAACTGATTCCGGGTAAGCCGGACAGGTATTAGTCCTTGTCTTGTACTCCACGCCGGTGAGTCGCCCCCGTGTTGTAGTCGGACTCCGAGTAGTCGGCCCGGCCCATCCCCGTGGCCGGGAGGCCGGATTCGTCCTCCTTGGTGATACCCGGGTGGCATATCACCGTCACTTATATACCTCTATTTTTGTTATTTTATTTTTCTTCATTTTCAGTTTTTAGAAAATAGTGACAATTCATTTATATATATATATATATATATTTCTTTTCTATTCTAACCCATACTCGGCTCCTTTCCTCACTCTCTCCTTCCTCCATCACCCGACTGGGATCCCCCTTTGACTCAGCGCCGCCGCCGGCTCTTTTTGTCTCCCTCTTCAAGCGGCCGCGCCACTGCCTTTCCAAGCCGCCTCCGCCTGGGTCCGGTCCTCCCCGCCTTGGTGCCCTGCCGCCGTTCCCGTGGCTTCGGGTGCCGCCGCCTGGTTGTACCTCTCGACGCCGCTCCGACCGCACGAGCCTAGGGCTCGCCCCGGCTCCTCACTGTGCCTCGTGCTGATGCTGCCCCCTTCGCCTCTTCGGTCCGACGCCTCCTCGTCGTCCCGCTCGGACCCTTTCCGAGCACATGCCGCCACCGGCCATGGTCCTCCTGGTATCACCATGGCCTACTGCTCGGGAGGCCGTGCGGCTCGGCGTGGCAGCTCTGGTCCGCCAGAGCTCCGCCAGGTCCCACTCCCATCGGCGGCGAGCCATAGATATGCCGGTGCTCCGCTCCTCTGGTGAGTGCTCCCAAATCCCCTTTCTCCTAATTTTCCCCCAAATCTATTCTAGGGTTTCTTCTGAAAGGTTGGATTGCTCTGATTGAACTGACTGCTAGGTTTGGTGTGATGCTTGTGCAATGGTATGGTACTTGATATGATGATTCCTCAGCTCTTGCTATCATATGCTTTACTCTGGAAATTTTGGCTCTCCGAAGAGCATTACGGCTCATGAGTTGAGGTTTTGAGTGATTTCTGTTGTTGTGCTAATCGTCTGTTAGCTAATGTTGCTGTCCAACAAAAAGCTTTGATGCAGCACTACTGGATCTAGCTCGTATTCTATTGCAATGTTCTTATCTGAGAGGAACTTGAGAAAGAATTGAGATGGTATAAAGATAAGAGCAGATACTTACTTGATTATTAGCTAAGTTGTTATCGATTTGGTGTTTGAATACTTGATAGCATGACTGATTAGAATAGATGCTTAAATGATCTTTGGTCTTAGCTAAGTATTTCCTGCACCTATGCATATGTACATATGTTGGCTATTAAACTGAAGAACAGTTGCTACACTTGATGGTAGTTGTTCTCTATTGCGATGTTTTGTCTGAGTAAAGGTGTGAGGATGGTATTAAGAACAGATGCTAACACTTGATCCTAGTCTCTCTATTTTCTACCTATATGTATGCATGTCAATTTTCTTAGACTGAAAGAGCAGATACTACAATAGTTGCCTACCAGCTGCTTAGTATATACATATATGATGCTTTTCTGAGAGAACTTGAGAAAGGTGCTAAGGAATAAAATCTGATAAGGACAGATTCACTACAGATGTTGCCTAGTTGCTGCTTAATTCTGTGATGGTTAAACTGAGAAAAGATTTGGAACAGAATCTGATGAGAATAGATTGCTACCCTTTGCTGCCTTAATAAAACCCAATGATGATTTTAGGATAAGACAAAAGGTTTGGAAGGAGCATAATTCGACAAGGATAGATACTATAGATGCTTCCTAAAATCTGAGGGTCCCTTTATCTATTTCATCTAGCTGGTATTTATGTGTGCATACAGCTATGATGATCTTTGGATGGGGTTTTTACCTTGTAACAGCTTGGATAAGATGAGCTAGCCTCCTTGGTCTGATGGATGTGCTCCTAACCTGCTGGTGGCTTTGCTCCTCTTGCTCCTTTGCTCTATGACTCTGCTCCTCAGCTTGCTGATGGTCCTGCCTTGGTCTTGATGGCCTTCCTTCTCTTAATGCTTTCTCTAGAGCTTGGCTATGGCTCCTGGGACTTTCTTTTCTGAGACTGGTTCTTGCTCTCCTAGGCAATGGCTACAACTCTCTCTCTCTTAGTCTGGTTCTTGCTGGGAGAATGGTCTCAAAAGGGGAGGTGCTGCCGGTCATATGTGCTTCACTCAACTGCCTTGCTCCTATTTCTACTGAGCCTTCCTAGGCTTCTCCGGTGGAATTCCTTTTGCCACCACGCTGCCTTGAGACGTGGCTGCACTAGTATTTCTCGGTATTACCACAGAGGCTTTTTTTTTCTCAAAGTATTATCACTTTCTCCGGTTTGCTTGCTCCTATACCTACTGGAACACTCATGCTGATCTTTCTGGTGACCATTTCTGCCATTTCATGCTACCTTGTTTACTTTGATGACACTACCGAGATGATGGCTATGAAGTCCACTTGCACCTGGTTGCCTTGTCGGTTAAGGAATTTGGCTAAACTCCAACTTTGTGAGTACCGAAGAAGGCTTTGGATGGGTTGACATTTATCTCAGATTTTTGAGTTTTATGAATTCTTTTTAAAACCAAATTATGGAGGTATTTAGCATAGGAGAAATAAAACTATTTTAAATACTCCTCCCCTCTTTTCTCCATATATATGTATATTGTAGATTCATCCAAATGAGGGTCTTAACCATGTGGCCCTCGGACATTTTCAAAAACAAAAATATTTTCAAAAACTATTTTTCAAAGCTAAAAGTTATTTAGGTCATCGGCATTCTTTTGCCCCCGCAGCTAACCCTGCAAATGTCGGTGGAACTGTGCCGGTGAAACCACATTTATTTCAAAACCATTTTCAAAAATCTGCCTCCTACAGCAACGGTGAAAATCCAACGGTCTCGAGTACATATACTCGACGACCTCGAATGTCGCCTACATTTCTGAAGAATCCTTCCCTCTCCGACTCTCGGCGCTTCTCCACTGCC
This sequence comes from Stipa capillata, assembly GCA_019208055.1. Taxonomy (NCBI): domain Eukaryota; kingdom Viridiplantae; phylum Streptophyta; class Magnoliopsida; order Poales; family Poaceae; genus Stipa; species Stipa capillata. The sequence goes on from JAGXJF010000601.1 coordinate 291,746, forward strand.
GCTCAAGACTCGAAGACTCGGAAGATTTGGAGTTTAGGTTTAGATTTTGTGTAGGTAGAAATATTCCATCATGTAATTTTTATTTTTATTTTCTTATCCATTTTGTAATAATGTTGTATTATGACATTTGTAATATTCTCGAAATCAATAAAGTTTTAATTTTTAGTTTTTAATTTACATGTATGAATGATGAGTGCTATGAGTGATGCAAATGCCATGAATGCGAATGCACAGCAAATTTCTCCCCTTTGACTTAGCTCACGACGATTATCGGTAGAATTAGGTCAACTCAGCAGCGCGAGTTGATCCGACTTCCATCTCACGTCTCTATCGAATCTCTAAAACTAGGGTTCTCACAGTGCGCGTACTGATTTAATATCAATGACGAGATATAAATCCTAACTACGCGGACTGACTTAATATCATACAAAATGGATCAAAACTTTAATTTTATGTGATCTAATATTATATACAAATAAACAATTAATCGGCTCGTGATCTAGTCTTTTATTACTAAACGCGAGACGTCGTATCGTTTGTTAAAGAAGAACAAACAGTTTGTATGGAATGATTTCATTGTGCTTCTATTTTATTATCTAACAAAAGTTGTGCTCCCATATTTCACTTTGCAAAAGAAGAGCTACTTGTTTTAACTTAACTGGCTTTATTTAGGGACTTACTTGCTCATTACCTTCTACACAATTCGGTGCTCCCTGTCGCTGAATATGTAACATATGTATGTATGTATATATGTATATTTTTTACAGCTCCTGTTTATTTAGCATCGGCAACAGCACAAGGCACAATTATTATCACACTAATACTGGGCCGCAATTGAACCAGACCAAGCGGCTCGGCAGCGTGGATCCGTGGATTGCACAGCACATCTGCCCATACGCGGCGCCGTGGCCAGCAGCCAGGCCATGAATCCAATGGTTGGGCCTAGTAATTTTGCTCTGTACCTCTACTGATGCCGCGCTGAACGAGTAATCCCAAGCTACTACACTCATCTCCGTTCGCACGGTCCATGTTTGCGTTGCCCTCGACCGCAATCTCGCACCACATAACTAAGCCCAGTTCACAGCTCGCTGAACCAACCGACCAAGACACAGGGACACAAGCAAACAGAGGCGCCAATTTTTGTGCCAAAGCTCGCAGTACTAGTACCACTACACCAGAAGGTGGGGTGTCGTTATACAGCTACACGGACGCATACATAGTTCGTCCATGGTTCGGCATAAGTACCAGATTACACAAAAGACGCCGATCCGACATGGAGTAGTATGGATGGACACATCATTACAAGTACTAGAAGCGACCATAAGTACAGCTGCATGCGCCGGCGTGCGCCGGCTCGGCGACGGACGCGCGCGGTCTAGACCTTGGTGAAGCGGAGGTAGCCCTTCTTGGAGGGCAGGTCGGCGGTCTCGAACCCCTGGGGGAACATCTTCCTGGCCTCCTCGTCGGAGACGCTCGGCGCGATGACGACGCACTCCCCGGGCTTCCAGTTCGCCGGGGTGGCCACCTTGTGCTTGGCCGCCGTCAGCAGCGAGTCCACGGCCCGCACAACCTCGTCCATGTTCCGCCCCGTGCACGCCGGGTACAGGAAGCTCAGCTTCACCTTCTTGTCCGGGCCAACGATGTGCAGGGTGCGAGAAGGGAGCTGGATCCCCTTGGAATCCTTCTCGTCGGGGTCGACCATGTTGAGCTGCTTGATGGCCTCGCGGTCAGGGTCCGCCATGATCGGGTACGTCACGTGGCTCCCAGGCTTCACGCACACACGCACACACACACACACACACACAAAGCAAATTAACCAGGTGATCAGCAATCACGGATCCAGTCTAAATGACCAGTGAAAACAATATCAAATTTAACGTGCAGCACGGCGGGCAACCTTGTAGGCCTCGATGTCCTTGGTCCACTCCTTGTGGGACTGCACGTCGTCGCAGGAGAGGCCGAGCAGCTTCACTCCCCTCTTCTCGAACTCCTTGGCGTAGTTGGCCATCGCCGCCAGCTCCGTCGTGCAAACCGGGGTGAAATCACCTGAAGGCACAAGGGTAAATTAGCGCCAGAATTTCACACGGAAGCCGAACTGAGCGATAAAGCAGGGAGGACGCGCATGCGAGATGTGTATTTACCGGGGTGGGAGAAGAGGATGACGTAGCCGTTGCCGACGTAGTCGTGGATGCGGATCCTGCCATGGGTGGAGTCCAGCTCCAGGTTGGGGACGGTGTCGCCGATGGTGAGCCCCGGCATGACGCGGAACACTTAAAGCTAAAGCTACTATGCTGCCTAATGTACGTGCAAGCTGCTGCTGCTGCTGCTGCAAACGTCTCCAACGGAAGCCACTGGAACTCTGCTCATGGAAGGGAAACGAAAGAGCGTCATATATAGAAGCGATCAGTGGATGGCTGCGTGTACAAATGGCAGTCAGGGGCATTGCATGGGCGGCACGTAGTTGGACTCGTGGCAGCGCGTTGCGTGTGACCTGCGTACCGACCCAAGTACGTGCAGTGGGCAGTGGCAAGTCATTACAAGTTCAGAACCAGTTGCGCCTCGCGAGTCTCGCTATAGCGTTCTGAGTTTTGGTGGAACCCGGAGAGCCGTCGGATGGACCGTGCTTCAGCTCGGCACAGTTCGGAAAAAAAAAGCCGTTTTGGCCCATTGTCGCGGTTAAATTTGCTAATACCATGGTGACCAAGAGGTTAGTTAGCATCACGTACCAGACGCAGCGAAATTTTGGCATCATGAACGGGCGCGTGACTGCTACTGTCGCACTATTCGAGCATGATGCTGCGTTTATCACAGACTAAGGAGGTGTTTGGTTGGACTTTTTAGTAGTTTTTTACTAAAAAAATTACAGCCAGTAGCTTTTTCTAATGGTAGCTGTAGGTTTTCCAGTGCAAATTCAGCTGTTTAGAAAAGCTGCCTTCTGTTAGCCTTTTGCAATGTGTTGAAGTTTCAGTGCTTATTTTCTAAAATATTGTAGATTGTTTGGATCAACCAAAAACCATATGTTTTCTACAGCCACAACAGTTTTTATAAACAGCCAGCCAACAATAGCTTTATCAACAGCCACAACCCAACCAATCAGGTCCTAAGAACACGATAGATGGCCTGTCGTGGCTAGCTCACGGTCCTACAACCGTCGCGGCTCTGATTCACAATACTTTCGCGTCATGGATCCCCTGTGCTAAATATGCTATATGTCATCTGTTCACGCGGTGTCGAAGATAAATTTACCATTGCAATTAAGAGGAGACAAGGGCTGCGTTCTTTTTGGCTTCTCTAGGGACTTCTCCCAGAAGCTGCCCCCTCTCAGCTTCTCCCAGAAGCCGACCCCACAAATTCGTCGGGATTTCTAAACTAGTCATACCCTGATTAGTTTAGAAGCCCCGATGAATTTGAGGGAGCGGCTTCTGGGAGAAGCTAGGAGAGGGCAGCTTCTAGGAGAAGCCGCCCGAGAAGCTAAAAAGAACTGGGCCAAGATCTACTATTGCCATTCGGTAAAGAGTTAAAACAGCCTTTTTTCTGCCCAGTAGGGTGAAATTGAGGTCAATAGCATATTCCGCCCAAGTACTCCACCCTAAAACAGACTTTGGCACTCTCAGCACTGCCTACGGATGAGATAATGTTTAAGAAAAGAAATTGGATTGTGTCGGTTCTTCTCTTTTGATGTTACAGATTAACCAACAATTCTACATTTCCTTCTACATCACCCATCAGGTAGAAGCCAAGATGGCCAGCCTTGCCACTCAACTCGCAGAGAGTAACTGACACTGAACTTTAGCTGACGATGGGAAGTGGATTCCACACAAGCACTTGGTTTATTCAGCAACAGTACAAAACGTCTCCAACAACATCATTATTCCGAGTTCATCTATAAGCAGCTGTAGCCCCCACGCCATCAGGGTTCTTCCTAGCATTATTATCAACCGAAGCGACTGGAAAGCGCGAGCTACAGCGGCTCACACGTCGCAGGTAAGCCACAGCGGCTCGTCGAACTCCCCCAGCGCGTCCTCCCCGGCGGGAGCGCCCAGCGACAGCGACTCCACGCCCACCGCCGGGCCCCACGCCGGTGTGCCGTTCTCGTAGGCGTTGCAGGTGAGCCTGACCAGGCCGGACCCGTCTAGCCGGCACACGTACAGGTCGCCGTACGGCTGGAACTGGTTCGGCCCGGAGATGGGTTCGGCCACTACGGCGCCGAGGTTCGCCGTGAAGAGCAGCCACTGGCAGTCCGGGCTGAAGCACACGTGGTTGATCCGCTCCATGTCCGCCTCCGCGCTCCCGGGCGGGCCGGCGACGTGCACCCGCCGCAGGCCGGACCCGTCCGGCCGCACCAAGTAGATGCTGAACACGGCCGGGTTGGCCGGGTCGTGCCGGTTGGAGGAGAACGCGATCAGCTTCCCGTCCGGCGACCAGCTCGGCATCGTGTCGATCCACTCGCCGTGGGTCAGCCTACGGATGGCTCCACCGCCGTCCTCCTCGCCGCGTGCCGCGTCGACGATGTAGAGGTTCTTGTGGCCCGAGCGGCCGGACCGGAACACGACCCACCGCCCGCACGGCGACACCGCCGGGAACGCGTCGTTGCCGGCCTCCGGCCGGGTGAGCATCCTGAGCGCCGCGCCGTCGACGCAGTCGCGGCCGTCGGAGAGCTCGCTGGGGTCGAACTCGATGCGCGCGATGCGGACCGTGGCTTTGGGTGTCTCGAAGATGGGGCCCATGGAGGTGAACACGACGCCGCTCTCGGTGGGGCTCCAGGAGGTGAAGAACAGGTTGGGCTCCCTGGTGAGCACCCACCGCTTGGAGCCGTCGGAGCGGAGGATCGTGACGCCCGGCGACTTGAAGAAGTCGCCGTTGAGGGCGAGGTGCTTGGCGTCCGGGGAGAAGGACGGGAACGTGCCGTGCACGCGGAGCATGCGGACGGAGCTCACCGGGCTGCGCACTGGCTGCAGATGGGGGATCACCGAGTCGCCCGGCGCGCCCGCGCCGCGGAAGCGGTGGTACCCGAGCCGGCCGCCGGAGGGCGAGAAGAAGGGGTTGTAGTGGTGCAGCTCCGGGTTGAGGAGAGATGTTAGCGGGGAGAATTGCTCTGTCTCGAGGTCGAATAGCTCGATTTGGCGCTGCGCCCGCCCCTTCCGCCGCGTCGCCATGGCGATCCAGCGGCCGCCGCTGCCACCCGCGGCGGCGGCGGGGGTGAAGCAGTGCACCCCCGGCGGCGTCACGCGCGTCTCGGCGCCGGAGGGCTCGAGGGTCTCCGGCGAGATGTCCACCCGGAAGACGCTCCACCAGCCGTCGTCCGCGACGCGGTGGAAGAAGAGGGCGCCCTCCTCCCCGTGCCAGGCCGGCCACCCGCCCCGCGCGGCGACGACGACGCGGCGCGCGGGGTCGGCCGCCCGGAACACGGCGATCTCCGTCTCCAGCACGCGGAAGTCGAACGCCCAGGGCCGGTCCCCGTACGACGCGACGGCGAGGAGCTCGCCGGAGGCGGACACCGCGGGGGTCATGTCCACCACGCCCTCGGGCGTCAGCCTCCTCGCCCTCCCCTTGCTCCCCCCGGCCAGGTCCGTCGAGTACACCGCCGCCCAGCTCCTGAACGGCACGGCCGGCTTCTCGTGCGCGGAGACGAAGTACACCCGCCCGCTCCTCACCGTCGGGCGGTCGTGGAACAGGCTCCCCTCCACGGCCGGCAGCGGCTCGGCGCGCTCCTCCGATCCCGGACAGCACCGGAACAGAGCCGCTGAGCCGGTCCGCTCGGACACGAACGCCACCTCCTCCCCGCCGTCGTCCGCGAACTGCGCGTTGAAATTTACCGACACGCCGTCCGTGTGGCGGCGCTCCGCCAGCTCCGAGGCGGATACCGTGCTCTCCGGGGACGGAGGGACGGAGACGGAGAAGACGTCGAAGCCGAAGCCGGTGACGCCGACGGAGGCGAAGACGATAGTGCCGGTGGGCTGGCTGCTGGGCTCCATTGCGCTGTGGCTGGCAGCTGGATGCTGTGCTGGTGTGGCGTGTGGCGTGTGACTCTGAGCTGAGCTCGCGCTGGTGTGTGTGTCAGTCTGTGTGAGCTGAGGCTGTTGAGCTGTGCGCGGAGTATTTGTAGGTTCGCGGCGAGCCTTATCTGCGTTGGACTGTGGCCGGTGCTTGTCGGATCGTGGCTCCGGTCCGGTGTGCGTGTGGCGAGTGTGAACGGGCGCATCACAAACGGAATCTGTGGAGCACGTAGCCGTACACAAATCCATCGGTCCATCACGCTCCAGTTACAATGTTGTACTCTCTCCTCTGCAATTCTCTCGATATCGTAATCTGAAGCATGTTTTTTTAAGGCCAAAAATGCTTGTCATGCAGCACGGTGAAGACATTAGCTAATCTGTCACTTTTAACTGTGGATTAGGAAGTGCAATTTTTTTTCGTTGCCCTGGATGAGTTCGTGCCGTGCAACTCTGCAAGAGTGTAACGTGTGACATCCTGAGTGTACCTGACGTGGAAAGGCAGGGAAGGTTCAGCGTTTTGATCACGTGTGAACACAGGTGATTAATTAACATGGTAGGGAGATTCGAGTTTTGGTCAATGCGCGCACTCTCCTATGTTTCTGCCATATGTGAGCTTGTTTGCCAAGAAACTTTATCATGATCGTGTAAAGTTACCATTATGTGGACTGAATTTAGGGTTATCACTGTTTTACCAGATTTTAAAGAGGCGAATAAAATTCAAACGGCGAATAAAATTCAAACAGGCCGATCGCTTCAAAAAATTACGAAAATAAAAACAAACAGGGTTACATCTGGCCGCTATATCATAGATAGATTAGTGATTCTACGTGAAACGGTTCATGAAATGTATATGAAAAAGCAATACGGTGTTTTAAAAAAATTGATCTTAAAAAGGCCTATAATAAAGTTAAGTGACCTTTTCTATAACAAACGATTCGCTTGAAAGGCTTTTTGCCACGATGGTGTCAGTGGATCAAAAGTTTTGTCACAAGAAGGAGTGTTAGTCTTAAAATAAATGATAGCACCGAGACTTATTTTCAAACTGAGAAAGGGCTTCGACAGGAAGATCCACTATCACTCATTATGTTTAACATTGTGGTTGATACGTTGGTCGTGATTATTGATCGCGCTAAACTAGATGGACAGATTAGCGGGTAGTTCCCCACTTAGTGCATGACGTCTTTCTATCCTACAATATGTGGATGACACCATCCTATTCATGGGGCATGATTTAGCTTAAGCTAAGAGCCTAAAACTCCTCATATGCGCCTCTCACATAAGTGAAATTTTCTGGTTTGCTGAAGCTAAAGAATGTGAGGACCAGTTTCGGCGTCTCTTTGGATGTGAACTAGGGAATTTCCTATTCCGCTATCTCGGCATTCCTATTCATTACCGGATGCTCCGGAATGCGAAAGGAAAGGGGTGGAGGATCGCTTCAAGAAACGTTTGAGCACTTGGAGAGGGAAACACCTCTCTTATTGCAGTCGTCGATCCTTATAAATTCCGTTCTTAATAGCCTTTCCATGTTCATGTTGTCCTTCTTCGAGGTACCACGTGGGGTTCTTCATAGGCTTGATTACTTATGATCCATATTTTATTGGTAGAGTGACAAACATAAGAGGAAATACAGGCTCGCTAAGTGGAGCATATTTTGTATGCCACGTGATCAAGGCGCCCTAGATATTAAGGACCTTGATATCACAAACATAAGCTTGTTGTGCAAGTGGCTTTTTCAAAGTGTAAAATGAGGAGGACGTTTGGCAAACCTTACTAAGAAGAAAATATATAAAAGATAAATTGTTGATGCAGATCGTTAGCAAACCAGGTGAGTCTCATTTTTGTCTAGCCTGATGAAAGTAAAACCCACTTTATTATGGTACGAGACTTTCATTTTACATGATGGCTCCTAGATTCGGTTTTGATTGGATACGTGGCTAGGTGACAACCCATTGTATACTCTATACCCGAAGTTATTTAACCTAGCACGCCAAATAAATATGATGGTTGCACAAGTAATAATTTCTAACCGATTGAATGTTTCCTTTTGATAGGAATAGTTGAATAGAATTTGTTAAGACTTACATGAACTAACAGGACATTCATTTGTCTCAGAGCAGAGATGGTTTCAAGTGGAACCTCCAACAAAATGGTGAATTCTCGGTTAAATCTTTGTGGTCTCGACTTGCCCATCGTAAATAGACAAATCTGAAAACTAAAATGCCCCTGAAAATTAAAATATTCCTTTAGTATCTACGTAGGGGAGTCATTCCCGCAAAGGATAATGTAGGTAGAAGGAATTGAACTGTCAGTCCAAACTGCCTTTTTTGTTCGTAGGATGAAAATATTCAACACTTATTTTTTGACTACACAGACGCTCATTTCTCATAGCAAGTCACAGAAGCAGCATCAGGATTACATCCCCCTACTAGTATAGCAGACCTATTTGGACCTTGGCTTAGTGGGTTGGGTGGTGGCCTTTGTGCCCTAATACTTGTAGGGGCAGCTGCTTTGTGTTTGTCTATTTACTATGTAGAAATGATGTTATATTTAACAGACACAAATTCGTGTATACATTGGCTTCACTCTTGGTCACATATGCAGCATCCGGAAAGGCGATAGCCCATTCCTACGGTGTGCCAATCCCTAGGGGTGATTTTGCACGAGCTCTACTCCAAGCATGGGGTGGGGGTTTAGCCATCGACTTTGTACACGTTGAAGACTAGTTGCTTTGCTTGGCATTTATCATTTCGTTTTATTCGATATTGAAAGCCCGGTGTCAAAACCCGCATGATCGATGGGTTTTTGACCCATCAATGATCCAAGGCCAATGATGACTTATGTCATCACTTCATCACTGACGGGTAGAGTTTTGACCCGTCAATGACCACTTTCTAGGATTTAAAAAATCCATATTTCAGAATCATACATACATCACAAAAGTGTACATCACAGATTTATCTTCCTAGAGAAAATATACACCTCGGAACATATACATACATCTCAGAATATCAATGCATAGGAGTAAATATGATCATCTCATAACATCAATATACATCTCATCTCAAAACATAAATATACATATATTAATAAGATCATCTAAGAACATCAATATACATCTCATCATCATCACAAACATGGGGGAGGGAGGGTGTCAATAGGAGGTGACGGTAGGTGGCGCGGTAGAAGAAGGCATCGCCGACAAGGACGCCGGGGGATGGGTGATGAGGTGGCTGCAGGCCATGCCGAGGCAGATGGGGTGGCGGCGAGGGCAAAACGATGACGTAGCTCTGCAAAACCTGCAAAAGCACAAGCAAGCAAGAAGGGGATCAGCTAGAGACGATAACATGTCAAGCGAGCAGAGTAGGGGAACACCAAACATGCGGCATGAGGAGATCCGGCAGGGCATCGGAGCTCCGGCGACCCTTTTCGACGAAGAGGGCTAGTGCAACGACTAGAATTTGTTAGTGTAGCCGTGCCGCGAACGCAAGTCACCAATGACGTCGGCGACGAAGGTCATTGATGGAGACGTCCGTGGAGCCAAGGAGGATGCAGATCGAGATTGGTGCGCCACCAGGTGCCGCAGAGGCCGGAGAAGCGCTGCCTCACCTTGACTGGCTCTACTTTAGTGCAAGGAGGAGGGAGGAGGAGGGGTAGAGGAATGCTGGAGAGAGGAGGAGGGGGTCACACCGATCTAGATTGGGTGAGGAGTAAGGGAAAGGGAGAGGAGGAAGGGAGGGGGAGATGTGTGGGTGTAGGGTGCGGTTAGGGTTTGGAGTGGAACACATCCACTTAAATATGACGGCAGGGTACCGCTTGCGGGGGGCTATCGAGCTGGGCCTCGCGTGGGCCAAAAAATGTCACAGACGGGTAAGTATTTATACTCATCGGTGATGTGTATCTCGTCACTGACGGCCGTGGAATAGACCCGTCTGTGATGAGTATCACAGACGGGTCAGACCTGTTAGTGTTATGCTTCACGTGATGCCCGAATGTTTGTTTTACTCGTATGTGATGACTTTTTTCGCTAAAACTTGACAGTGATAAGGCATATCACTGATGAATTTCGTTTACCCATCAGTGATGTTGATCTAGAATGTTTGTTTCTGTGGTAGTGTGGACATATTGTAGGGTCTTATAGCATGTCTATGTTTGGACAAAAAGATGTCACTACCTAAAAATCTTAGTTAGCAAATGATAACAATACAAGGATAACAAATCAGTACTCCTTTCATCTTATATAAGACGTATTTTTATTGGTTAAGACAAAGTTTTAACCAACAATTACTTCTTTAATATGTGGTCTATGTGACATAAAATTAATATCATTAAATTTATATTTAAAAGTATTCATTTACGATTGTGACTTTCTATCACATAACCGCACCTTTTTAGGACAACTAAAAAAATCAACAACCGTAAAATAGGAAAAATTGAAGAAGTGATGTTTGGGAATCCACGGAATTGCAATGCTCTTCTCCGTTGATGGTGGCAGCCTCGGACACGAGCAAATCGGGCTCAGTGGCACAGTTGTTTCTTCTCTCTGGAGAACAGGAAGAGAAGGGGAGTGGATAGAGACTAGTATGCTGACGGCGATGGAGTCGCTCCTTCCTCATCTTGTGGTGAGTGGAGTGGAGTAGAGAAAGTGGAGATGTTAGATGCATGCAACGGGGCGCAGTGTTGCGGCTGTGCCTTCCAATGGACCAATGATTTTAGGTGCTGTGGTGTCGGTTGCTTGGGCCATTATTCGAAAACGTTAGAAACAAGCAAATATATGCATATTCAGAGCAAATAAGTATGCATACAACACATGTAGTATGCGTGTTGGGGGCCTGCCACACCTTAGGGCGGTCACCCTTTTAGCCCGGCCTTCGTTCATGGTTGTGTGGCTAACAACGCAAGTAAGATAGAACATTAAAATGTAGTGGTATACAAATAAAAAGTGCAGAGTTATCTTGAAACCATTGGAGACGTATTATGAACAAAATATGAAAAACGGAAATACCATGTGTTGTGTAGCGGAAGTAAACCTTCATTATTAATGATCCTCTTAAACAAGCACAAAACACATGCGGAGATGACCATCAATGAGGAGCCTGGAACAAAAGAGAACGACTTTCTTAATAATCAGTTCTTAACGACAGGAGCAGCCTAAAGGCCCCACCCGCAGTCAGACAGATCCATCCACCTTGACTTTTCTCCGCCCACGCACGCCCTCAGTTCAAATTTGAATTCGAGCGGAGAATCCCACGAGCTCGAAGACCCCATCGGCCATTAGTCCATTACTAGTCTCCTCTACCACACCCCGCTTCCCCTCACACCCACTCCACTCCATTACCACTGCCACCTCCGCCTCCGCCTCCGCCTCCGCCTCCGCCATGGCCGCCTCGGGCCCCGGCGGCCGGCGCGCCTCCTCGTCCCGCGTGTCCCGCCGCGCTGCCGCGGAGCCCAACGAGAACGAGGACCTCGCCACCGCGGCCTCCTCCTCGTCCTCCGCCACGTTCGGCCCCGCCGCGGCCCCGTTCTCGCTGCCCCCGAGGTCGCCCCTCGCGGCCATCGCCGACCCGGGCAGGAACCCCCGGTCCGCGCCGGCGACGCCCAAGTCGCTGACGGGGTCCGGGGCTAGGGATCGGAGCTCATCGATTGGTGTGGCTGGGAGGAGGGTGTTCGATCTGAGGGATCTGGCCGCCGCGGAGGTGCCCGTGGAGGTGCCCCACTTTGAGCTTGACGAGGACCCCGCGTTCTGGATGGATCGCAATGTGCAGGTTGGTGTGCTTGTAGACGAAACGATTGCACAAAGTGATGTTTTGCATTGATACAGAAGTACACGACCGTTTCGTGTCCAATTAAATTAGCAAACATCACAGTGATGGCCTAGATGATGACCTATGTATCATAGGATTATGCTGCTCTGATCGCCGGCATCATAGAATATGCATACGGTACCTATGTTTTGAAGCTAATATGTCTAAATGTTGGTGTGATTTTTACAGGTTTTGGTACGAATAAGGCCAATCAGTGCCGCTGAGAGCACTGCGCATGGACAAAGAAGATGCTTGATACAGGATAGCTCGAAGACATTGAGCTGGACAGGACATCCCGAAACAATGTTCACGTTTGATCACGTTGCGTGCGAAACAATATCACAGGTCTCTAGTGTACTGCCACTAATTTGGTTTTCTTTCCGGGCAAATCTTCCTTTAGCCTAAGCAATATTCTCTTCAACGATTTCAGGAAAAGCTGTTCAGAGTAGTTGGTTTACCAATGGTGGAGAACTGCATGTCTGGATACAATGGCTGTTTGTTTGCCTATGGTCAGGTAAGACTAAGTTGCTCATTTTGTGTCTGCAGAAGAATCCGTCCAACATATATGTGGTTACGTGCCTATCACTATTACAGACAGGAAGTGGGAAAACTTACACAATGATGGGAGAGCTTAGTAAGTTGGACAATGAACTTAAAAATGACTCTGGTTTGACGCCTCGCATTTTCGAATATCTGTTTGCTCGGATAAAGGAGGTAAGGTGTTTGTATGTCAGGCTGATACTTCGGTGAAATTTTGTCAATACATAGACCTGAATTATATATTATTTGAAGGAAGAGGAGAGACGAAGAGGGGACAAACTGAAATATATCTGCAAATGCTCTTTTCTGGAGATATATAATGAACAGATAACTGATCTCCTTGAACCATCATCAACCAATCTTCAGGTAGCCTGCTTAGTACTTAAGAATTGCTATTGTGTGTGCCGAATGTGAAGTCTCACATTTATTTTGCCTTTGTAGATCCGTGAAGATATAAAGAAAGGTGTATATGTCGAGAACCTAATGGAATGTTATGTATCATCTGTTAAGATGTTATGCTGTTATTGTTACAGGTGATTGAATATCTTCTCTTCATTCCACGTTTCGTTGAATCTGAGGTACTAAAGTTGGCATGTGATAACCTGCTTTAATGAATTTCCTAAAATGTTCTTCTAGGGGGTTGCAAATAGGAAAATGGCAGCCACAAATATGAATAGCGAGAGCAGCCGTTCACATAGTGTCTTCACTTGTGTCATTGAGAGCCATTGGGAAAGGGATTCAATGATGCACCTCCGCTTTGGGCGGCTGAATTTGGTTGATCTTGCCGGTTCTGAGAGGTGAGTTGCAGAATAAAGGTAACAGCATTTTCTTGTCTTCACAAATACTGACTGAATTCAAACTAGGCAGAAAAGCTCGGGTGCTGAAGGAGAACGCTTGAAAGAAGCTGCAAACATTAATAGATCCTTGTCAACTCTTGGGTAAGTTTTGCTCTCAGACAACATTCATGATTTTGATGCAGTTCATATACTTTCTTTTGTCTTATAACAGATGAAAATAACCACTTGTGCATTGCGCAATGTCTATCCAGTTGTGAATATTTTATAGTTTGATACTGGTATCCCATTGTTAAAATGTAGCATGCGTTGAAGTTCATAATATCTTCTAGCATTCATTACAAGGTTCTTTCGTACATTAGCATATACATGTATGTGGATACCAAAATTGACACTTCGATAGCATGGGAAGTTGTAGTGTAAGAAGCACTATTCATAGTGATAATCCAGCTATGCCATTTCAGGCTTGTTATCATGACTCTAGTGGATGTTGCAAATGGGAAAAGCCGCCATGTGCCCTATAGAGATTCAAGGCTTACATTTCTCCTCCAGGTTTTAATTCACAATGAAAACATGCTCCTGGAACTCATTTTCATTTGTCTCCATTGTTTTCTCTGGCTCATTACACCATCTTCCCTAGGATTCTCTAGGAGGAAACTCTAAAACAACAATTGTTGCCAACGTCAGCCCATCTATCTGGTATCTATATTCTGTGCCTTCATTTCTAGTATTCACTATTCAGTTTATTCTTCTTCTAGAATTTTACAGTATGCTTAACTTGTATATGAATTACACTATTGCAGTTCTTCCAATGAGACATTGAGTACCTTGAAGTTTGCTCAGCGTGCGAAGTTGATTCAAAACAATGTACTTGTATTTTTAAGCATGTCAAATTTTTATATGATATAGAATGTTTCCCTTGTTGACTCCTTTGGGGATTCTTCTATTTGTTCTAGGCAAAAGTAAATGAAGACGCTTCAGGAGATGTTATGGCTTTACAGAGGCAGATCGAAGAATTGAAGGTTAAGCTTTACCATGAAAGCTCTCTTCTGGATTTAGAGTGATTTTTACTAACACTGTTTAGTTCTCTCTACCAGGATGAATTGACATGCTTGAGGAAGCAGCAAAATATCCCTGGATCATGTGGCTTTCAGCTGCCAAATTCAGGCCCTGATAATGAATACTATACCTTGTGTGAAGATAATCAATCAGGCTGTGACCTGAACCTCCTAAAGCAAAAAGTCATATAGCATGATTTACTTCATTGGAAAATAAATAATGATGTACTATATATCACTTGCAACCAATTACTCATATATCTAATAGCAGGTTAGCCATCTAGAAGATGTTTTGGTTGGGAGCCTCAGGAGAGAGAAATCAGCTGAGACGGATATCAGGAAGCTGGAAGCTGAAATAAAGCATCTGAACCGTTTGGTAATATTATATTCTAGAGCAGATAGCTCAAGGAAATAGCTAATAATTACTTTTATATTCTACAAAACTGCAGGATCTAATCATCTTCTGTATCGAAAAGTAGTTCTGCTGTAGATAGTTCACACCTATTAAATATTTGAGCGACACCAGTTATCTGTTTTGGCAGGTCAACCTGATGGAATCTGATTCCCAACGCTTGAGAATGATGCTGAAACTTCGTGACGAAAAACTAAGAAGATTGCATTTGTTAGCTGATGATCTAGTAACATCTGATGCCTATTTGATTGATGAAAATGCTGCAATGGCCCAAGAGATTCAACTACTGCAAGAACAAATCAACGAAAATCCTCAACTGACTCAGTTTGCTTTTGAAAACCAGAGATTAATTGAGCAAGTTAGAACGTAATATCTCAACATTACAATTCTGATTTTAGTTTGTAGACAATGCACTTTGCACAGCAAGTTGGTATAGTTTGTTTACTTCAATAAATTGGTTCTAGCTTATTCTACTGTACTCATATACAGGCTTCAGAACTTCCACAAGCAAGGGGAGCAAGAGATGTTATTAGCAGAGATATCTCTTTTGCGTAATCATGTATGTTCGTCCTTCCCGGACTCCTTTTTGCTTGATTGAAGTTCCAAAAGAATTATCTCAATTTTTTTGGTCTCACATGCTATTCTTATCTTCTTATATATGTGTAGTTCCTTCATATTCTTGAGCAGAAGTATGCAACACCTCCTAAAAGTATAGAAGCTCAGGTGTGTTTTCATTTGGATTTAATTTTAGTTCTGAAATCACTTGCAGCAAGAAATACTGTCATATCATAACTTATATAAGGGAAAATAGGATAATTGATGTAAAACTCAATTAACCAGAAGCCCTCAAAGAACCTGCACTTTTGTAAGTTATTGATGTGAGATGCAATGCATTTAGGGTGACGAGATCATCAAGGATCTAGACAATTGTAGAAAGGAGCTGGATGCATGCTTAGAGAATAATGTTCTGTTAGCACGGTAAGTATTTGTTTACACCAATGCTATCATCTCAATGTAGATTTACGTTTACAAACACGATGATGTTCAAGGCAATACTTTCTTTGCAAAGCATGCTTTATATGATTCTCTTCATTGACTACAGGCATTTGAGTTCCAGAAGATGAGAATGACTGAATCCTTGCATGATAAAAATGCAAATGAAGCAGCATATGCCCTGGCATTCTCACTTTTTTGTTGAATTTAGAAAGTGCATAGTAATAAACTTTATTAAAGTATTTTTATGTTGAACTTAGCTTCCCCTCTCTCTGCAACGCAATCCCAATGTACTTAATTGCTAGTGTCAACTCCTGTCAAATTTCATTTGGCTAGTGTCAACAATTTACTGTTGGTCTGATTATTTATTCTTCATCTATCTATACTTCTGAATGATCTGGAATTTCTTTTGATAATTACTGTTACACACCTTATGTCTGCTTGTTTTGGATATCTTGGTAATTGACGATAATGATTATTCACGCTGTTTGCAGTGAAGTAAATAAGCTGCGTTGTGAACTGAAACAATATCAGAAGTCTAGCACAAATCAAGTACGTATTGTATTTTTTCACAGCCTCCAGCAATTTTTTGTGCTATTTGTTCTGGTCAGAATTACATTCAATGTTTGGATGTTCATCGCCATTCAGGTTGCTACTGAGACAGAGAAGAATAGTGTGATTCCAGAGATCAGTCAGCTGCAACATGTGAGATTTTTATTCATTTTCAATTTATACCCGATAACCATAGATATCCTCATTCTTTACATTTTTCTGTTCTTTTTTGTTTGAACTTCATATCAGGATCCAGTGGGACAGAACTTTTCATATTTGGCGTTAAATGATGCTGAAAAGAAGTTCATGGATGCTGGGATCACAACAAATATTACAAAATCACTTCAACTCAAGCTACCTTCAGAAATTGCAAGTGAAGACCAGGAGTCTCATTCTCATTTGTATCCCTTTGAGTCAGAAACATGTGATTTGAAGGATTCTGCAAAACTGCCAGAGTACGATGATGAATTGTCTCAGTCCTACAGCTTGGCTCTTGGATCTTCAGATAATATACTTGACAAAAGCATTATTCTTAGTGCGCACATGGAAGATGAAGGCACATTGAATTTACAGCAGGATGGAATAAGTCAAATACATGAGAACGCACCAAATATGGATACATGTTTGCATAGTGAGGCTTCATTTCGTCATCAAGAGACTGAAATAGTGAGCTCAAGTAAACAGGTACTACAGGATGAGTTGGTGCACATTAAAAGCATAAATCAAGAGCTCAAAGAGATCATTGTTGCCAAAGATGTAGAAATTGCCTCTTTGTCTGAGGAATGGGAGGTTGCAATTGTTGATCTAACAAGCTTCTTGACAGATGGCTACAGATCACTAGATGATGCATATCAGAATATTGATAATATGATTAGTTCATTTCCTTACAGCAATAATTCTGTCAGTGAACATGTGGAGAAGGCTATGAAGGTTAGCATTGAGAAGGAAAAAATAATTTCCAGGCTTCAACTTGAGCTACAAGCTGCACAGCGAATGGGCAGGGAAGTGAAAGAAAAATTGCACATCTTAAGAGGTGCAACTCTTGCTATCACTGAAGCTCAGCAGTTAGATAATGATGAAAGTTCTCATGAAGCACTACGACTAGTAGATTTACTGCAGCAGAAGGATTGCAATGTGGAACGGAAAAATTGCCTCTTTGCAGAAGCAGTAGAAGGGCATTCTCGTGATGAACTTCTATTCCCTGACAACTTGGATGACATGAGTGCACAACAACCTCATGATGAAGATGGGTCAACAGTCAATCAAGCTAATACAGATTACCAGGTATACACCAAATTATTTACTGTAGGCACATAAGTTTTTGTTATGAATGCACCTGGTGTGAAGATAGTGGTTGGTACTGTTTGTGTAGAAAGCTTCATCTATTGTAGTAAACAGAAGATAACTTACTAGAATTTTCCTCATTAGTGAAAACAAGCAAGACTTTACTATTTTACCTTCGAGAATATGCAGGAGATCAGCATATCATTTCATTAGTAAACTTACCGAGTCCTTGCGCAAGTTCTACCTGTTCTCATGAACGCTTTTACTGCAACTGCTTGCTAAGTAGGCTTTGCCTGGACAGTCCATTTTATATTATTTGGCTAGCTAGTAGCTAAAATGATGTTTTGCAGGGAGCATCTGTACGGCTACTGATGTTAGTATTTATTTATGCTACTAGTAGTAAACTTCATTTCTTAAATATATAATACTAGATCTACACTGAAAATATATTTGAACAACGGTTTTCAGAAAATTATATTAGGATCAAGTGCCGGCTAGGAATTATGCTTCATGGACGTGTGCATATTAAGAGTTACAATAATTCTAGCCAGATGAATTGATCATATTTTACATGTGGTCTTGTGATCCTACCATGAGGTCAAATGCCTCACATAAACGTCCGTATCATCTATCAAGATATAAACATAATATTACGTGGAACATAGAATCTGCAATCAGTTTAGGTACCAGAAATGCTATATGCTAGATATGTTATGCTTTCTCTATGCATTTCTAGTTAATGTTTCTTCCTGGGTTATAGACAATCCTGTTGATAATGTGCGATTTCATTGTTCTAAAACCTCGCAGTCAAAGCTCGACAATGTGTTACATATTGTTGAAGACAAGTCAAATAAGGTTCTGGCCTTATTTTCAAAATTTTGAGGAGGCTCAAGAAACCATGGGAGAGGCTGAACTTATGCTCTCGGCTTTGTTGAAGGACAATGAGGAGTTAAAGCTTGAAAAAGATAATTGCAGGCAAGCAGTGGAATTGTTATTAGCTCAGATATCTTCTCTGACCAACGAGTTGCAGGAAGTTGAAGCGTCAAATTCTTGTACCGCACAGAGGTACGACAAATTGCATCAACAGATGAATGAATGTGTCAAAGAGATGGCAAAGCTTGCTACTCTAATAAAAGGATCTTTTCACCAAATAGAAAGGGTTACTACAGCGGAACTCTTTGGACTTTGCTCGGAGATTGTTAATTTTGGGCAGGACTTGAAGAAATGGATAAGTGATTCAAGGTCTTATCTGGTGAACATTGTATCACTTCTAGAAGAAAAAGGTAGTTCTTCTGCTGAGCAGGTCCACGACCTTAATGCTAATGCTTGTGCATGTGTGTGTCAACAAGTTGGCTCACGTTCATGTGACGGGGGTGGCAGCAACGCTATGTTTATTCATGGAACTCAAGCAATTCTTGACACCACTAGCAACCATATTATATCTATAATCGATATGGCTGAAGAAGGAAAGGACGCATCATCCATGCATGTAGTTCCAATAGTCAGTGCTTTGGAACTGGAAGATAGCAATACAAACAGTATGTATGATATGGCTGTTATTAAGGACATAGTTTTCAGTATTGCTCAACAGTGGGATATCTTCCTCAACAAAGTGGCCTGCATAAAGAATGCTGAAACATATCTGAGTGCTGCTTGTGATGAACAAGACTATATAAATCCTCTTGCTGCACTTGAAAAACTAGGGAGCGAACAAATATATTCAGCTGTTCCACTGCAATGTAAGGGAAGCATAGAAGGTCACTCAGAAGAGGAGGACAATGGAGATCTTTTGAATGATATTCAACGTATTAAGCATCATTTGGCACAGTTAATGATTCCACTGTTTCAATTTATCAGTAAAAATGACATCACAGGGGATGGAACAGCAAATGAGAAGCAGTTTGTTGCTGTTCTGAATAAGCTGCAGAATAACTTGATTTTTGTTATCCATTTCCTTGGTTCTCTGGTACTATCTGACCAGGAAGTTTTCCAGAGTGCACCTTCGCTAAGCAACATCTTTCATGACATTAGCAATATTGAGAAGAAAGCTTTCATGCATAAACAAATATGCTTACAGAGTGACAATTCTCAGTTTGGTTACAGTACAGACTATGCGTCACTAAGAAGAGAATTTGACAGGAAAAGTGATATTGCAGAAGGACTGTCTTTTGACCTCAAACTACTGCAAGAGTCTACCTCATATGCGAAGGACATGAAAGACAAAGCTGATGAAGTATCAAGTGCCATTAGAACGGTTCAAAGAGAACTTGAAATGAAAACTTCTGCAATAGAAGACATATTGACAAAGCAAAAGGTACTAGTGGATGAACTGGCTGAAAATGGTGCCGCACTCATAATTCTAAGATCAGAGTTAGAGCAATCTCAAAGTTTATCATCAGTGCTATTGAAGGAGAATAATGATCTTAGAGTGGTATTAGAAGAGGAAATTGTGAAGACCGGTGAAACAAAAGCGCTGTTGGAAGACAAAGCTAAGGTCATAGAGGGATTGGAGAGCCGAATCCTATTGCTTAATTCTTCTGACGAGGGACGTTTAATGTCAGATATTGAAAAATTGAATAGTAATGTTAAACTACTAAGAAATGACAAGGAAAATCTCGAAGCAGAGATACTGAAGTTACATGACAAGCTTGAGATGGCAATGGCTTTAGCTGAGGAGAATGAAGCTGCTGCTATTGAAGCTCGGCAAGTAAGTATTACGAATGCCCCTTTGTTTTCCATCCCAATTATACAAATTCACTTGACCTGCTTTTGTAGGCTGCAGAGATAAGTAAAATCTATGCAGAAGAGAAAGATGAGGAAGTTATGATTCTTGAACATTCTGTTGAGGAACTTGAATCTACAATAACTGTTCTCGAAAAAGAGGTAAGCTGTTCATTTCTCTGTAATATGTTACACACTTACACATGGTTGCCAAAAACTGTATGCAATAACAGTAATGTCCACATCATAGCACATTTATTGGGATCAAGTAATATTAGATGGCCCAAAATTTCCATTTGCAATCATCTAAATTCAGCTTTTCTGGTGTAACTTTGTAAGGATTGGTGCAAAATTATGTGACTTAGTGAATACTCAGGTTTAATGCAAATTGTGAGTTGTCATCACATGTTCTTGGTTTTACTGAAGGTACGCAACCTTACAGAGGAACTAAGGAGCTATCAAGTGCACAAACAATCAGAAGCTGAATGTCAAGCGGTTGAAGAGATACTTACTATAGAAAACTCCTCAAAATGTGATGCCAATGAGGAATTGTGTCCAGGGAGATGCCAACTAGAAAAGTGAGAATTTGCTTCATCTGATTTTTCTTAAGTGACATCCATCATGTGTAATTGTATACTCATTCCGTCAATTGCATTTTTATGGTAGGAGATTGCGAGTCGAGATTATTGCACATCAAGATGCTAGAAGGAAGATTGAGGGCCTCAAAATGGAAACAAAATGTAAAGATGAGGAGGTATATGTAGGAATAATTATACACCACTCTTCGGGTTCTATGTTTTCAAATAATCTTCTAATGCCTTTTTTTGTGTTCTAGCATGATGCACATCTATGATTTTTTTTTGGGAGAACTTTTGAAGATGCATAATTACCTAAACTCTATACTCAAGCATGCACCCTTGCATGTACATTTGCTTTTCTGAATCTTCCGATACCTTCTTTTCCTGTATATAGATAAGGCAGTATAAAGAGCATATAGCTGAGTTGGTTTTGCATTCAGAAGCACAATCTTTGCTGTTCCAGGAGAAGGTGTAAGATCTTCAGCCGTTATATATTGCCAATGTGGTTATACAAGTATCCAGCACTGCACACATGCTAATAATTCTCACTGTACAGTATCAGGAAATGGAGCACATGGTTTCTAGACAGAAGTTTGGTCCGCATGAATCTAATTCTGAGGGTGTCCATGCCAAAATTGAAAAGCCATCTGGGCGAACAAGAGGATCTGGTTCACCTTTCCGGTGCATATCTAGCATTGTTCAACAAATGAACTCTGAGAAGGATCAAGAAATCTCAGTGGCACGCCAGCGAATTGAAGAACTTGAAGCGTTGCTTAGTAATAAACAGAAAGAGGTAATATTTGTTGCTTGTCTTTTCATCATAGTTTGGGGTAAACTAATTGGCACTGGTCAGTCATAATCATATCTTTCTAATATGGTACTTGAGGTTGTAGGACTTACTGAACTCACTGCTTCTGTTAATTATAGTATATTGTCTTGTAGTGTCTTTGTAATAGTAGCTTGTACGAGGGCCTAAGTGCAAAACCTGTACGCTCCTCCTGTTGGAGACACAGAAAAATTCCCTAAAACACAAGATGGTACCAGAGCTACGGCTCAAACCCTAGCACATCCCGATCCGTCGCCGTTGTTGCTGCCCACCGTTGTCATCCGCAACTCAGGCCGCCACGTCCCCCCTGCATCACCCTAGAAGCAGGCAGCCACACCCTCATCCTCGGGAGCGCGTCGGCTGCCGCCGCGCCGCCTTGCAGGCGCGAGCAGAGGTTGCGGCGCCGTGCGAGTTGAAGTGTGGCGAAGCTGAGCTGCTAGTTGCTGCCGCTGTGGTATACTTCAGTACTTGGAAGAAGCCCCAATCAATACAGGTCGCTTCTCCTCTGTTCCTTTGGTGTTGGCTACTGTTTTTGGGGTTGCTCTCTTGCTGTTCTGGTGGAAGTTTGCATGCAGTGTGAGTTGGGGAGGCCTGGTCCGTGGTCACCTGCTTGCTTGTAAATGTGCTGCTGCTCTGAAGCGGTGCCGTGTGTCCAAGCTATGGAGGTGGAGGGAGCGTTTGAGGCTTGCTAGATTTGATGTGTGAAGAGTTGTTGTGATTGTAGCAGATGCACGTGGCTTGGTGGTGTAGTTGGCATCGCTGTAGTAGAGAAGATGAGTGCTAGATTGAAGCAATGAAGAAAGTTGACGATGAGACTGCAGCTAAGGCAGCGGAGAAGAGTGTTGAGATCACTGCGGGAGGAAGTGAATCCTCACTAGTCACTAAGGGTGAGATGAGGAGTATTTTGCAGGAACCCATAGCGATGGGAATGATGAGTCCAAAATGAGGAGGTGGAGTGTTCACAGTGAAACAAACCCCTGAAAGTAAAGTGGACAGGTGGAAGGCAAGATTAGTTGCAAAAGGATATATGATGAAACATCCGCACCAGTGGAAAAATTGCTGCAATGAGAACATTGGTATCATGTGTAGTCAACTTTGGGTGGCCGCTTCATCAGACAGATGTGATATTTCTCCATGGTGAGCTACCTGAAGAGGTTTTGGGAAGGTGTGCAAGCTCAAGAAGTCCCTTTATGGCCTGAAGCAGTCTCCACGGGCATGGTTTAATAGATTCAGGCGTGTAATCTGCAACATGGGCTATTCTCAATGTAACAGAGACCATACGGTCTTTTACAAGCATAAAGAGTCAGGCATCATTATCTTGGGAGTGTATGTTGATGGTATAGTGATTACTGGAGATGATGCGAAAGAAATCAAGTGCCTGGAAGAGAGTTTAGGAGAAGCTTTTGAGGTCAAAGATCTTGGACCGTTCTTGGAATTGAGATTGCTCGCTCTTTCAAGGGGATAGTCCTTGACTTGTTGGGTGAGACAGGAAAACTTGGATATTGCCCCGTAGCCTCTCCCATTGATAAGAATCATATACCGTGAGCCGAGTCTGGTGATCTAATTGACAGGGACCTCATCTAATTATCCTACACGAGACCTGATATCTCGTATGTTGTGAGCGTAGTAAGTCGTTATATGCATGATCCAGGTACTGGACACATGGATGCAGTCTACCTGATCCTGAGGTACTTGAAGAATAGGCCAGGGAAAGTTCTTTGGTTCAAACAAAATCAACAATTGAATGTGGAGGGTTATTGTGACGCTGATTGGGCAAGCAGCTTGGGCGACAGAAGATCTACCTCAGGATTTTGTGTTTTGTGGGAGGTAATCTTGTATCATGGAGGAGCAAGAAGCAAGAAGTTGTGGCCCGATCCACTACAAAAGCTGAGTATAGAGCAATGGCTCTAAGCTCAAGTGAGATGATATGGATGAAAGGATTGTTGTCCGAACTCCGTGTGTTGTGGAATAACACGGTGGTGCTGCATTGTGATAACAAATCTGCAATCAGTATTGAAAATAACCCAGTATAACATGATCGCACCAAGCATGTCGAGATCGGTAGGTTCTTTATCAATGAGAAAATAGATTGTGGAATGCTGAAACTCGATTATGTGAGCTGTAGTGAACAGTTGGCTAACTGCTGTACGAAAGGACTAGGTCCTAGTGAATGCATGGTAATATGTAATGAGATGGGCTTATAGATATATTTAGCCCATCTTGAGAGGAGTGTTGGAGTGTCTTTGTAATAGTAGCTTGTATGAGGGCCTAAGTGCAAAACCTGGTAATAAAGAAGTGTGCTCCTCCTGTTGGAGACACACAGAAAAATCCCCAATACACAAGATGTCTCAAAATGCCATATATGTCAGTAGATTACTGTATGCTTACTGGTTTGAATTTAAGCGACGTGGTAGCTAATTGCTTGAGAGTTGCAACCATGGTTAATATCGTGAACGTAAGTAGAAATGTTTGAGCCTGCACCGAAATGAAATAAGCAAAGAACATTTTTTGATCAAATCCTAAACAATTGCATTTCCCCAAGGATTATCTAGGAAACAACAGAAAAGCGTTGTTTTATATTTGTTTCCTAGTTGTAAAGTATATGAATTTAATACCCAGTGTGGAATGAAGTACCTCCGTGATGCTTATATTTTTCAACTTTGTTCATAGATATGCTTGCTAACATCCAGACTGGCAGCCGTGGATAGCATGGCACATGATATTATAAGGGAACTACTTGGCGTCAAATTAGACATGACAAGCTTTAAAGTAAGTTGCAGCAGGACCTCTCTGGAGCTATTGAGCATTAGTGCTCATTGTCTACCAGCACTTATATGAGATTTGTTGTTCACATGTCTAGAATTTGCTTGACCAAGAAGAATTGCAGAAGTTGTTAATAGCATCCCAGCAACAAATTGAACAATCAAAGGCGAAGGTAGGTTACAACTGACAAGCAATCTTCATTTTAATTTGTTCCATCATATAGCAAGATGGTATTTCCTATTTTTATCTGTGTTGTCAATCTAGGACGTGGAACTTGACGTGCTCAAAGAACAATTCGGTCATCTCATTCAAGAAAGAGACAGGTGAATTACGTTCCCAGAAGCGTTATGCTTACAGCAAGATGATCAGTTTGTTTTATACTTTCGTTGTCAGTTGAAACTGTTTATCAAGGAAGCATTGAAAGTACACCAGAAATGACCTAATATTTTATATTTTCTCTGTTTAAGCTTGCTTGATGACATGGACCAAAGAAAGGGTGACCTTTTGGACACGCGACTACTCGTTGAACAGCTTGAGCAACGGGAGCAAATGCTCGAAGCCCAGAACGAAATGTTACAGGTTCAGATAAATTTTTCTCCAGATTCTAGAGCTCCAAAATACACTGTTCTATCCAAGTTACCTTGTGACAGACATGCTAAACTGAACGTTTGTGTTCTTATAGATGGAGAAAGATAAACTCCAGCAGAAGATCATGGAAATGGACGAGACAATTGAAGAATTACTACCAGGGCCAAATCAAACCAGAGCAGATTCAACTCTCAGAATGGTGAATACCCTTCCGTTCAAACATGCCAACCCTCCAGCACTTGCCATTTGGTTTTCTAATCACCGTATCTTTTTCTGCAGGGCGATAACCAGCGTTCTGCTAGCAGCGAGTTCAGCAGGAGGCTGGCACAGTCGGACATGCTCGTCTCTCAGGCGAGACTCGAGCGGTCTCGTAACCACGCGGCCAAAAGCTCGAGGATGCGTCATGGCAGACATCAATGAAGGCCTGGTAGTACATCAGATCAGACACTGCTTGTGTCTGTAGACTGGCAGCGGCGCCACCTCTGTAGTTGTACAGTTATATTTTTAGAAGTTATAAGATCAAAATGGCGACGACCGCAAAAGAAACTTTCGATGTCTGCGTGATTTGTGCATCTGTAAATTTGAGACATGCGATATAGGCGTGGTTTGCGTATATTTATGTTCCCCCACGTTTAGGCGTGTTTGGTTGCGTGTTTGGTTGCCTGCTGGTTCCCTGGGACAGGCTCGCGAGGTGCAGGTGTCCTTTGTTTAGTTGCCTACATCCCTACAGCATGCCCAGGTTTGAGACGCTGTTTGGTTGTCGCATGAATTTATTGCATGGGCTGACTGGAGCATAAGGAATGTTTTTAGTTACCTGCATCCATCAGACACCTTATTAGCACGTCATTTCGAGCATTTCTTAACTTGTTTCGCATGTAATAAATTAAACATGAATTGAAAAATCATAAACACAAATATAATGACTACTACAACTTAGTTTAATACTTCATGCATGAATGTAACAAATGAAATTATTACAATTCTGGGACCAAAGAAATAAAAGTATCCTCTATCAACTCATTACATGAATGAAAAATTGATAAATATGAAGCAATACTTAAGCTCCTGGTGTTGCCTCTGTTTGTCCACATCTAGTCAGTTCACTAATTTTTCTTATTTGCTTAAGCAACATTGTCAGCTGATGGTACACCATGGCTTTGATTAGTGTTGTCTATAACCACTTCATCCTCACTGGGCACGATCTCATAAAGTTCCTGATATCCAGTTATATAGAATGCAACATGCAAGAGCTAGCTTTACTTGGATACGATATAGGAGGAAGGGTTCATTGTCTAGTATGCAAAATATGTTCTTCCTGGCCCAAATGGGCTCTCAATTGTGACCTTGAGGATGGAGTATCTAAGATTGAAAAGTTCTTTAGGTGGGATAATTCCTCTCACTATACAAAAAAGGATGCAATGTGTAATTGGTAACCTTCAAATATGCATACCATCTCGATCTGTATTTGATCTTAACTGACGTATCAATAGTGAGTGGCTTTATCACCAATTGCATACAAAAGTTGCTTGAAATATCTACCGACTGTCTAGTGGACCTCCTAAAGTATTGTGGATCACTCTAAATCTTTAGTCATGACCAAGCACATGAAGGAACGTTGCAACTTGCTTTTCGACACATGTGTGGAATCTATTGGTGAGTAAGTCCATCTCGCTAAGCAAATTACAAAGGTGGAAAAAGGGGGCTCTCCTCATGCGAAGCATGATAGCCTCTATATCATCATAATTGTATATTTGGTTTAGGTTAGCCTATTGCACAATGTCACGCTAAAACAATAGACCATATGATATTGCAGGTGCGAAGCGTGCACTAGCCCTAAAATGAATATTGAGGAAATATGCTTGAATGCCGGCTACAAGTGCCACTCCTTGGATGATAAGATTGCTTTGACGATCCTAGCAAATTAAACATACATACGGCAAATGCATAAGGCACGATCCTACTAATACACAACATAATTGGACCTTCTAGTCCTATGTATTGTCCAATTCACCTCATTTGGGACATGCATATGGCACATTTGAGAAAACCCCCGCATAAATCATCGGCTACTAGACATAGGGCTACAAATCGATAATTGAACACTAAGCATGTAGAAAAATATGCACAAATCGGCAATATCTAGGCTCTAATCCAACATAATAGTCCGAAAATCATGCATGTTGTAAGGGGGTTAAGGTGGGGGATGCTTACCGCCATGGCTTAACATAAAGGACAGTGCGGGCAGGATAAGAGTTTACCACCAAGCAGGAGAGGAAGCCAGAGAGGAAGATAAGGAGCGACACTTGTTGGAGAGGAAGCCAAGGACCACCGCTTGCCGGAGAGGAAGACGAGGAGTAGCGATTACCGAAGAGGAAGACGAGGACTATCGTTTGCCAGAGAGGATGACAAGGAGCAGCGCTTGCTGGAGTGGAACCCGAGGGCCACCTTTTGCGTAAGAGGAACTCGATGACCACCGCTTGCCGAAGAGGAAGACGAGAACTGCTTGTCAGAGAGGAAGCAGAGACCGACGCCGCTATTTGGAGCAAGTAAAGTAGGTGTTGAGGTTTGGAATGGCGCGAAGTAGCGGCGGTAACCCTAAAATCCTCCGCCATCTCTAGCCTGCACCCATGGAGCCACCTTGCTCACACGCCTTGCACCCGAGCAAGCCTGGCCCTGGAGAAACAACCGAAAGTTTCGTTTCCCTAGGGCCTAACCGAGGGATGCTTTGAGCAGCGTGTGAGCTTGACGTGAGAAACACTATAGATAACCAAACACACTTTACCTCTATCTGATGAGCTTGACCATGGTTTATATAGATAACTAAACACAACCCTACTACGTACGGTGTATTTGGGCTTCCTCCTGAGGCAACTCTATTCAACCTAGCACATACCCCTCGAATCGAAGATTTATGGAAATAAGAGTTGAATTATATAACATGTCAGACATAATATGTATGTTGAAGATACATTAGTTGGTCTGCTTCGGACAATCAGACCCGAAGCTACTAGCAATCATTTTTTTTCTTTTTTTGAGAGAGAGGGTATTAGGAATCTTCTGTAAGCTTCGATACGAAGGACGCATTAGCCCAGTGCAAATAACCAGGGAAGAGCTGTGCCAAGTGGCACCGTTTCAACCCACCTCCTCCCCTCTTCTTCCCTTATATTCTTCTGGAAAAAAATCAAAACGGAATGAGCAAACCAAATTTAATAGTCAAAACTTCGGATTGGATACAATTGGAGTCGTATTTCAAGAAAAAGAGCTCCGAAAATCAAATTTAGAAAAATAAAATGTAAAAATTTAATTGAAAATTTATAAATAGAAAATAAAGGATTGACTATCAGTGACTACGTGGTGGTGTGTTACGGCACAATTGTATCATCATGTTGTGTGGGTCGCAAGATAAAGAGGATGAACATAAGGCATATGTGGCTCATCCTACTTCTTCTCTGGACACACGATATGTGGCAAGAGCATTCACAACCATATGGATGTGCCCCTAAAATAGTATCTCCAAATAATTAGAGCGAGCAACTCCTATGCTAAAGGGTATGGCCTACGGCTCAAATCTCACCGCTCATGAGAAGTGCTCCATATGCTCGACCCAGTTCATCCTAGCTCATAGGAATGAGGCTAGGGAGCATTATTACTAGAGCACTCTCACCTATAGTGGTGCCAATATGTTAGGATTGTGCTAGTGGCACAACCTAACACACCACCTTGCCCCTTCTATTTCACCAAAAATAATAATATGAAAAGCTGAGATGAAAAATCTAATTTAAGCTCTTAATAAATCGGGTCACTCTTTTTCTACTTAATTAAAGTACATCACTCCTGCTAGTTTTTTTTTAAAAAAATCTAATTTAAAGTTTGAAATTTTAGATTCGACTCGATTAGTTTTGAACAACTTTGAAACTCAAATTTAGAAAAATAAAATAAAATGCGAAATTTAATTTCCGCAGGGTACACAATGAGTAGCCAGTAGCCATTACTACGCCGCCGCGCGCTCCTCTCCTCGGTTCGGCCCCCGCGGGCATTTCAACGGGTCGAACTCAAACTCAAAATTCAAACTCCCCGCTTCAATCTCCGAACCCATCTCCCCTGCCACGCCCACACTTCACAGTTCGCACTCCGCCTCGCTCTCTCCTCTGCCACGCCAAGCCCCATGGCGTCGCGAGAAGGTACGAGCCCCAAACCCTGGCCATGCCCACCCCGCAGAAGCATCCTCCCGCCACCCCCCTACTAACCCGAGCTCTCTCCCCGCAGGCGCTCCCGGCGACGACCCGTGGTCGGATATAGCTGCCAGCGGCGGCGGCGGGGGACCCCATATCGCCGTGGTGTACGGGCGCCGCCGAGCGCAGGAGGCGTCGAGGCAGAGAGACATCGATGTGTAAGTGCTGGGTTGCCAATCGCGGGGGATTTGGTTGGTCCTAGGCTAGGGTTTTGCTGATCCCGCGATGTGTTTTGCTGCGATTAGGAGAGGGAGTTTGGGTGGCGAGAACCGGCCGAGCTTCGCGCCCAGCAAGAGGACCAGCTGGAACCGGTCGCTCTCCATCAGGTGCGTGCGCCTGAAACTCCATTAACTTTAAAGTTAGAGTATTTTGTGAATGTGTTTGGCTATCGGGGTGTGTTGGAATCGTTCTTCTTCTGCAACTCCTGCTTCCTCTGTCCAAGGCCGCAAGTAGTCGTGCCTTCATTTAAAGCGGATTATCTCCACCCTATATTCTCCTCCTCTCCACATATTTTGTAGAAAGTTGTAGAAAAATTGGAAAATATTTCAAGAATGTTTATCATGACGTAAGATGCACGCTTGCAAATTTTGGTGTAAAAATATGATCATATGCATCCTGCATGAAAAAACAAATCGGTATATTGAGTTGTGAATAGTATGCTATTCAGATGTGCAAAATTTGTTTTTATTGCGCAAAACGCATGTGGTCATATTTTTGTACCAGTTTTTACGAGAGAGAATTGCCTCAATAGCATTAAAATTTCTACCACTCTCTAAAATACCACTCAAACATCACCTCTCTCCAAAATACCATCCAATTCAATTTCCGTTACTCCAAAATAGCATTGCTGTTTATTTACCACTCAATTCCATTAGTCAATTGCTTGGTCAAACTTTTGAAACCTGGAATGTGCTCGACTCGAGCATGCCGCACCGCCGGCGTGCGCCCGTGTGCCGCCCGCTTGCTGCGCCGCCCACCTGCGTGCCGCCTGCTTGCCGTGCAGCCCGCCTGCCGTGCCGCGCCGCCCGCCTGCTCTGCTCGGAGATGCCACGCGGGCCGCGTGCTCCGCTCGGGAGCGCCGCCTGCCGCACCGCCGCGCCGCCCGCGTGCTCGGCTCGGGGAGGCCGTGCGCCGCTGGACCAGAGGGGAGCGGAGGTGGATGGGACAGGTGAAAGGGAGGCACCGACGGATGAGACTGAGGAGGCTGCCACGGGGAGCTCCTCGACGGCGGGGTCCTCCACCACGACAGCAACGGCGACCTGGGCGACGATGGCGCAGCGAGGCGCTTGGGTGGCGGTATCATGTGGCCGTCGGGGCGGCGCGAGGAAGCTTCGCAGTGGCTTGGAGCGGGCGGCGAGGACGGAGAGGCGGGAGCTCCACGGGGAGCTGGGGGCGGTAGATGGCTGTTCTAGGAAGGCGGCGGCGGAAGGAGCTCGGCTGATGCGAGGGAAGATGGCGAGGCTCGGGACCGTGGGGAAGAAGAGGCGCGGAGGTGAGTGCGGCGGCCTGAGCTCGGGCTGACGCCGGAGCGACGAGGGTGGCAGCTCGGCGAGTGGTGAAGAGGAGAAGGAATTGGGGAGGCTTGGCTTTGCAACGTCCTCGTCGCCGTCCTGGATGCGGCCGACACCGTTCAAGAAGCCCAGGGGTGCTCCGTCACCGGGGAAGACCTGGCAAGAAGTGTTTGACTAACGGAATTGAGTGGTAAATAAACAACAATGCTATTTTGGAGTGACAGAAATTGAATTGGATGGTATTTTGGAGAGAGGTGATGTTTGATTGGTATTTTAGAGAGTGGTAGAAATTTTAGTGCTATTGAGGCAATTCTCTCTTTTTACAAATATATATGTTACATCGTGATAAACATTCTTGATTTTTATCATATTTTTTTACAACTTTTTGAAGTGTATGGAGAGGAGAGAGCATATATGGTGCGGATCAGTTCGGGTGGAGATAAGCACTCTTGTGCCTTCGTGCATGTGCATGCCCAGTTGAAATTTTATTACACTGTCCGTTCATATGTTTTTACACAGCCTGTTTGTTCTCAATTTTGTTGAAAATTGTAAGGACTATTTTGTCCTTATTTATTCCATTTTCTCTCTTAAACATTTATGCGTAACCAACCACACAAAATTTTCTCTCTCATTTTCCCGAAACACTTAACGGGCAAGTATTTCTCTCACCTTTCCAAAGCACTTAATGGGAGAGAGTACTTGATTCATTCTCTAGTCAAAATAAGTAAATAGAGTTCGGGTCGATAATGTGACTGATTGCAAAGTACAGTTTATGTACTGCAGTGCTCTCTTTGCATTTTCATAGAATCCAGAAGCTTGCTTCCCAAAGAAGCTTTCTAAATCTTTCCACATAGGCAAGGAAACAGCCTCTCTCCTTGCCAGAAAAAGAAAAAAGAAGAAGAAAAGAATAGGAAACAGGCTCTGAACCTTGTGTGAGCAGGCTGAGCTTATCAGGGAAGCCTTTTGAAATGCTTGTTGTTTGTCCCTGGATTCGGCTTCGTCAACAGAGTCCAGTAGAGAAGCTAGAGAAAGCAAGCCCTTTAAATGAGTTAGTCGTGATTAGGGTTTTCATTTTCCTTTCTTTCTTTAGCAATGTGTGGCATCACTCTGTTGTGATTCTGTGGTGTTTTAATCCACAAGTTGATGTTTTTCTCTTATCTGTTATTTTTTTTTATTGTAGAGCTGAAATCGGTGGATTTTGGGTGTTCAGTAAGAAATGTTGCAATAGCCAATCAGTGCATCTTATAGCATTTATTTCCAGAATATTCATTGGTATCTCAAGTGATTTCTTTTAACCTGAAGTTGGCAACTTTTAGATTGCTTTGCTCTGTGGGCTCCCTCAAATCACTAGTTTTAGACTGCTCCTAGAAAGACTTTAACCTTTCTACAGCAGCGTTAGGAAGGAATTTTTTTTTGCCTTTTTAGATTTACCTCTCTGTTCCATGAATGAGTGAATCTTTATCTTAGATCTGTGAATTGTGGTTTTATTTATGTGTCATTATATTGGACTTAGAAATTACCTTGATCTCCTGAGTTTTGATTTTCAAGTTTTTGAACAAGTCTTAGGTCCTTGCGATGTCATTATGATCGTTAATTAACTGATGGATAAACTTACTTAATGGCACAATTAAGCTGGCTCACGGAATTTTTTGACACAATTTCAATTTTAACAACCCAGGTGACATAAATTGTCAAGATTGAGAACCTCTGGTGCAATTATTTGTATTTTTTTGTTCTGTTACAGAAAATTATTGTTCAAGCGATATTACAGATACTATGTTCTTTTGCATTTAAATTCTGTTGTGGTGTTCTTTTGCATTTAATTTCTGTTATGCATTTTTCTAAATTTTTTCTATTAATAGAGAAGGAATAGGAACCCAAATTTGAGTCCTCCATGGAACGTGGTGAGATTGTACATTCACTCCTCCACGGAAATGAGCTAGGCTCACTTCCTGTTACACATTTTTTTTCTGTACCAAACAAATTGGAGTGTAGTAATCTTCTATTTGTAAGCTGCATGCTGTCATTCACAACTGAATACAGGAGGGTGGAGAGTTGAATTATACTTCCTGTGCATTACCTTATTTGTATCCTTTGTGAAGATTTTGTCCTTTAATCACCGAATTTTAGTAAGATGTGTAGTCATTCTATGGATCTATAATAATTTTTTAGCCTCTAACATTGTTTTGGTGAAACTTTATAGAGGGCGGGAAAGTATCTTTTTTGCTCCTGGCACAAATCTTCAGCCTCAACAGAAACCCTGCAGAGCACTGAAACGACCACCAAAACCGTGTAACCGAGTGGTGCGGCTAATATTTTCAGGCATATTTGCTGATAATATTTAAGTTGTTTGCTTTGTAAGTTTGCTTCCCTTTTACAGCAGAAAACTCTGGGGGGGCCACCTGACTTGAGGAAAGAAAAGGCATATTTTGAAGAACTAGATGCTTTTGAGCTGATGGAAGAGAGCCCTTCGCCCAAGAACTTTGGGACATGGGCTAGAGGAATGGAGCAGAATATCACTGTGCATGATCTGTCTGCAATATTGGAGAGGTGGAAAATCTCCAAGCTTGCAAGATGTGCATCATCCAAGCCCTTGTTTGACATCATGGAGACCCCACTTGTACCATCAGTACTCAGCAACTGCAGTACGGATAATTATCGTGACAAGAGTTATAGAACCCCTGAAAAGGATAGAGGGTCAGGGACGCACCCTACGAAAAGGACAATCTCTTCAGGATACACTAATAACAGTTTGAAGAACACTGTGAGGGAAACTAGCATTGTCACATCCTTTAGTGAGCTTAACATTAAGGAGGAACCCATCCGCACGAGCATTTCATCATTAAGTGGTGAAGCTCTGACTGCCTTTGCACAACTTCTCATGGTTTGCAGCCAATCTGCACCAGCTACTTTGGCAGAAGTTTTTTCTGCTTATTGGTAGGTGTTTCGACCTTCCACATAAATTATTGTTACTCTGTTTTCTGGGCAGCTGGAAGATCAGTTTGTCATTACCTGATAAAAATGAGTTGAGCGGAAGAACCTATCGCACATTTATTTACTTGCACTGTTGCGTTTACTTATCACTTAACAAAGATATTTGTGAAACCAGTAAGCTAGGCAGCATAGTGAAGCTTGGTGAAGGAACTTACGGGGAGGCCTACAGGGCTGGAAGCACTGTCTGTAAAGTGGTTCCCTTTGATGGCATTTCGTTGGTCAATGGAGAGACCCAGAAGGTTTACTTCATTCATTTATATTGTTGTCCACTCTGTAATGTTCTGGTACTCATTAGATGGTTCTGTTTTCTAGAAATCGGAAGAAGTACTTGAGGAAGTTTTGCTTTGTCTAACACTCAATAATCTGAGAGCGGACGGGGGTGATAATGAGAAAGAATATTCATGCAATGGCTTCATTGAAACTAAAGAGTATGCCTCTTTTATCATCCTTGCAGTGGAAAAAAAATGCATAGATACAATTTTACTGCGCATATAGCACTCTTTCTGAAGAATTTGTATGTTATATCCTTCAAAATTTACAACTCTGTGTTTTCTACAAATTGTAAAAGTGATTAAGCCTATCTGACACAACAACCTAGATTTGATCATGTCTGCGCAGGACAGTGCATAACAATTTGTTTGAATGCTCCTCAATTTGTGTATTTTGCAGCTTTTGGGTTTGTCAGGGACCATATGACCCTTCACTGATTAGTGCTTGGGAAGATTGGGATGCCAAGTGTGGATCTGAGAATGATCATCCAAATGACTTTTCAAATGAACAGGTAAGTATTTAGATCAAATAGACCACATATCATCGTGGTGGAGCATCAGTGAGGACCATGTTTCTCAATTATCTACCGTCTTACACAGGCAACTTTTGTTTCAGTGTTATATTATCTTTGTACAAGCTGATGGTGGGAGAGACCTCGAAAAATTCGCTTTACTTGACTACAACGAGGCTCGCAGTTTACTGCTTCAAGTATGCACCTGGCATTTTCTAAAAAAAGTTTCAATTTTTTACTTTAACTAACAAGTTGTTAGGATAACTGTGTGATATCCTTGATGCAGGTTACTGCCTCCTTAGCTGTAGCTGAAAGTGCATGTGAATTTGAACACCGAGATTTGCATTGGTTTGTCCTTTCAACGCTGCTTCTGATTCATGTCCACAGCCAAGGATTCCAAAACCGATATGATATAATCTAGTCATGTGGGGTGGATTGGATGCAAAACAAAGGCCAACATGTGCCTTGATGTATAAATGATGCAATATATGTTGTTTTATACGATTTCCCTGACATAATCTGATCCAATTCAATTTTATAACAAATATAGGATCATGCTTTACTTTAAATCAAGAAAACACACCTCATATATAATTAAACAGTTGCAGCACTAACGTCATTACTTAGTGCTATGTGAAATATTGAAAGTTTAATTGTCAAGCACAATTGCACAGGTTCATACTGAGTATGACAGCAGGTGGGTGGGTAGAGAAATCTTATGTTATGGGCTTTGATCTGTATGTTCTGCGGCCGTGCGGCAAGAAGGCAACAGAAATAGATGTGTATGTGCCTGTTCGTGAAGGCATAGGATATGCTTAAGAGATAGAAACAGTTTTAAGTATCTGTGTTGGATATGGTTGTGTCCTTTAAATTAGTCAAACTAAATTAGGAAGGTAGAGTTATGGTTCAGTCTAGAGTTGGAGTTGTGATCCAGCTCAGTCGCCTATAGAAAGGGCTCTTACGTAACTCTTTTAATCAACCAATGAATAATCAATATTTCAGCTAAGCCTCAGAGCCTCGCTATCACAACAGGGATTAGGCCCTGCAGCGGCTAGACAATGGCGAGTGCCCTATCTTCAGACCCTTGGGCCAATCCATAACATCCTAACCATATCTTAATTGAGGGCCAAGAGTGTGACTTTCTCTAAAAGCTCGTATTGGGAACCCTACCCCAGTTGCTGATATGTTATTCTTTCTTGTTGCTTCACAGTTTTAGTTATCAATTGTTACTTACCACCATAAGGTGCATTGCAGGGGTAATATTCTTTTGGCTCGAGATGAAATGCCAGACAAGAATCATACAATGAGCTTCACTCTTCAAGGGAAGAAGATGTGTGCTAGAACTTTTGGTTTGAGCATCTCCATAATTGATTTCACTCTTTCTCGGATCAATACAGGTGCTTACATTGAACTTTTCGTTCAGAATACTTTGTGCTTGCGCTCTTTTTGCTTTTTTGCACTGCTCTGCAATTTAAATTTTTATATGGAATAAGCTTTCTAGAATTATGCAACCTTTGTGAGCTGTGAGAATTATGCTACAATTTTGGCCGCAAGAAAACCAAATTGATGCAATGATAGAAGGCAATTACAAATACTTGGTGGTCCCAGTAATTCCTAATGGACCTGTGAAATCCACAAAAGCTGTATATGCCAATCTTCTGAATTGTCCAAGTATGTTTACTGACTTTATGGAGAACCAGATAGTACAGAGTGTTTTGCAGATAATTGCAAGGAAAGATATGGCTTATGCAGAATAGTTGGCACTTAGTCGTTTCATTCCTATTTCATTGCAATGTTTGTCTGCATAATGCGGTTGAAATCCATGAAGGGAGGTGGGGGTCACCAGGATAACATGATACGAACCTGTCAGTTAGCTACTTAGCTTCATAAAACATTTAAAGTTTGCACCTCAAATGCCACACACTCAACTTCAACTCTTTTATACTGCACTCTTTTCCCCTAGAGCAAAGTTATGAATGAAGATTGAAGAACATCATATGGCTCCTTATATGTCCCCGTGATAATCTTTATGTTAATCTCCAGGGGATGCCATTCTCTTTCTTGACCTGTCTGCGGATCCTGACTTATTTAAAGGACCAAAAGGAGACAAGCAGGTTTTCAGATGATCAATATTTTATTAGTATATTAAACCCTTTTGAGTTATTGTAATACATGGTTCTCATATATGCAGGCAGAAACTTACCGAAAAATGAAACAAATTACCAAGGAATACTGGGAGGGCAGGTACTAATACATCTGACAGCAGCGTTTTCTCCACCAAGTCTTGAACCATCACAATTTTGTATATGCCACTAGTTGTCTCACTAACATGGATTTGTGAGCCAGACCTACCTTGCTATCCTTGCATGGCAAACTGGCATAGCTTGTAGTGGAACATAAATGATCATCGTAGCTCTTCACTTGCAAAAATATTGTGCATAAATGCATAATTAACTATGATAATCCCCGGTTTCAAGAAATGGAACGAAAAAAATGCTCAAGATTTGAAATTATAAATGGATTAGGTATTACTTCTCAACTGCAAAATTTGCTGACATGACGTGCTGATTCTATGCTTGTTATTCCAGCTTCCCACAGACAAACGTCGTATGGTTAATTTACCTTGTGGATATTGTGCTATTGAAGAAATACTCCGTGAGTTTAGCTTTTCTGATAACCTCTGAATTCGTATTGATTTTGTTATTCCTGATAAAGCAAATTTACTAGCATTTCTAACTTAGTTGACACTTTTTGGCTAGACATGTACCACCAAAGACGAGAGGGAGCTCCGGTCGTTCAAGAAACGGTTATCCTCGTACGGCTCTGCCAGGGATAGTCTCGCTGATTCCTTCTTCAGCGATCTACTGTCGGAAGAGGAGGATGCGCGGCCCTCTGCGATGCCTCTCCTGTAGTTGCATCTCTTAACTGACGAATCATTCATAGATATTCAGGGTTTAGGGGTTATGCAATCCTTGATCAATTAACGTGTGCGAGAACCGTGGTAGGGAGAAGAGATCGAACACGAGTTCATCCGCCCAGTTTGTGCAAGAGAGCTTGCTGTTGCCCGAGCACCTTTTGAACTATGTAATATGGCCTTTGTCGCTCGTACGACACCTGTAAGCTATATGTTTATGTGTGATTTGCCAAGTTAACATCTGATAGTCACAATCATTGGTGTTGGCAACCGTTTTACTAAGTGCCAAAAGCTCAGCATGGGCAGAAGCAGCAACAGCATGGGAAAAAGGGAATTACAAGCCCTCGCGTGCTCACAAAATCACGATGACGAATGAATAATAATAATGTTATACTCTCATCACTAATGCATGTACACACAACCAAGAAAGCCAGGCGATCTTAAACACCACAACCGAAGTGCTGCTAATAATCCGAAGCTATCAGTAACCGAGGTGGAAAGAATGAGCCAATGGAAGAAAATAACGCAAGGAGACAATATACAAGCACAAAAGGACGAGTTAACAGCGTGTGCTTTGGCTTCTGCAAAAGAGAGCTGCAGGGCAAGAGGCTCCCATTCACAAATGCTCAGAGCATTCTGTAAGCGTCCGTGGACAACAATTTCCTGTTCTGCGCAGGAGGTGCCAGTCCCGGGATGTCTGGGATGTTCTTGTTGTGTGGGTTGACAATCTGGGAGAAAGACGCGGACGGGTTATGCATTCAATAGTGTAAGAAAACTAGCAGGTGATGTAAATCATAATCAAGAAATAATCTATCATGGCTTCAAAATAAAGACATCAGTATGCTTTGCATGCAGCGACACTATTTCATCATTGTCAATCATTGCTAGCTTTACTTCAGCTACTAAAGATATGATGACAAGTTTCCCCACCTTTATTTCCTAACATTGAAGCAATGTTGCTTTGTTGTAACGTTACTAATCAAATGAGGTGTCCCCACTCTCTCATTGGACATCTTATCTCAATTACACTCTTTTATCAGGAAATTAGCTAGGTACAGGAGCTGACTCCACCATTGCCTGTGCTTGGATTTTCATTTGCTCCCCGCCTTTATTTCACAAAATTGAAGTCATCTTATATTATTTTAACTTTACTAATCAAATGAGGTATCTCCACTTCTTCATTGGACATTTTATCTCCACTGTATACTCTTATCAGAAAATTAGCTAGGTGCAGGAGCTGACTCCACCATTGACTGTGCACAGATTTCCATTCCACAGGTGGGATTTACTTTTAGTTGAACTTGGTATGTATGGAGATTTTGTTCCTGAATTAGCCACAGTACCTAACACAACTAACCCTTTCCAAAAAATAACATACCTTAACAACGATGATTGCAATCACACCACAAACTATCAGAAACAGAAATGCCATGATGCATTTGTCAGTTGCAACCTGCAACAAGAATCTTGTAAGTCCCAGGTACTGGCACTTCACATAACGCAAACAAAGACATGTACTGGGAAGGGAGGGAGCAAGACCTGACGACCAATCTCTTTCACCATTTGACTAGCCTTCTTCAGCGAAAAGTGAACAGAATCTAGCTCATTGCCAATTCTCTTCATTTGGTCTGTCTGAAAATATTATAAAAATAACTTAGACAGCTAGGGGACAGCACAATTGGATTAGCAGATGAAACTTATCAAAGCTGACCTTGAAACCAGACCTTACAACAGATCAAGAAAAAAGATTCTCTGAACTACCCAGTAAGGTTTGAACCTACTCGGGCTTAGAAAGCTATCCAGAACAGATCTCCCGTTTATACAGATCCATTGGTGCTAGTTTTGCGGTCGTCAGGCTAAATATTGAGCGTTAGCTTGCTCTGGAAAGTACAGAGATTGATTGATACTCCTTACAGAAGCTCCTAAAGGAACTAGTGGCACGTTGCTTTTGGTTTACAACAGATCAAGAAACAAGATTCTCTAAACTACCCAGTAAGGTTTGAACCTACTCAGGCTTACAAAGCTATCCAGAACAGGTCTCCAGTTTACACAGATCCGTTGGTGCTAGTTTTGTGGTTGTCTGGCTAAATATTGAGCGTTAGCTTGCTCTGGAAAGTACAGAGATTGATTGATACTCCTTACAGAAGCTCCTAAAGGGGGCATGTTACTTTTGGTTTAGAAGTCTTGCAAACATACTTGAAATGGAGAAACACAATAGGAAACCGCAGTCGAACTGGCCATTAAGCATAAAAAGGGCATAATATACAGTGTTCGAACTCCAGTGTCTATCTCAAATAAACAGCCATACTTGGACAATCATTATCAAGCATAGTACTATGAAATGGTTGCTGAGTGTGATATACTGTCCATGAGAATCACAAATGCTGATTTCCTGTGACATACTTGAATGGAGAAACATCCAAACGAAACTGCATCAATTTCATTGTTCCAGAAAACTTACTTGCTGTGTTAGAGTTGTGGCAGTTTGAGCTCCCACTTCAACAGTTTGTGCAACAACCTACAAAACAAATGCCTGTAAAATTCATTTCTTTTGCTACTCTCCTGTAAAATTCATTATCAAAGAGTTTCAACAAAAGAAAGTGTAAGTTTGCAGTGCACCATTTTTGAACGCTCAAGAGCTTGGTCTGTTTGGTCCATTTGTTTCATTCCGGAATTGATGAGTTGTTGATTTGACATTTCTGCAAAATTACCCAGGTAATTTGATGAGAAGGTTAACCTTCCAGGAGCACATTAATAGTATCAGAACATTAATTAATTTCACCTGACGCCATTTGAATATTGTCCTCAGCCATCTGGTCATTACCAGTATCGAATAATTCAATCCTCTTATTACCAAGGCTACTTTGGTACCTGCAACACAGTGGAGATCGCAAACCACATCTATTAGCATAAAGCTAATTACAATGAGGGTGAAAACATAGCAAGAGGTGTAAATATAAAACATGAAAATCACATCCTTCAACTCTGAAGATATCACAAAATTCATAACGAAAGAAGTTTTTACTCACGTCTTCCTCAAGGTGACATAGGAATTCAACTCTTTAATCTGCCA
The DNA here is from genome assembly GCA_019208055.1 of Stipa capillata. Classification (NCBI taxonomy): domain Eukaryota; kingdom Viridiplantae; phylum Streptophyta; class Magnoliopsida; order Poales; family Poaceae; genus Stipa; species Stipa capillata. Next base: position 332,157 of record JAGXJF010000601.1, read on the forward strand.
TTAACACACAAAAAACAAATTATACATGTGTGGAACATGACATAACAAAGACACCAATGAAGTAAACTACCAACCATGAATTGCTTCTTGTCATTTAGCTGCTTGTTGACCTCAGAGGTGTTCTTTTTCTCCTCATCTTTGAGTATACGATCAAATTCTTTGATTAAGCTGCAAAAAACCCAGCATACTTACATAAATTTAGGACACCGTATAAGACCTCAGTGCTATATATCCTCAAGGTAAACGGGTTGGAAAAAATCATCATGTCAGATGCGAAAGATTTGCAATTGCATATTCAAGTTAGGAACAGCAATGTCGGGTAGATGGAAAAGCTAAACCCTGAGTGTTGCATTATCATAGTCATAGCACATAGTAGTGTCCGGCGAGACCTACCGCTTGCACTCCCTCATCTTCCCAGTGAGATCTTCCAACTGCTTGGACTGCCTGTTGGAGTCCTTGATCTTGTCTATCTTCTGGAACCCATTCCTGAAGCAAACAACTTCCCCATCAGAATCAGCCCAAAAGGGAAATAACCAGTAACAGAGTGATTGAGCAACCCAAAATCTGGTGCCAGCAAAAAGTCGTAAATAAGTTCCTAGGTTCACTTTGCTCAACTACCAACGAAATTGGGGACATTTTTTCCCCAGAAAATCACATCATTTTAGCAAAAAGGAAATAAAAAACCAGAGAGATCTGGCTTACTGGAGCGCGCGGAAGATGTCCTGGATCTCGCCGTCCACCTGCTCGAGCTCGGGGCTCATGGGCACGTCGCTAGCCGCCATGGCAGCTCCCTCCCTCCCTCCCTGCCCCCTACTGGCTACTGGATCTCCGCCTCCGCCTCCTCGTTGCCGTCCTCTCGGGCTGCTCGCTCACGCCGCCATTCCGGTGGAGGAGAGGATGGCAGCGGTTGGGACGAGGAGGAGGAGACGGTGGTGGTTGGTGCGACTGCGAGCCGTTGGGTTTGGTTTCGGGGGCGGAGTTGTGATCCGAGCTGTGTGTGAGCTGCTGGAGTTGTGATCTGGCACGCAGGGATTAGAGACAGAAAAGCAGGTGATTATTCGAAAAAGAAGAGGCAATTTTAGTCCCTACCGAGTGTCAATAGTAATTTTAATCCCATCTAAAATACAAAGTTAAATTTGACCCTATAAAATAACAAACAGACAACACATGGCATATATCATAGGTCCAACCTATGATGGAGATATGTTGCGGGTCTCATACGCTACAGCGCGTCGACGCATGCCACAGCCGCACGACAGGGCTACATGTTGTGGCCTGATAGCGTGACACGTGGCCTATCGCAAGATACATTGTCGCGGGTGAAACCCTTGACATATGTCAGGTATCACTTGTCCATTGCTTCATCGGGTTAAATCTGATTTTGTATTTTAGAGGAGGCTAAAATTGCTATTGTCACTTGATAGGAGGCTAAAATTGTCTTTTTACTGTGATTATTGCTGCTCAGGTGTTCGGATTTAGGAGAAAATCCCATCACGCTTGCTTAGTTTGGAATGTAGGACTGCATTTCTTTGGAAATTTCCCATGAAATTAAGAGTCTGAAAATATGATTACCTTCTCGTGTACGCCTTCTTAACTGTAGGTTTTTAGTCTGCTAATAAATCTTCATTTTATATCATATTTTCTTTAAAAAACCTTAATTTTGGCCGATGCTCATGAGTCAGGATGACACCTATGAGCCAACATCCTATTGCGGATCTAGCTAAAGGTAAGATCATCGTAAACTACTTGATTAATGGCTCAGCTCTGAGAGTGGCTACCCTGCCTGCTAATGACTCTACTGTGGCGCATGCTTGGATCCCTCCGTACCCGGGCTGGGTCAAGCTGAATGTTGATGCATCTTTTATATAGGATGGCGGAGTAGGTGCGGGCATGGTCTTACGGGATCATATGGGTGAGCCTCCCTTCTGCGCGCTACAGGCTCTTCGCTTCTGCCATGATATTTTAGAAGTAGAATTGGAGGCACGCTATGAATGGCTTCGTCTAGCCATGCAATGGTCTATGCGGCCAATCATTTTGGAGACTGATTGCGTGGAGACGATGAAGATATGTACTGAGTCGGGTCATAATATGTCAAGATATTCGTGTTTAGTGGAGGACATTAAACGGTTGTTGTTTGGAGAGCGGGAGATTCGCATCGCTAAAATAAGTCGGGACTAGAATAGGGTTAGACATGTTTTAACTGGAATGACTCGAGCTGAGTCCCGAACAGCGTGTTGGGTGGGATCTTATCCGTCGTCCATGGCCGATTAATTCAGGACGATTGTAATTCTCCCGATTAATCAATGGTATGCTTTTTTGCAAAAAAGGACGACACCTATAAGGTGTGTGGTGTGTGTGGCTAAACGACCATGATTTGAGACTCACGTGCTAATGTTAAGGTATAACAATTTGCGGAATTTCTTGAACACGTAAAGGGCACAGCATTCATGTACTTTGGATCGGGAGCACAGAAATGCTGGGGGAAAAACGGATCACGGATGGTTACGTTGGCACGAAGGCAAAGCGACGTCTAGGTTGGCATGCGTTGTCATACATGGTCCCTCCCATGATCCATCTTTCCATCCCACGGCCGTGGATGCGACGAAGAACACGGGCCCGGAGAAAATAGGTCTCTTGATCCAACGGCTCCGGCCCAATGGATCGGTACAGTACAATTCTCGGCCCTGTTTAACTCTGGCGACGGCCCAGATTGGGCGTGTGATAGATTCCAACATGTCTCGTACGTGGAGAAGCTGCAAAAAGTTGTAACAAAAGTGTTGGAGTAGGATTTGAACAAAGATTCGATAATGAAAATGTGTTGTTCTAGTATTCATTCTGATACTGTTTACACATATATATACACTGTACAGAGACGACAGTTGCTCTCTCTAATCATTACTAGCAACTGCTAAATGCGGTTAGAGACGGTTGCAGAAATTTCATCACACGTTGCGTCTCTCTGGAGGCGTCCGTTCACAACACTCCCCCTTGATCAATTTCTCCTTTGTATATATATATGTGAAGAGCATCCGAAAAACTTCTCTAAAAATCCTGTGGGAAAAATATGAGAAGTGATGTTTGATATGCTGTGAAAAACTCCTTTAAACCCTGTGGGAAAAGAAGGAGAAAATGATACAACATATAATGGTAATTGTCTCTTTGTTAACTCACATGAGAAAATCTATTAAGGAAAAACCCATAAGTGAGTTTAGAGAACAATAGATATGTCTTGTATACCTTCTTAAAAACCCCGGTAGGGAAAATAGAAGATATAACATATATTTTGTGTTGATATTGCCTCATTAAAAACCTTTCATGAGAAAGCTCGAGAGAAAACTCATAAAGGGAAAAGAGTACAATATGATGTACGAACATGTTAATTATCAGAGAGTTGCTCCCCCTGATTCTTGCAAATGTTGAAGTCGCCGCATACCAATTCCATAAACATATTTCTGGAAAATTGAATTTGGTAAGGACTTAGTGAACAAATCAGCGAGGTTATCACATGATTTGGTTTGCAAGATGTTTATCTCCCCACTTTGTTGTAATTCATGGGGGTAAAACAATTTAGGGGCAATATGTTTAGTGATATTGCTTTTTATGTAACCTCTTTGCATCTGTGCAACACAAGCAGCATTATCTTCATAGATAATAGTCGGTGATTCAATGGAACCAATACCACACGATTGTTGTATGTGGTTTATCATTCTGCGAAGCCACACGCATTCACGTGATGTTTCATATAGGGCGATAATTTCAGAATGATTCGTGGAAGTAGCCACTAAAGTCTGTTTAGAAGACTTCCATGAAATGGCCGTTCCACCATGCAGGAACACAAAACCGGTCTGAGGTCTAGCATTATGGGGATCAGACAAGTATCTAGCATGAGTGTATCCGATTAGATTTGAATCTTTGTGATATTGATAATATAGACCTAAAAATTTCAGCATGAGTATATCCCCACTTTGCGCTGTGTCTTGCTAATAAGTTTACTGCAAATGCGATATCAGGCCTGGTGTAATTTGTAAGATACATAAGAGCTCCAACAGCACTAAGATATGGGAATTCAGATCCCAATATATCTTCTCCATCTTCCCTTGGTCTGAAAGGATCTTTCTTTACGTCTAGAGATCGAACAACCATGGGAGTCTTTGATGGATAAGATTTGTCCATATTAATTTCTCCAAGATCTTTTGGATATAAGCAGTTTGGTGTACCAAAATTCCGGAGTGAAGGTGCTCGATTTGTAGCCCTAAGCAAAATTTAGTTTTGCCTAAATCCTTCATCTCAAATTCCGTCTTTAGATGATTACGTGCTTCATCAATATCTTGTGCGTTGCCAATGATGTTTAGGTCATCAACATACATGGATATGATGCAAAATTCGTTTAAGGATTTCTTTATGAACACACATAGGCAATCATCGTTATTTGTGTATCCCCTTTGAATAAGGAATTCACTAAGTCGATTGTACCACATTCGACCCGATTGCTTCAAGCCGTATAATGACTTGTTAAGTTTTACATAATACATGTTACGTTTAGCGCTTTGATTCGAAAGTGGGATTCCATCGGGAACCTTCATGTATATGTCCGAATCAAGTGACCCATAAAGATATGCAGTCACCACATCCATCAACTGCATAGATAGATGATTTTGCATTGCCAGTGATATTAGGTATCGGAAAGTTATTCCACTCATTACTGGAGAGTATGTTTCGTTGAAATCAACGCTGAGTCTCTGCGTGAACCCTTGTGCTACGAGCCTCGCTTTGTATCTCACCACTTCATTGTTTTCATTTCGTTTCCGGACGAATACCCATCTGAATCCCACCGGGAAAACATTGGGAGGAGTAGGTATTGCTTTTGTAAATACCTCTCTTTTATTGAGCGAAGCTATCTCTGCTTGGATTGCTTCCTTCCATTGATTCCAATCCGAGCATTTTTGACACTCTGCCATGGTCTTGGGATCTAGATCAGATTGGAGGTTGTTTGCAATCTTTGTGGAGAAGTAATTGTCGACAACCGTAGTCTTACGGTTATATGATTCTCCATAATCAATTGTTGGATCGATGGCTTCCCGACAGAGGGGGGTGAATGTCGGATACAAATTTTTCTTCAAATTCAAATACAGATAGCAATTGAGATACTACTGTAAATGACAAAGAAGATGCAGCGAAAAAACCCTAGAAAGTCATTGACGACGTGGAGCTCGTCGTTAGCTTTAAAACGAGTACAAGATCACTGAAAATGGAGTCCGGATGCAAAAGTTACGGCCAAAACAGTGCGTGCAGCCCAGCCAGATTTTGGTTACCCGGACATTCCGGGGTAGAATGTCCGGATAATCCAGATGTACAATCCAAAAATCAATTCCTTGAGACGTCGAAAGCAGAATTCAACTAGGTGACCATCCTTATGACAATGAGTGCATTGGTATTTTACCCTATGCAAAGTAGCACCAACTGAAGCTGAAGCACTCTTGTCCTTAAGCGGTGAATCTAGATAACCACCTGACTTAAACACTGTTCCCCTCTCCCCCTGAGCTATTGCAATCAAGCTCTACCAAGAGAACCAATGGGATGAGGAGGATGATTCTTATTTTCTTCCACATGATTAAAACCTAGACCTTTGCCTGAGCTAACTCTAGACTTGTCTAAGATCATGTCCAGTTCTTTTCTACCTCTAGAAAATCTCTCCAAAGTTTTCTTGAGGTAGTTAACTTCCCTAAGCAAAGGAGCACATGTAAGACAAGCTCCTGAAGCTGACACTCTAACAGCTTTCTCATATTTTTCTTTGTATGCTCCTAGTTCAAGTTTTAGAGACTCACAAGACACACAAGCGATGCTACATGTTTCAGCTACTGTTTTCTTAAACCTCTCTCTAAATGCAGCATGCATAGCAGAAACATCATTCTCAAGCTCATGGCAAAATGTGCAAGTAGAGGAAATAGCATGAGAAACATCAACAGGTAGCTTAGAAGCAGTAGCATTAGCCAAAGTGAGTTTTCTGTAAAGTTCAGAGATGTGTCTTCCTAGGTCCTGATTTTCTTCAACTAGTTCAGAGCATTTATCACACACTGGTCTTCTCATTTCAAGCACAGATTGATTCAATTCTTTATTTCTACCTTCCAAATACTTGCATCTTAAACATGGGGAAGATTCTTGAGTGCTCTTAGAACTAATGCTAGCAAGTTGATTCTTAGCATTCTTGAGTTCATTAGCATGAAATGAGTGAGCAATGCAACCAGCAAGATAAACAGTTTTAAGCTTGGCTAGATTGTCCTTATAGACCATAAGCTCCTGGATGACAATATATGCAACATGAAACCTAGAGCGAAAGCACAATTTCATCTCATTCAACTCATTCAGAGGTGCTAAGCTAGAGGAACATCCTAGAGATCCACAAGAAAGGCAAACTATCATGTGAAGATTTGAGCATATCAATCTCTTTCCTAAGAGAGTCTAAGTTATCATCCTTAGAAACACAAAAGGAGCAAGGGCTCGACTTAAGTTTATCAATTTCAATCATGGATGACTTAAGCAATTCACTTACACTAGCATGAGCATCTTTAGCTTCAAGGAATTCTTTGTGTAAAACATCACAACTAGCACACTCATCCTCATTACTTTTCAGTTTAGCAATTTCTAGTGTAAGAGAATTAACTTTCTTAGTCAGGTCTTTAGATTTCTTGATTGAAGCAAACAAGGCATCATTTTGCACATCAAACATATCAAGCAGTTTATCATGCCTAACACTGAGCTCATCGAAGGTGCAACTTACATCGCTTTCAAGATCTTCGTCGTCGCTCTCTTCTTCGGATCTCGCCATAAAGCACATGCCGGTGAAGCCATGTTCTACCTTCTTCTTCCCTTTCTTCTTGTGCCTGGGCGGCTCCGGTTCATCCTCGCTTGAGGAAGAGGAAGATGAAGAAGAGTTGGAGCTGTTGTCGCTATCTCCAAAAGCGGCGAGAGCTCGACGAAGATTCTTCTCCGCCTCACGCATCTTGGGCCTTGATCCAAAGTTGTTCCTTCTCTTGTCCTGAAATTTAGAAGCAAACTTGTTTCTCTCTTTAGGATTAGGACACTCGGATCGAATGTGGCCTTTCTCACCACATCCATAGCAGGTGATGTCCGAGGATTTCCTTCTCCTATTTCTCACATTCTTATATGCCCTAGAGAAGCGTTTTGCAAATAACGCGAGCTCATCCTCGGGAAGAGATTCAAGCTGATCATCAGACAAAGAAGACAAGGCTGCAAGAGACAGTCCAGAAGAAGAGAAATCATGCAAGTGTCAGAGTTGACACTAGGAGACACTATCCCCGATGGATCCGAGGAAGTGTTCCCAACAAGAGCCAAAGTCTTGTTCTTTGAACCATTTCTGTTCTCCGAAGTGATCTCATGAGTAGAGAGCTTGGAGAACAGGTGATCGAGTGTGAGAGTGGCAAGATTGGCGGACTCTTGGATGGCAATCTTCCGCACTTCAAAAGCGGGCTCTAATGTGTTCAACACATGCCTAGCCATCTCTGAGTCAGAGTACCTCACTCCCACACTCCTGAGCTTATTCACAATTCTTTCAAATCTCTCAAAAAGCTCAGAAATTGATTCCCCAGGGCGTTGCTCAAAACGATTGTATTCAACTCTGTATTGATCCGCTCGAGCAATCTTGACTTGGTCGGACCCCTCATGGTAGGTGATCAGGGTCGACCAAATCTTGTGAGCGGTATCAAGATGAGCAACCCGCTCATGCTCCTTCCTATCCAAACCAGAAAGCAAATAGTTGATGGCCTTGCAATTGTTTTCAACATCAACCTGATTTTCAGCCGTCACTTGTGCAGGAAGAGCAAAGTCCTTTCGATGATTTTCCAAATAGCAAGCCCCTCTGACTGGATAAAGATTCTCATTCGATTTTTCCAGAACTCCCAGTCCGTCCCATTGAAGACAGGAGGACGAGTCGAGTATCCGTGGGAAGCCATGGCTCGCAAAGCCGGTCAAAGCTTATAGAGAAGCGAGACCGGGCTCTGATACCACTTGTTGGATCGATGGCTTCCCGACAGAGGGGGGGTGAATGTCGGATACAAATTTTTCTTCAAATTCAAATACAGATAGCAATTGAGATACTACTGTAAATGACAAAGAAGATGCAGCGGAAAAACCCTAGAAAGTCATTGACGATGTGGAGCTCGTCGTTAGCTTTAAAACGAGTACAAGATCACTGAAAACGGAGTCCGGATGCAAAAGTTACGGCCAAAACAGTGCGTGCAGCGCAGCCAGATTTTGGCTACCCGGACATTCCGGGGTAGAATGTCCGGATACTCCGGATGTACAATCTAAAAATCAATTCCTCTCGGGATGATGTCCGGAGACTTCGGGGTGAGTCCCAGACACTCCGGATGTGTATTTTCAAGCACTCAAATTACACACCCAGACATTCCGGGTATTCTAGTCCGAAATCTCCGGGTGTAGTCCAGAACTGCGAAAATCCCTGTTTTTTCCGTTGGAATTTTTGCTCCGGTTTGAAATCCGTCCAACCAAAAAGGATGAAACTTTGCAAAAGGATCTAGGTATGTCTTGTGACTATAAATCAATGATTGATTCTCAGAAAAAGACCACAAGACACAACCCTTCTCCCATTCTTCCAAATAAGCTCCAAAAGTTGGACGAACACCAAAAGATTGATTACTTGTTGCTCGTGAGGATTTTTGATCTCAAATCAACAGGATGATCTCTCACATATCACAGCAACCTATTCCATCTATCAAATCACAAAGATTAGCCCCCAAGCAAGTCAATTGCAAAACCCCAATTCTTTCTTCTCTTGCAAGCAAACTCAAAACATGGGAAAATGGATTGATTTCTTGAATATGCTAGGATGGAATCAAATAGGACGTGATTACTCCATCACTAACTTGCCATATCAAGAATCAACTCACAAGAAAAGCAAGAAAACGAAAATCAAAAAGATTCAAAGAGTGAATGACTCAAGAACACATAGGAATTGAGGAAATCTTTTTGTATTGAATTTTCGTGGGTTTTCTTTGGAGTTTACAAGCCTCTCATCTAGGCAAAGCACTTCACAAAGTGCAGCTCTCACAAGCTAATCAAAAAGGTTAAGGGTTAAGAAAACCCTCATCCTCTATTTATAGTGGGGAGGGACAACCCCCTCTTCCACTCTTGGGCCTCATGCCCTAATGGGCCTAACTATCTAGCACGCATCCCAAAGCGTCTAAATAGCTTAGCCACCTCTCGATTTTCCTTCCACCCTAAGCTACCAACCCTAAACCGCTTCCGGCCGCCGCCGCAGTTTCTTGGTTGAGCTTCGGTGGTTTCCGCGTTTTTACCAAAACGCCCTCGCACTGACTTGGTCCTCACGTCTCGTCTCCACCTGCTTTCTTGTCGTTCGCGTACATGCTTTTAAGCCGCACGATGTCGTCGCCACCTCCTTGACCGCATCTCAGCCCTCCAAGCTATCATGCCGGTCCATATGGCCGAACCATCGCCGCACCCAACTCGTACCTGCACACAATAGACCAAGCAAAGCGTCGCGAGCACAAGTTTTCCACTTGACCCATGTCAGCCGAGAAAAATCTTTCATACACTCAATTTTTCCTTGAGACAAATTGAGAAACTCAATCAAACAATTGCATTGCAAATAATTCAAACCATAAATTCATGCAACCAAACATTCAACTCCTCATAAGATGGCAAGATATTCATCACAACTATTATCAAAGTCAACACATGACTCACATCAATGTAATTGGTGGAAATTTCATTATCCTTTGGTGACTGATCTTGATATCCCAATATAATCATGTCAGGATTTTCTGATGTCCCAGCTTCTAGATTTGAGTGCACTCTTAAGCTGGGTTGTGGAATTTGGATTTCATTTACAATTTCAGAAGGTTTCTTCTTCTGTCTCCTTTGTTGCTTGCGTGAAGCTGAATCCTGTTTTGCGGCCGTACTTCTCCCCCTCTTATTGTTGATGGGAAGTTGAGTGGTTTCTTTTGGAACTTCCACTCGTTCGGGCGCATTTGCAGCATGATTGTAGGATTTTGTAACTCCTTTGTAATTTATAAATGAATCTGGCAAGTTATTTGCAAGATGTTGCAAATTTATGATTTTCTGAACTTGAAGTTCAGTTTCTTGAGTACGTGGATCAGAGGAGGAAATACCTTTGGCATTCCAATCGATTTCCTGGCATTCTTTTTGGTACTTGATATCTCCCCCTAATGCCGGGAAATGATCCTCATTGAAGATGCAATCAGCGTAACGGGCAGTGAATAGATCCCTAGTGAGAGGTTCTAGGTACTTGATTATCGACGGTGATTTGTACCCCACATAAATCCCTAGTTTTCTATATCGTCCCATGGATGTACGCTGAGGTGGTGAGATGAGCACATATGTGGCGCATCTGAATTTTCGTAGATGGGAAATACTTGGAGGATTTCCACGTATTAGTTGCAGAGGGGAAGTACTGTGATAAGCAGTTGGGCGCAATTGTATTAAGTCAGCAGCGTGTAGGACTGCATGACCCCAACAAGAAGTTGGTAGATTGCAATTGTGTAGTAATGGTCTTGCGATAAGCTTGATCCTCTTGATAAATGATTCGGCTAAACCATTTTGTGTATGGACGTATGGTACTGAATGTTGGACTTCTATTCCTAAAGCCATGCAATAATCATTGAAAGCTCTAGAAGAGAATTCCGCAGCATTATCCATGCGAATGGATTGGATTCGGTGCTTGGGATAATGAGCCTTTAATTTAATAATTTGACTCATAATCTTTGCGAAGGCATGGTTTCGTGTGGAGAGAAGGCACACATGTGACCATCGAGTTGATGCGTCAATTAAAACCAAGAAGTACCGAAAAGATCCAGATAATGGTTGTATGGGACCACAGATGTCTCCTTGAATGCGTTCAAGGAAGTTGAGTGGTTCGACGTTAATCTTAAGGTGCGAAGGCCTTAATATCAACTTTCCAGTTGCACATGCGGTGCAAATGAAATCCGAATGTTGAGGAAGTTTAGCATTATTCAAGTTGTGACCAATGCAATTGCTGATAATTTTTCTCATCATCCCTATGCCGGGATGACCAAGGCGATCATGCCAAGTTTGGAATGCATTAACATTCTGAAAAATTACCTTGTATGCAACATGTACTACGGGTTTGATGTATGTGTAGTACAATCCGGACGTTAAAGAGGGAATTTTTTCAAGTACTTGCTTGCCATATCCGTTGTTTTTAGTTAAGAGGAGATATTCCTCTTTGTTGTCGTCATGGGTTTCGAGATGTAAACCATTCTGATTGATATCTCTATAGCTGAGTAGGGTACGAGTTGAATCGGGGTATAGCAAAGCATCCTCGATTGTTATTTGAGTACCCATAGGGAGAGTAATTATGGCTCGTCCTGAGCCAACAATTACGGCATCGCGTCCGGTGATTGTTAAAATTTCTCCTTGTCTCTTAGTGAGATCTTGGAAATATTTTAGTTCCCTAAGAATAGAGTTTGTGGTACCACTATCCACAAGGCACATTTCCTCTTCCATCGGATAGACTCCCGTAGAAATCTATATATAGAAATGAAGAATTTAGTATAAAATTCTTGATCAGATATATAGAATACAGACAAATGTATTTAGATACATAAGTACTTTTACAATACTGTAATTTACAATATATGTTTTCAACATATAATTACTACAGTATTGTCTTAATATAACGACAACATAGTAATTAATGATTACAACATAAAAATATCATATAGTTGTTATGGTAATGTTGACGGAGTGGAGGGACTTATTCGAAGTCACCAAACATGTCATTCGAAGCGAATTCAATGATCATGTTCTCCGTGTTCATTGGATCGTCGGATTGTTGTTGATGCTTGTTGTCCTGGGGTTCTGGAAGAACTGCAGTGGAACAACCGATTTCCTTGGACTTGTCGGTCTGAAGATTGAAGTGTGCTTCAAACTTGGATCCTTGAGCTTGTTTCTTGCGTCCCACGGATTGTAGGTAGAGATCAACGAGGTGTCGAGGGGTGCGACATTTTTTGGTGGAATGCTTGTAGCATCCACACTTTTGGCATACTTGAGATTTGTCAAATTTAGGCTTTTCAATGCCTTTCCCCTTATCCATGGCACGTGGCTTCTTCTTTCAGTTTCGTTTGCGCTTTCCTTTGAAGTTCTGCTGTTGGTGCTTGGAAGAGCCAGCAGGCTTATTGTTATTCTGAGCATTATAATGTACTTCTGGGAGCGGGACGGCGCCTACATTGCGCTGATAATGGTTCCTCAGAGTGAGTTCATCATGTTTTTCCGCTTGCAGGAGTACATATATAAGGTCAGAATAAAGTTGAAATTTTTTGGCGCGGTACTGGTGCTGCAAGATCCTGTCCGATAGAAGCATTGTTGATAAGGTTTTTTCAATCTTATCTGCTTCAGAGGGTTCTTTCTCGCAAAAACGCAACTTAGAACAGATTTTGTGGATAGCGTGGTTATATTCTTCAATGGACTTGAAGTCTTGAAGCTGAAGTTGGACCCAATCATGAGTTGCTTCGGGAAGGATAACCGCTTTATGCTATTCATATCTGGTTTTAAGTGCTACCCATAATGCGCGTGGATTTTCTTCCATCAGGTACTCAGATTTGAGGTCCGGATGGATATGGTGCCTTATAATGTATAAGGCAGCATATCGTTGAGGCTCTGGTAATGCAGGTGTTCCCTCAACGGGAGGGTTGATCGTTGCCACAATGCTGCGGGACGCAAGGGCGATTTTAACATCCATTGCCCATGTAGGATAGTTGTGACCATCGAGCGCGAGCTCTTCAAATTCTTTGGCCATCTTGATCTACATGGAATCAAATCAGAGATTTGATTAATTTACTTAGGAGTAAATCAAAGTATCGTCATGGTTATGTTGTAATAATTGTGCAAAATTTTAGAAAGTTCAAGTGAAGACTTGAAATATGAAGTGTAGATCTCAAGTTGTATAGCGTAATCTTGTAGTAATAGATGGCATAATCTAATGAGAGTCAGTAGATGCTCAAGATTCTATTACCTTGTGATATGCTATAATTCGAATATTTGGAAAATCACGTTGAAGGTAATCATTATGTCGATATGGGCATAATGTAGACCTTGCAGTAAATGAGGAATAATCTGCAAGCATGCAGTAGATTCCGTGTCCATTTACCTTGTGATCCACAAATATATGAGATAACCACTTTTAATTTTACGTGTTAATTCCTCTTGAATTAAGCTAATTGGGCTAAAGAGCATGTTTGGGCTTAATTGAGGTAAATTAACATATAATTTCGCAGGAGATTTGATTTCAATTGTAAAAATTATACAATACATAAATAACAGTGCATGTTATAGGGATTGCAAATAACGCAAACACATTGAACATGGACATATATTACGTTTACGTATTTTCTGAAATTTAAGAACTTTACAGAAAATAGCACTGAAACGTAAATATTTAAAAGTACAGGGGCCTAAACATGGCAAATACTAATAGGACAGCACTGAAAAAGTACTTATTTGCAAAAACTCGAAAACCTAGGGGGGTTTTTGCTAAAACACGGCTACCAGCCGGCCCAGGCGGCCTTATGGCCCGCTCGGCCTGGCTCTGAGGTGCGCGGAGGGGCGGCGGGCCACCCAACTTGGGCCTGGGCCGCGGTGGCCTTTCGGCCGGCCCAGGCGGGTGAGCACCGGTGGGGGGGCGGTATAAGAGGCCGGCGGAGTGGGGCGGTTAGGGTTTCCCCAAACCCTAACCCCATGACCGGCGGCGGCGGCTCCTTTGGACCGAGAAGGTCCGGCGGCAGCGTGTGAAGAACCGGCGGCGGCGGCGGCGCCGGTGCTCCCTCTCCCGTGACGCCGGCGAGGGCTTGAAGACGACGCCGCCACACCTCCTGTCCTCCCACGGCCGCACCCCTCGCCGCCGCGCCGCCTCGGCCTCAACGCGGGGTGTACTCCTCCTCGTTGGAGGAGGAGGAGTAGCCGGCGCCGGCGCCGCCGTTGGCCAAGCCGTTGGCGAGCCCGAGGGAGGCCGGAGCCCATGCCCCCGGGCGGCGGCCAGGGCGTGTGGTGGCGGTCGGCGAGGTGCGCGGAAGGCGGGGGCGGGCGGCGGTCCAGGGCGACGAGGCCGGGTGCGGCGGCGCCGGGTGCGCCTCAAGGCCGAAGCCGGGTGGAGGCGGAGGAGCGGCCAGCTCACCGGCGGGATCGGAGGCCGGGTTGGGGAGGACTACCGCCGGCGGTGGGATGCTCGGGCACGGGTCCCAGCCGTGCAGCGGGCACCAAGACAGGGCGACGGTCGAGGCGGGCCAGGGCCGCCACGGCGACGGGATGCGCGGCGGCGAGGCCGCGCCGGTTGCCGAGGCGGCGGAGGAAGCCTGTGCCATAGCCAGCAAGTGGGAGGGTCCTCCAAGGCGCGCTGCCATCATAGGCCGACGAAGACGGCGGCTTCTGCGAGCATGGCGACGGGATCCACGGCCATGGTCACGGCGTCCATGACGAGAAGTGAAGTGCCGGCGACGGCGAGCGACAAAACGAAGGTGGCGACGGACATCCTGGAGAATGCGAAGAAGGAACGGAGTGAAGGGGCGAGGCATCTTCACCTTTCTCTGTTCTTCGCTTTGTTTCTCTGATTTTTGTGTGTGTATTGCTCTCGGTAGAGACGAGTACTGATAACGTGTTGGAGTAGGATTTGAACAAAGATTCGATAATGAAAATGTGTTGTTCTAGTATTCATTCTGATACTGTTTACACATATATATACACTGTACAGAGACGACAGTTGCTCTCTCTAATCATTACTAGCAACTGCTAAATGCGGTTAGAGACGGTTGCAGAAATTTGATCACACGTTGCGTCTCTCTGGAGGCGTCCATTCACAACAAAAAGAAGAATTCCCTTAAAAAGAAGTTGTAAAAAGAGAAAAAGATAACCGCTTAGCAGGTCAGCGAAGAAACGAAGCGTCAGGTTCCAGCTAAAAAGACAGATTTGCTAATCCTTGGTTACTCGAAATATTTATAAATCTCAGTCATCTAGAATTTATGTATCATTTAGTTTAAATTTATAGTATTAAAAGTGTACAACTTTAATAAAAAGTTAGTATAATATATTCGTGTATCATATATAGAGTGAGATAGAGATAAAGATGATTAAATATTGATCTAAAGATTTATAAAATAACTAAAATATAAAAAATTTAGATAACTTATAAATAGACGTTTTTAAAATAAAATATAAAAACACTCAAGATTGTCCAATGTAGCGGCGTTATCCACATTCACCTTGGCCTTGTCAACGTGTTACGTACCAACCTGAGAGATCGAGTCAGAATCGAGGGCTTCTTCGAAACTGGTCGAACCGTTCGACTCGAACGGGTGTCCTCCGGTGATCTAGTCTATCTGCCTATGTATATCTTGTTTCTACCTTCTTGCCACGAGGACAACAGATAGGAATCCAACTTTTGCACAAAGACATGCACTAATCCAAGCAAATCAGTTTTTTTTCTTTTTCGTGTGGAAGAGAAACACCTCAGCTTGATTAGCGCACACGTGCACAGAGCTGCTGTTTTATTAATTTCAGGAAGCAAGCATGACGTAAGAATTTCTTCTGGTACAAGAGAATTAGCTCTCGTCAGTTGCTCAGCTCATCAAAAAATACTTCGACAGAAGCATCCGAATCGAATTAATCAGAAATATGGCAGGCAAACGTCAAAAGGGGTCAAGTTTTTATCATCACATGATTGGCGACGACGTGTCACAGCAAAGATTACGATTGGTCCATGCTTACCGCTGTACCAGGCCACGGGACCCGCCAATAATTCTGGCAAAAGTAATTGTTCAAAATTGACGTGGCTGGCGAGAGCAATGCATGCACAGTCACCTCTTGGGCTTGGATTTGATCGATCTTGAATTATTTCAGTCTATTCGTTGTACGAGTGCGATGTTACTAGCTAGTCATAGAACCTTGAATGATGAACGAATCGTACACATGTCCGCCTTTGTTCGTCATAGTTCCCTTTCTTGTTTTGTTCTACCGCTACTTTTCTTAATCTTTGTGATTTTGTTGTGAATTCTAAGTGTTCCATCCAATCTGCGTTTTTTCTGGTGTTGGATTACGGTCCCAATCTTCAGTCTATGATTTTGATGCGATTTCGTCTGTACAGGCCGAAGATGTGCAAACCAAAGCAATTCTTTCTTTTTTTGCTGGAAACAAACCAAAGGAATTCGAAAGCAGATTTAGGGCCTGTTTACTTTATCGTTGCAGATTGCATTCTATAATTAAATCTGAACCAAGCTTTGTAATGTAATTACATAACGTTCCATACATCAGCCGAACAAATTCAGTTTTCACCAATCCCGTTTGCAATCCCACTGTATTCGAAACGGAGGCAAAAGATTTGCCTCATCTCATTAATTAAGAAGAGTTTTACAAAAATTACAAAGTAGCCGTCATACCGGCCATGAATCTCTAGCCTACTCTCGCGGCATTAGAGCACTCAAATGTTTTGCGCCCGCCAATCCCCAAAGTGCTGCCTCGTCTCTAATCTTCCTCGAAATGGAGTTAGGCAAAGAGGATACATTCCTGAAAACCCTCGCATTCCTTTTGTTCCAAATTTCCCACGACGTGAGCATGAGTAGTGAAGCAATCCCCTTCATCGAGGTACCGTTGACATTGACGAGGGAGTGCCACCAATCTTGAACTGAGTTGAAGTTTGTCTAATCATCGGTGCGCCACTCAACGAGCCCTAGTCACACCTTAATCTCATTCCAAACGCGTCTCGAGTATCTACACTTGAAGAGAAAATGCACCGCCGTTTTTGGCTCCCTTTTGCATAATTGGTGCAAACCACAGTTAGGCCATCCTCTACGTTGGAGCCTATCGGCCGTCCACACCCAGTCTTGCAAGATGAGCCATGCGAAGAATTTGTGCTTTAGGGGGCGCCCAATTCCTCCAAATAGCCGACTTCATTAAGGAGTTGCCCGTGGTGCCAAGCTGTGCGTGGTATGCCGAAGATGCGGAGTATTCGCCAGAAGTGGTAAGCTTCCACACAATGGCATCATCGGCCTCGTCATTGAGGTGGATTTCCTGGATAGGGACCCAAAGTTTAGAAAATTCAATGATATGATGCACCGTGAGGACAAGGTTTAGGTTGATGTTGGTAATCCATTGCTCGTGGTCCAAAGCTCTATGCACTGTTACGTTTTTGCGCTTGGATATTGCAAAGATGATGGAGCTATATCTTTCAGTTTGCGGCCCCCCAAGCCACGACAAGTGCCAGAATGGAGCGGTTTTTTCCGTTGCCATTGTGATTGTGGTCAAGTCATAAAATAGATCCATGTCTTTTCCGTCACAAGGGTGACCCAGACCGACCCAAGCTCTACCCGGATCCCTCCAAGCAAGCCACGACCATCGTAGCCGCAATGCTCGTGCAAATTTTTCCATGTCCAGGATGCCGAGGCCGCCCATAGCCGTCGGCCGGCAGACATAGTCCCACTTGATTTTACATTTTCCTCCCGACACCTTATCGGATCTGGCCCACAGGAAAGCTCGCAGCAGCTTGGTGATAGACTTGCAGGTTCCTTTAGGCAGCACAAGTGACGTGAGGTGGTGGATGACCTGAGCAGTCATTATCGATTTAATCAAAGTGTTTCTCCCTGCCATGGTGATGAACTTTCCTTGCCCACCCATAACCTTGCCTACGATCTTGTCAACCAAGGGTTGGAAGTCCACGGAACGCAAATGGTGCACAGATAGGGGGAGACCAAGGTATCGGATCTGTCGATGTTGTAATCCGGCAATAATGAATACGGGGCAGCGTACGCACAACAGATCTAGATGGATGCACATGGGAGACAAAGTTTAGACAGGTTCAGGCCCTCGAGGAGAGGTAATATCCTACATCCTGTGTTTGGTGGATGATATTGCTTGTATCCCGAGTGCCGCAAGACCTCAAGAATAGATCTCTAGGTTGCTCAAGCTATATGGGTATGAAAGTATGAGAACTTATGAAAGGCGTGTCTCTCTCTGGGTTTGCTAACCAGTCAGGATGATACACTTCTTTTATAAAACCAACTGACAGCAGCTTGGCTATCTCTTCTCCTATTGCCCTACGCCTATCGTCGGCAAAGCGTCGCAAGCGCTGCTTGACTGGCTTAGCGTCTGGCCGAACGTTCAAAGAGTGCTCGGCAGCCTCCCTCGGGATTCCCAGCATGTCCGAAGATGTCCATGCAAAGATGTCCCGGTTATCGCGAAGGAAGCTGACGAGTGCGTTTTCCTATTTGTCGCTGAGCGCGGTCCCGATCTGCGTTGTCTTGGAGGGGTCTCGAATCAAGCTGGATTGCCTTGGTGTCCTTCACCGACTGGAATGATGTTGCTGCTAAAGCTTTTTTAGTCGGGGCGCTTCCTCGACCACGGCCGACTTGAGGTTGTCAAGCTCGGCTGCAGTGATTTGGGCCGCGGCAATGTTACAGTTTTCCAGGTCACACGCGTAAGCGTGCTGGAAGCTACTTTGCACCGTTATTATCCCATGGGGACCCGGCATTTTAAGCTTCAAGTAGACATAGCTAGGAACAGCCATGAATTTGACGTAGCAGGGACGTCCCAGGATGGCGTGATACGAGCCTGAGAAGTCAACGACCTCGAAGGTGAGGGTCTCGGTTCGAAAGTTGTCTCGAGTGTTGAAAGTGACGGGGCAAGCTGATTTACCCGAGTGGACTTGCCATCTTGCCAGGGACGACCCCATGGAAGGGGGCACCGGTAGGTTTGATTTCCGACCGGGAAATCTTCATGTCGTCCACAGTCTTGACGTAGAGGATGTTCAGACCACTCCCTCCACCCATGAGGACCTTGGTGAGGCGAACGCCACTGACGATTGGGTCTACCACGAAGGGGAACCTGCCAGGGTGAGGTATGTAGTCGGGGTGGTCTGAGCGGCCAAAGGAAATTATGGACTCGGACCACCGGAGGTACTGAGGTACAGCCGGCTCGGCTCCGTTGACTTCGCGGTCGGTGATCTTCCGGCGTCATTTGGACTCGTAGCCGTTGGGACCACCGAAGATCATGGGACACGCGGTCTCCTTTGGGAACTCGTCGCCCTCCTCAGGAGAATGATCTTTTTGTTCCGGTTGGGGACGAAAGGCTTGTTCAGTTTTTCAAGAGATTGCAGTCGCACGTGACGTGACTGGATTTTGGTCCATGAAAGTGACATGGCTGACTCATCATCTCCTCAAAAGTTGCATTGCCGCGCTGAGGACGACGCTACGGGGTGCGCTCAGCTGTAGCAACGAGGTCTCCGCCCTTGCGCTTTTGATGTTTTTTCCTGGACGACTCATGATGAGCATCCCTTCTGGGGGACTCAGGAGCCTTGCCCTTTCCCTTATCATCCTTGGTTGCGCTACGGACAGCTTCCTCCCCAGTGGCGAAGTTGTTGGCGATGTCGAAAAGTTCGCGCGTAGTCTGAGGATCCTTACGCGCGATCTTGTGGATGAGGTCGGTGCTACGAACACCTTTGGAGAAGGCGATGATGATGTCACCTTCTCGAACCTCCAACAGAGAGTTCTTCTTCTTGGAGAAGCGTTGGATGTACTCTCTGAGAGTTTGGCCCTCCTCTTGGGTACAAATGTGGAGATCCCACGCGTTCCCGGGCCTGTTATAGGTGCCTTGGAAGTTGTTCACGAAGAGGGTTTCAAGGTCGGTCCACGACTGGATGCAACCCTGAGGCAGGCTGGTAAGCCAGGCTTGAGCTGAGTCGGCTAGAAACAGAGGCAGGTAGTGGATTGCGACATAGTCATTGCCACCATTGGTCCTGCACGCCGTGTGGTAATCGGCCAGCCAGATGTCTGGCCGAGTCTCGCCCGTGTACTTATCAATTCCGGTGACCCAAAATCGTAGCAGGAAGATGACGTCGCGGATGCGAGATCCGAACGCCTTCGGGCCTACGTAGGCCATGCCAGAAGGAGCTGGAGAGTTACGCTAGCTTGTAGCGCCGCGGTAGCTACTGTCACCGTAGTGACCGCTGCGGTTGTCCCTCCCTACGTCTCGACGAGCGTCGCGCCTGGCCTCGAGGGTGTTCCGCGCATCGCGGTCCGGCCCGAGTCGGTTACATGTCGACCCGGCAGGGTGGGCATTTTTGTCCGCGCCTTGATGGGCGCAGTTTCTTGCAACAATAGTCCCCCGTGCATCATGATTCAGTCTGAGTCGGCTACGGACCGATCCGGCGAGGTGATGATGTTCGGGGTCGGCACGGCGACCTTCTGTGTCTGGTGGGTTCCTTGGGGGAACACGCCGGCTCCTAGCACTCGCCGAGGAACCTGCACGGTTCTCGAAAATCTCGGCCTGCTGGAGGGCTGCTTCCGCCACTAGGATCTGGAGCCGCCGGAGTTCGTCGTGACCTGGGGTGCCTTCAGGGATATTGATGGCACGGGCCGCCACCGAGGCAGCGACGATGTTGTGACTGGGAAGCAGAAATATCGGGACGCCGTCCCTTTTACGCATGCGGAGTGCATTGTGGACCTGGCGTCCATGATCTCGCATGTCCTCATTGCGCTCTCTTTCTCCGTGTTGGCGAACCAACGCGGTTAGCTATTCGGCCAGTTCCTCCTCCTTGGCAAGAAGACGGAGCCGAGTGGCCGCTAGCTGCTCGGGAGTCTGTTCTTCGATGGGGACAAGCCGGTCATCGTTGTTGACCGGTACGTTTGGGTTAGCCATGAAGACCTCCCGAGAGGGATAGTGGCTTCCCGAGCTCTCGGGCTTCGCTTCGCTATTGCCTCTCCTGCCTTGTCTAGTGCCCTCTGGACTGCTCTAGTTCCCCAGATCTTGGCCAGTTGGGATCCCTGCTCGACGGATGGGAATTCGTGTTCGAACAGCAGATCCGACTTCGGCGTAACCTCGTCCTTGGTGAGAGGGGTCGAAGGCGTGGACTCAGGGGCGAGTCCAAGTGAAGATGTTGATGAAGCCTCTATTGATCGACGGGAAGCCGAGTCGCAGAGGTGAAGATTGCTGAGCTTGTCGGCGATGAAGTCCAACTTTTCGAATTGGAAAAGCTGTCCTGGATCAGGGACAACGTTGGTGATAATCCAAACAAATCGATGATCCAACAACAATCTCGAGATTATGGGAGCACAAAGCACCAAGAATCTCAAGTTCCAATTAAAACCAAACATGGATCACTTAATGGATATTTCGATTTTGGATCTTATATGAGCTTGACATACCACACAACAACTAGATAAGCAATGTTATCATTGTTATGTGGCATTTCTCAAATGTTTACATTTTCTTGACTAGTGATATGCACAAAGCATAACACTCCCCCATAATGTGTTTATCCATTAAATTCTCCAAAAATCAAATAAAGATCAATAAAGATCCAAATAGTGATTAATTAATGGACATTCTGCAATTTGGAAAGTTGTATGAGTTTTTCATGTCACCAAGAAACTAGATAAATGTATATATCAATTCTAAGTGCCATTTCTCATATATTCACAATTTTATAAGTTTGTAAGATGCACAAAGCATAATACTTCCTCATAATGTGATATTCCATTAATCTCTCACAGGAGCCAATTAAAATTGAATAAGAGGCACTAAGGTCAACTAAGACTCCAAAACACATAATCAACAAATGAGAGTGCAAAGCATTCTACTCATACTAGATATATGACCTACATATACTAGAGAGCAAGCAAAGCTAGTCGTGCTAGAAACAAATTCACAGCACACTAGCAAGCAATCAAACATGCATAGATATGACATTGAGCATGGAAGATTACAACAAAGCTTACACATGCTAGATGTAGAATCTATATAAGCAAGAATAAGCAATTCTACACACGTTAGACACAAAGTCTAAGCATACTAGTAGAATAAAATCCTAGAAATGCATAGGTACAAAACCTACACATACTAGGGGCTCGTAACCTTTAATGCAACAGGTTTCAATAAGGGGATAATGGTGGACTATTTTGCGGAAAGCTGACTATTCATTTGACAATACTTTTTAGGTAGAATGAAATCGACTACTGGATGACTTTTAAAGGAGATGAGCCGAACCTTCATACAAAAATCTATTGCAGACCACCGAACACTTAAACTCCCGATTCTTCCTCAACCACCAGGGAGGAAGCAATCGCTAACACCTCAATCTTAGAATTGACATGTTTTAGAGAAATGTTATAGTTATCTAATTCGATGCGGATTCTTACCAAGTTGTCCATAACCGCGGACACGGCTATTCGAATAGTTCAGACCCTGCAGGGATGTACATCTCTACCTACAAGTATCAATCAACTCTTAATGCTAGGCCAAAGACACACTTCACGAGGTGTGTTAGCAGAGTGTGATTGAACACGATCTTTACAATATTTTCGACTTAAGCATGAGCCGCCCTAATGGGCTAATCCGTGTGCACCAGTCCGGTCGGTACCTCGACATGGTCCCAAAAGTTGTAGCAGGTGATACATCCCCGGTCCCGGACCGTGTGTAACCCTTATACCCATATTAAGGCACCACATCACATCCCTTTTCACTCAGCCAGCAAATTGAAACGGCAAACTATGCAGCTCATAACTTAAGTCTAGACAGATTATTCAGTCGTGGGTGGCCCATTATACCACCTGTGTAGAAGTACATAAATCTTGGTTCAAAAGGACACCGGGAACCAGTCCTTGTGGGAAAAAGAGACAATCCACCATGCTCCCAGCCATGGCCTCTTGTCTAAGCCCGATCATTATTAATCAGGTCCATTAGTTATTTCCCGGTGAACATCCACCTACCACTTAATCCATCCAGAGTGTTGTGATTTGTCTGCCATCTAAGGAATTACGACTTTTACATGACTAAGCATGTGTAGCATCATTAACTATATAAGTAACCTAGAAGCAACAACTATACTACTCTAAATAGGTTGGGAGGGGGTGGTGATGTTAATTGAGCGACAAAGTAAGTTATGCAAGGAATAAAGCTAGCACTTAACATAAAATATAAGTTGAACGCATGCGATAGGGTTTTGGAAACAATTAATAACTTGCAAATAGTAGGATGATCACAAAATGTTCAAAGGATTGCTTGCCTTGCGGCTCGGCTATCGATTCTTGTTCCGGCTCGGGATTAAAGGCTTCGAGATCTTCCGGCTCTATCGAGAAGAATGAAAACACCAAAAAAGGGGCGAGATAATAAACATCACAATGATGAACATCAGCATGATATGAAATGCATGCCATGGCATAGAGGATTCAAAATGAAGATCAATGCAAGTGGAATCAATTTAATCAGAGTCCGGACGCTCGAGATATCGCGATCCGACGACTTCTGACTAATCGGGGAAACCCTAATTTGAGTTTTTAGGCATTTATATTTTTTTTAGCATGCAAACATGTATGAAAATGACATATTTGAGTAGATCTCATTTTTCTGAACATTTTGATATATTATTTGCATTTTTTTGATTAAAAATGAATTTTCTATGAATTTTCTAAGATTTAATCAATTAAAAACCCATTTTCGTATTTTTCTCAGTAAATAAAAATAAAAATAATATTAAATAATAATTATTTTTATTACTCAACTCATTTCTAGCCTCAGATACTGATATGTGGGCCCCATAGTCAACTCTAGTCAAAGTTGACTGAATCAATGACAGGTGGGGCCCACTTGTCATAAATTTCTATTTTTTATTCTTTTTATTTAAATTCTACCCGGTGGGTCCCACATGTCATACACAGAGTTTAAAAATGAATCAATTAGTGCATTAATTATTGTCATTAATGTGTCGAATTAGCATGAATGACCAATCATTAGCATTTAATATGTCGGATTAACACTAATTACTAAGCATTAATTAAGAGCGTTAATTATGTCTTAACGACATAATTAAGGGCATTTAATGCCCTCATTAAGCGGTCGGGATCCGGCCGCGTCGCTCGGCCCGACCGGGGGCTCGTCCGGCGCGACGTTGCCGGCGGTGAGGTCTGGGGGAAAAGAGAGAGGGGCACCGACGGTGCTCGGCTTACCCGACGGCGATGGGATGTGGCGGCGAGGAGTGGCGGCGGGGCGGCGGGTGCTCGGGACGGGGGCGAGGCGGAGCGGCGGCCGAGGCGGGACGAGGCGATGCGAGGAAGCGGCGAGACGAGAGGGGCGGCCAAGAGGATACGGGGCGGCGGTGGCGAGGAGGCGGGGGCGGAGCGGCACCGAGGCAAAGGGTGGGGCGAGCGGGGCGGGGAGGTGGCGGGGCACAGCAGAGGCGGTTGGCGGGTGCTTGGGACGGGGGCGAGGCGGAGAGAGAGAGAGAGAGAGGGAGAGAGCTCGGGGGCCGGGGGAAATAAAAGGGAGAGGAGGGAGGGGGTGGCATCGGCCCCGAAGCATTTGGTGGCGGGGAAGCCCCGGCTACTTGCCACGGCAAGCAGCTCGGTGACGGCGGCGGCGGGGCGGATAGGGATGAGGGAGGCGGCGGGGGCGAGCGGCGAAGCGGGCCGGGGGCGAGGCAGGCCGAGCGGGCCTGGGAGGGAGGAGGCCCAGGCGGGACGGATGGGTTGGCTGGGCTGGGGCCCAATCGGAAGAGGGAGAGGGGCAGGAGGGGGAAGAGCGGGCCAGGCCGCGTGAAGAAAGGAATGGGCCAGGGAAAGGCCCATCCCGAGAAGGGTTAGGTTTAGATTTTTATTTTTTTTATTTTTTTGTTTTCTTTTTGAATTTACTCTAATTCAAATAATTTCAAACTAAAATTTTCTTAACTTCAAATTTTTTTAATTATGCACACTAATATGGTTAAACTTTGGAGATATTACATACATACAGTCTTTAAAGAAAATTATGAGTATATATACAAACATAAATCGCAAAAAAGAGAGCATACAAACATAACACGATAATGGTGAGTTCAATTAGTCACGATCTGTTAAATAGCTGCGACATTATCGTTCTTTAATGGCGAAATTGATCAGGACTTGGAGAGTAATGTTAATTGTGATGCACTGCATCATGCCTGTCCAACTCACCGATGGCCAAGTGGCCGGGTTTGTATGAGCTAGGCTAATTAGGATGTTTCCATCCATCACCGGACATGTGGTTCACCCATTGCGCTCTATAGCTGGAGCTCCACACACTGCCATGGATTCATGAAAGGGGTGTGTGCGGCCTTGCTGCTGCGCTCTATGCCCGGAACTCTCTCCTCAAATCATTTTAAATTTCTCTCAGAGATTTCTAACCATCTCGTTACTCTTTCCTTCACAAATTTTTAACCATGGATTCTTTTGGAGAAGCTAGAGGCTCAGAATCTCTCTCTAGGTACTTGTCAGCTCACACAATGGAGCTAGAATCATTTAGCATCTCCAAAGACAAACCATGACATGAAAGCGCGCTAGCTTTGGGTCATTTTCTGTGACATGTTGCTACCGGAGGTGACTCTGTGGTGCCAATCTAGGCATCGATACTGTCCACTTGTTAAATGGGCGTGAATTATTTAGCATCCGCTTTACTCCTTGTTAGTGCCCCGGTGCCAAAAGTCCTTCCCGAAGCCGTCGTCGTCGATGAAAATGACGGCGTCCTCTAGGCTATACTCATGCCAAATGGAGGTTAAGTATCTTTTGTTCGACATATTTACGTGCATCTCCAATCAAGTTAGCACAGAGAAAACTGTTCTGTAAGGTAGTATATTTTGAGTTATTAATTCATGCAGGGATTGATTTGCCTCTTGAAAGAAAAAATATAGAATCAGGATGTCATGGTTTATAAAACTGATGTTTCAGACGTTTTACAGAAATTTAAAGAGAAAGAAGGTTGATACAAGATTTTAAAACTTTTTTACATAAGATCCAAGCCTATGTTAATATTTCTCTAAAATTTCCAGGAATTGATACATGTGATTTGTGCCACCTCGGACCTCAACAGCCAAAAAATTTAAACAAAAATTCTACACAAGTTATTTTGAAAAATCTTTCGATGCAGACGGCCATTTACCTGTTGCGATTCTCCCTGGATCAGTTCCCACATGGATAATAAGCTCATGTAGTCATGTGCGCTCACACACTACTGGACCAGCTGCGCTAAAGCCCTGCACACATAGCCGGTGGCCACACACCCATGGCTTCTCCTCCTCTTAATTAACCTCCTCGCTCGCTAATTCTCAGCGATTATCTAGCTCGGCGGCGAGCGGCGAGCGGCGAGCGGCGATGATGGCGTCAGAGCCGGTGGCGCGCGCGGTGGCGGAGGAGGTGGTGCGGTGGGGGAGCATGAAGCAGACGGGTGTGAGCCTGCGGTACATGATGGAGTTCGGGTCGGTCCCCACGGAGCGGAACCTGCTGCTGTCCGCGCAGTTCCTGCACAAGGAGCTCCCCATCCGCATCGCTCGCCGCGCGCTCGAGCTCGAGTCCCTCCCCTTCGGCCTCTCCGCCAAGCCCGCCATCCTTAAGGTCTGTCTCGGTCTCTACGTGTGTTTGTGCTGATTTGGTTAATTTAGATTCGATGCTCGATTGGAATTGCTGTTAGTCCTCGTCCTGATCGCTTGCTTTATCCTTTTTTCCAATCGGTGATTCGACAAGTTTCGTTGTATACCTTTGTTGATTGATTCTGGATGGGTTTGTTCTCCTCATGGCCATCCCATATCTTCACTCTGCGTGGGAAAATGGTGGTTTGCTAATTGCTAGTGTATCCCTTATCTTACTAGGATGTTTATTCGGAATCATTTTGAAAAGGTGATTCCTGTGGGATGGATGATTTCTTATATTCTCGTGTTTCTTGTTGGAATTCGGTATCACTTGTCAGTGAAATGGAATGTGAAGAAGATACTATCACTGTGCCAGTATTTAAAATATCTATTCTGTATTGACTGAAAATGACATAGTTTAGAGCTCTTGAGCGACCATTGATGGGCTCTTTTGTTTATTTTTCATTTTCGTTTCACTTCAATTTATCATCAACGTGTAAGTTACTGTAGGATAAGGAGGAATTTTTGGAGATTCTTGCTTGCGAACTTGTTTACACTTTTTCTATGGGAGTTGGGTGTGGGGGCTCACTTCTTTTTATATTGATTAGCACAGTGTCCAGCGCAATTGCGTGAAAAACGTTTTTAATTATCTTTATGTTTTTTACCTTTACGTGTGATATTATATCAGTACGGGAAATAAAAATTCAAATCGCGAGCCGGCCTGTTAGACATTGTACTGAGCCGTCTATTTAGGTACAGTTATGATGATCTATCGGGTATGATTTGTTTAATTATCTTTATTGTTTTACTTGTACGCGCGATATTAGATCAGTACTGATTGCGTGTGAAACGTTTTGGTTATCTTTATTTTTTTACCTGCATGTGTGATATTATATCAGTACTAATTACACAGCAAACATTTTTAATTATCTTTAATTTTTACCCGTACATGTGATATTAGATAAGTATGGAAATAAAAGTTCAAATCACGAGTCAATCTGTACTGAGCCGTCTATTTAGGTACAGTTATGATGATCTATTGGATGTGATCTGTTTAGGTACAGTTATGAAGATCTATCGGCTGTGATCTATTTAGGTGCAGTTATGAAGATCTATCGGCTGTGATCTGTTTAGGTATAGTTATGAAGATCTATCGGTTGTGATCTGTTTAGGTACAGTTATGAAGATCTATCGGTTGTGGTCTACTAATAATAAAAGAGTCCATTAAATTAACGATCAGATGTTTTGCTGATCTATCGATTGTGGTCTACTAATAATAAAATGGTCCACCAAATTAACGATTGGATGTTTTGCTTTTTTGTGGAATTTCTAGACTATCTCTATTTTTTCTATTATATTCTGCTTTTAGTATATAGATAAATGCTTGAAGGTTTTGTTGTGCTGTCTTCTTAATCCTATCACGTCAATACTAGAAGAATCTGAACTCAGTAAAGAGTAAATATTTTATGGAAGAAATCTCACAGCTGGATTTATTGATTCTTGCCAATTTGAGCATCCTTTCGTGGGACTGATGGTTGTTCTGTTCATTATTGTGAAGGTGAGGGACTGGTACTTGGACTCGTTCCGCGACATCCGATTTTTTCCAGAAGTGAGGAATCTGGAGGACGAGGTTGCTTTCACACAGATGATTAAGATGATCAAAGTGCGGCACAATAATGTGGTTCCGACAATGGCTTTGGGAGTGCAACAACTGAAAAACGAAAAGTTTAGCACAAGGAAGGTTCCCTCGGGATTCGACGAGATCCACCAGTTCCTTGATCGATTCTACATGTCAAGGATTGGTATCCGCATGCTGATAGGTTTGTGAGCTTGGTACTACTATTCTCTCTGGAGCTATATTTATAAATGATGTACTAAAAACAGCTTCTTTCTTTCTTGTCTAACTTAATTCTTGGCATTCTATCCTTAATCTTGCGTGAGATTCTGAACAAATGATGGATTATGTGTTTTTTCTGACAGCTAATGTAGTAACATATACTAAAATTCAACGTACATCTGTCAAGCAAGGCCTAACAGAGCCCCTTTCTTTGGGCTGATATGTGAATTTGAACTTGTATTGACACTTTTCCAGACAGCTTTTTTTGTTGGCATATGCAGTTACTTGATTTCTTTGTATTCAAACTTCATGTTACTTGAGCTAACTGTACTATTATATGGTTTAAACTAAAAAGTGGTAAAACTTGTTTACCTGATGTGTAAGTTATAAATCAAATGATAGATAAGAAAGTCGAGTGTTAATTGTTAGACGCTTAGTCTGAGTTACACCAACTTGCTTAATTTCAGGGCAGCATGTGGCTTTACATGACCCTGAACCAGAGCCTGGCGTCATAGGCCTCATTAATACAAGATTGTCCCCCATACAGATAGCTCAAATTGCTTGTGAGGATGCACGTTCTATTTGTTTGAGGGAATACGGATCAGCTCCTGACATCAACATTTATGGAGATCCAAATTTTACATTTCCGTAAGTTTCAGATGTAAACTCCCACCAATTACCTTTTCTTTTTGCGTTGATTAAATTACGCGTTAGCATAACTTCCTTTTTGCTGTTAGGGTATCTGTTCGGGCTGTTTTATGCTTTTGTTGTCACGAAGCAGTTTTTTCCATCTTGATTGGGGAGCTGGCGTCCCTGGTTATTGTCTTGGTAACGAGCTAACTGCATGGACTTTATCATGCGCAGATACGTCGCGTCGCATCTTCATCTTATGTTGTTTGAATTGGTGAAAAACTCCCTTCGTGCAGTACAGGAACGATATATGAATTCTGATAAAGATATTCCTCCTGTCAGAATTATAGTTGCTGATGGAGCAGAGGATGTTACTATTAAGGTATTAGTCTACAACATTACTTAGCATCTAGCATTGGTAACATTTTGGGCTACAAGTTGCTAGTTGGAGAACTGGGCGATAGCACAGTGGTGGGATCACAGTGGCGGCTCTGTGCCGACCTGGGTTCGACCCCTGTGGGGCGTATTAAATCTCCGTGATTTATTTCACGGAGCGAATAAACCAGTGTATCTCGTTGTCTTTAAAATAATGTGTGTGGGTGGGGGGTGTGCACATCTCATATTACTAGGATGGGGCATAAATTGGAATTGTGACTGACTCGATTTATTATATTTGAAAACTGGGATTACAACCTGACTGACAAAGGTGTGGATTGGTGGTGACTGCTGACTGCTAGTCTAAAGTTCCCCACAGAAAAAAGAAAAGGAAAAAATAGAATGCTAGTCTTAGGCTGGCCATAGCCCCACAGAAAAAAGAAAAGGAAAAAATAGAATGCTAGTCTTAGGCTGGCCATAGTGGGAGTAACTTAGCTAGTAACATAACGCACCCCAAGACAAGTTTGCTTATGTGGCAAGTAGTTAATGAGGAGAGAAGTGTTTGTGGTAACATAATATGTTACCATAACATAACGCATCTCAAGGCAAAATGAGTCTACATCTAAATAAATGAAGGCTTGCATGGTACCACACATATGTTACTATCCACTATGAAGGTAGTAACATAGACTAGTAACATATGCATGTTACTAGTCTAAGTTACTTCCCACTATGACCAGCCTAAAGCCAAACACTCATTTGAAAGCATGTCTAAAGACAAGTTGTTAATGCATGTCCACAGCCAAGCTTGCTATTTTCGGGAGATGCAAACTGGCTGGTGCATTTTTTTCGATTTGAGTGCCTAACTAGGCCATTTTCATTAAGGCAAGGAAAACTCCTATTTATGTTGCTACTCTATAATGAAATTCCATCAAGCTGCAGACGCTACCATGTTGTTTGCTGGCATGCTTGGTGACATATCATTACTATCACTAAATATGGATCCAGTAAATCAAAGTGCTAGGTGTCAATTCTTCTATGTGAAATGTGATAGATGCTTTCTTATATTAGTAGCTATAATCTGCTAAGTTTTCTGGACCAATATGAGACCCATTCTTGTCAAAATTCAACACGAGGAACCATTAAATGAATATTTTCTTTTAGAAGACAAAGAGACCCAACATGTTCATTAAATATACTATTCCCAACTCCCAGGTGGTGTTTGAGTTGAAATGCTTTGCTAATGCAGGTCAGTGATGAAGGCGGCGGAATACCAAGAAGTGGCCTCCCTAGAATTTTCACATATCTTTATAGCACTGCAAAGAATCCACCTGATATAGAGGGCCCTAGTGAAGGAGTAACTATGGCTGGTTATGGTTATGGGCTTCCAGTTAGTCGTCTTTATGCTCGATATTTTGGTGGCGACTTGCAAATCATATCAATGGAAGGATACGGTACGCTCATATTTCACTTCATTTGCTGACATTCTCTCAGTATGAATGTTGAACAGTTTATCCATGTTTACCTGAAGTTCCATGTATATCTTTCTGTTTCGGTTATCATGGAGTAAATTACTACTAGTTCCATGTACTATGTATTCATCTAACAACTCTTGCCTTTTTCGTTATATAGGCACCGATGCTTACCTCCACTTGTCACGGTTGGGAGATTCAGAGGAGCCATTGCCTTAGTGACCTCCCAGTTCTGATACAATATCTGTAATTAGGTTGCTCTTGTTTATTGTAATCCCTGTGCTGGCTTGCAAATATTGTTTCAAGGTCCAGCCATCTATAGCTGTTAACTTGCTACCTTCCTATCTACCATGGTTTCATCATTTCAGCTTTGCTGCAGTGTGAGCACAAGCATGTAGCCCCCCTATCTCCACCTCTGTTTTCTAGTGAAATATAGAACGTTTCTGCCTCTGTTGCATAATTTGGCATTGTTCATAAGCACAAATTTCTGCAGTAGATAATTTCAAATGCGCTAGCCCCCAGGTGATCGAAGCTAACATCATACTTTACACGCAGAAAACTGCTCTCTAATTGGCTTCCTTGGGACTAGAAGTCGTATGCTTTACACGCAGCTGTTAATGCCATGCTGTGTTACACTGTTGCTTTGTTTTCATTCAGTGTACCTCGAGGGATTTTGGCTTCCGATGACGCAGCTTTGGTTACTTTTCAGGATACGGGACAATGCTCGCTCACTCGTGTCTCTGGTTGGGAGTAATCCACATGCGGGATGAGGGTAGCAGGACTTGTTCTGTCTAAAAACAAGTATCCACTAAATTAAACTTTTCTGCTAATAGAATGGCAGTGCTCCTATCGGTTTGTCAAAAATGATGCAACTTGTTTCTACGTTCTGTCAGCATGCTATGTATCTGCCTGAGAAGAAAGTCCGTCTACTTGGAAAACTTGAGAATGCACCATGGCATCCCTACATATCAGTCCGACTAGCGTAGAAAAGGATCAAATACAAACCGAAGATCAGTCATATCACGTTGGCGTCTGTACTTTTTGTTCTTACACTATGAATATCCTCGAATTAATTACCGACAATTTCATCGTTGATCTGTGGTGGTGAACCACAGTAGTATCACCCACTTTGCGAATGATATTTAGACGAGGTCACAAAATTGAGCCTCATTTGGTAACAAAGGTTGGGGAAATCGAAAACACTCCCTATAAATAGTTACCTTGGCCACTTACAATCGATTCTTGTGGAAGCTTTCGGAGGAAGTGTTGTGCTTCCTATATTCAGACTGACCTCCATGAGAGCACCTAATTCCGAATCACACACAATGGAAAGAAACTACTACGGGTGACCAGGGGAAATGACTTCTTATACATGCGTGCGGATCGCACCCTAAGTTGCATTTTGTGTATATATGATTTTTAAAGTGAAAGTCATAGATGTAAATCCTGCTATATTTTATGCACTTGTAAATTTTTTTCATACAAATATGACCACTGTATACTTCACAAAAATATAAAAGATTTTGCAAATATAAAACAATAGGTGCACCTATTTATTTTACAGTTCAGAAGTGATCATATTTTTGCAATATATTCTGCAAAGTCAAATGTTTATCATTTGTGCTTTTTTTTCAAATGTACGATGTGCATTTTGCGAAACGGCGCGGACGTATCAACATGCAAAAAATCTGCATTTAGTGTGACCGTCTCGATTTGGATGCAAACTTTTTTCTATCTTTACTACTTAAAAAAAGAATAGCGTTCCCTTTCCTGCCGGCAGAGTGCGTTTTGCCCACTCTTCGTCCAACCTTCCTGTTTTGCAACCTTCCTGCCAATAAATACTTACCAATTATGTGTTTACCAAATAAAATCCTACTATTTTTACACAATCACATTAATATGGGCAGGTAAATCACGAGCTAACGTACTAGAATATTTATACCCCGTTGCAACGCACCGGCAATTATCTAGTCTAAATAAAAAGGCTAATGGAGTGACCACCGTAATTTACGCGTCTAGACTTTTTGTTCCTGTGTGGGAACGATGTTTTCACTAATCTATGTACGACACCGTTATAATCTAGTTCAGCAAAAATAAACTGTATAGATTTTTCCTTGCCTAAAAGTAATTTACATAATTATAATCTAGTTTCATCGATGAAATAAACACTGCATAATTTTCTAAAACTAATATACACCATTATAGTTTGCTCCCACCAAAATAAAGCGGTGCAGTGAAGAAGTGGATATATAATTCCACCATTAAGGTCCAACTTCTCATAAACTTAAGCTTAGATTTGTATTTGTTATACAGTTCGGACCTCCCTCACAATATTCTTTAAATAATAACTGATCTTTTATATTTCTCCCCGTAACAACTTCTAGTTTTTAAACTAGATGTGAGAATATTTAGAACTCAAAACAATCTCACCAGATAACATCCGAGACCCAAAGTCCATGTTGCCATCATAGCCACGGTTGTCGGCACGTCGCAAAGCAGTAAAAAGAAAAAATTGTACGCCCCAGACACCCCCACACCTCTTCGTCGATGAAATCCTAGGGAGTGTCGGAGGCGGCAGCAATGAGCGAGTACGCGGTGCCCAAGATGTCAGTGTGGTAGGACATTGAGAACTACGGCGTCTCGTTGTCCTGAACATGAGCTCTGCCCTAGCAACCGTCAGCTGCACCGGTTCAATCTCCATCTCTCCCCGTACGGGGACACCAGCAGCATTGCCCACCACGCTCTCTTGCGTCTCCCTCAACCACGTCCCCGCTGGTACGAAACCCCTCGCCTTTCTATACCGAACTATTAGAATTAATGAGTCTAGCCTAATAGGTTCTACAATTAATTTCTAAGAAATCCAAAGGCCTACTCATGCGTAGTAAGATAAGATGGGAACCTTTAGTCTCATATTGCTAGTGGAGGTAGAGGAAGACCACCTTATAAAAATGTGTGCTCCACATTTCTCTAAATCAATGTGAAGGAAGTAGAGGAATGCTATATATGTGCAGATATTTTTAATCCAATTTCTAGGTATATATTTCATCCAGCAGTGTACATGATTTTAAAAATATTTTTAAAGATATTTAGGTGTGGTTTTTCTTTTGCGTTTCTAATTTCGAGTTCTCTCATTCGGCATAAACTGTGCATTTTTGTTTTTGTTTTGTCAAAGAAAATAAGGCTTGCTGCCAAGTGGGACGGCAGTTTGCGAGTCCACCTCGACGCCGCCGCCGTCGTCGCGTACCATTAAAAAACCCTCCACGCCCCCACGACCCCCACACCTCCCCGCCGGCGAAATCCTAGGGTGTCGGCGGCGGCGATGGGGGAGTACGCGGTGGCCAAGACGTCGGTGTGGTGGGACATAGAGAACTGCCATGTCCCCCGCGGCTGCGACCCCCACCTCATCGTCCAGAACATGAGCTCCGCCCTCGCCACCGCCGGTTACACCGGCCCCATCTCCATCTCCGCATACGGAGACACCGTCGGCATCGCCCACCACGTACAGCACGCCCTCTCCAGCACCGGCGTCTCCCTCAACCACGTCCCCGCCGGTACGGAATCCCTCCGCCTCCTTACACCCAACCACCACACCCCTGCTCTGCTCCCCAATCTAATCGCTCGTGCGCGTGGTGATCCGTTTACCTCTCGCCAATGCATGTGGATTGCGCAGCTTCGATGTTGGGTATGCTTGGTGGATCTGTCACAATATTTCAGGATAACACTGGAATCTTAGGGTTTGGAAGTTTCCTGTTTCCGGGCGCGTGCTTCGTCTGATGGATCTCAGCTTGTGGATTCTGCTTCTTCTGGCTTTGACGTGGTTGTTGTGGTGCTGGTGATGTGCGTTAGGAAAGGGATCGATTACGGTTTTGGATATTGGACGTTTTGGCTTGTTCGACTCATTGTTGGGTCTTTTTTTTTCATCTGGTGACGGGGCGTGGTGATATTTGTGGTCCTCGGGTTCCATCGTGGATTTTGATGAGTTTGATCTGTACTGTCACATACTCACGCGGGCCTGCGTGTTGTGATGACCGTGGTTGTGTTTGCCCGATATGATCTGGGAAGTTCTAATAGTCGTGTTTTTCTTTTGATTTCTTATAGTAAAGTAGGTTGATTGTTCTCAAGGTGCAGTATTTTGAAATTGTCAGGAATACTTGATACTTGATATATTTGCCTAAAGAAATAGAAAAAGGAGAATGTATAGTTTTTCTGGCTTCTTCTGTTGACCCTGAATTCTTTCTGTGCTCCTGTGAACATA
Source organism: Stipa capillata (assembly GCA_019208055.1). Lineage (NCBI taxonomy): Eukaryota > Viridiplantae > Streptophyta > Magnoliopsida > Poales > Poaceae > Stipa > Stipa capillata. The sequence goes on from JAGXJF010000601.1 coordinate 367,154, forward strand.
AATGGTTAATTTGTGGAAGTTAATTTGTGGGGTTTAAGTCACTTTGTTTGAAGTAGCTAGATATGCAACTAGTTATTACTCCCACCAACACAAATGTCTTTTTAAAACCTTGAAATCCTTGCTATATTTGTAAATACTAAGATTGGGCATTATAAAATGACAGGCATATCTGTAAAAATAATACATTCGTAATATCATAGTTTTATGGTTTTTGCTGATATGTAAAAAGAAAAAAATCATTCATAATTGTATGATATAGACAATGCCAAGTCAAAGACCAGCATTGATTTTAGACTGGATGGACTATATTCCTAACTGATTTGTGTATACCTGAAAAGTATATGTGGTTTCTTTGTAATTCCTAAACTAGATTTTATTAGGATTTTCCTTAAGATTTATCTAGACATCCAAATAAGTAAGGGTTGACTACGAGCATGTGTGGTACATGTGAATGAGAATAAGATAGTGTTTACTATTATGAGTGGTAGTGAAAGCTGAGTTCTTTATTAAAAAGTAATGAGTGAGTTTTTATGATTAGTTATCATTGCCATCTTTCAGTTCCGCAGATATATGATTCCTTCTGCTTTGAAGAGCGAACCTGAATTGCCACTATAGGTTCGCATCTCAGATATTCTTCTGGCAGCTGGCCATTAGACATGGCAAAAGCTGTGGTGCTGATTGTATTGTATTTCCAGTTACATGTCTTCCATATCATACATATAAGCACATCTTGTCATGTTTTCTTATTGTTTCCTAACTATTGCAGGAATTAAAGATGCAAGTGATAAGAAGATCTTGGTTGACATGCTGTTCTGGGCTATTGACAACCCTCCGCCAGCTAATTATCTGCTAATCTCTGGTGATCGGGATTTCTCTAATGCCCTTCATAAGCTTAAGATGAGGCGATACAATATTTTATTAGCACAACCTCCAAATGTGTCTCAAACACTAACTGCTGCAGCAAAGAGTGTTTGGCTCTGGAAAAGCCTTGTGGCTGGAGAACCACCATTAGCACAGTCACCATACATAAGCAGCATAGCAAGTGGCAATATGGATGATATGGATATGTCGAAGAACATAGTTTCAAATTCTTCAGATGTGACTCCACATAACAACCCTTCAGTGCAGAAAACTTTTCATTGTGATCATCAAAATGGTGGTAATGGAAAGGTAGATAAGCAATATAAAGTTAAGCAACCTCGAAAAAACCAGACAGACAATGTACCTAAACCAGCAAACAAAAAGGAAAATTCAGTTGATGGAGTTGCTGATAATTCTAAAGGAAGCACCGCCAACCAGCCAAGTCAACCTTCTACACCATCATCAACTTCATCATCAAGTTCCGAATCGCAGGATGGGGCAAAGGTGAACCAGACAAGTACACCAAAAATTCCACCCTTTTCCCTGTCTAAAAGGCCTGCAAAATCCTCTCATTCCCATCAAAAGAGTGCTCCCCACGACTATTTCAGTAGTAAGAAGTCTGGTGTGTCAACTGAATCTGCATCGAAAAATGGTGCTCCTGATTTTGGCGTTGGTGGTGGCCATTATCATCCAAAACACCAGAACCAATCCCCTCAGCCGCCAAAACCCCATAATCCAGTGACTCCTCGTCCTCACAGTGGATCTGCCAATTCTCACTCATCAAATTCACATAGAAGCAACTCATGTCCACCACAAGCTGGGCATAATGGCGTTCCTACTGCACCGTTGCAGTCCTGGCCAAGCGCGCCTCCTCCCTATCATGCCCCGCCAATTAATTATCCTGATATGAGTCGGCTGAATATTTCTGGATACCCTATAGGAGGTCATGACAACCAAGGTTTTAACATGAACTACCATCCAAACCATTCTGGTGCCGTTCCACCTGCTTACAATACTTATAGTTACGGACCTCCAACTCCACCTAATGTATCCAGCAACGTGCAAAATCCTGGACAATGGGGAGTCAATCCTGCATGTCCACAGCCGTCTTCTGACTCTCAAAGTCTTATAAGTAATATCTTAGGTGCTTTAAAAGTATTGAAGACCGAGAAGCTTCCACCAACAGAACAGTATATATCAGATTGCATACGTTATGGAGGTGTTAATCTACCAAATTTTGATGTTAAGAAGGCTCTTGAACTTGCCGTTCAGCATCAAGCTGTTGTCACGAAAAAGTTAGGACCTATGTCATTCTTTCTGGGGAAAAATGAAAATCTCTGGAATTGTGTGAATATAATGGATACCAATGCAAAATACCCAAAAGAGACGCTAGATGCTGTTCATAGGTACATATCTTCTGCCCCTGGTTATTCTGCGATAAAGAATTCTCGATCCAGGTAAGGCCTGATACTAGCAATATGTGTTAACTATTTCTGTATTTTTCTTGAATGTCGTTACAATATTGCAATTTTTATTTGTTTGTAGGTATGAAGCTGCAACTCTCTTAAAGAAAACATGCTTGAAATGTCTTGCCCTTGGTGAAGTTCTTCGGGTTTCGTATATCATAACCGATAAAATAAAGTGGTTTGTTCCCCACTCTTCTGGCTGGCAGCCATTGTCATTGAACATAATTGTGGTTGGTGCTACTACAGATGCTGGTGGAAAATCTTAGCCTTGGTACACTTTGCTGCTCATACTGGATGGACAGTTTGAGCTCTGGTAGTTGGTACAAACTGTTTCTTTGAGGGCTATGCTCTGGTGAAGTTATATCTAGTATGGTGACTCATCTACATTTTGCCAATAGTTTCTTTTAAACATGACATCGCAAGTAGTTTAAACTCAGAATGTCTTAGTGGGAATCAAGCTGCCATTATGCTACTGGTTTTATTCCTAGTACTCCTTTCTAATGGAAGCAGCTCAGGTTGCGGTTATGGTTACGAGAATGATACCTCTGTTTGTAAGTTGGTTTTGCAATTGAAGACATAAAGGGATACAGAAGGGTTATGATCTTTTTTGTTCAGGCAGTATATCAGAGCCTGATATTGGAGGTTATGATCTACTCTCAGTTTCCCAGTTGGCCTAAAAGGCATACTTGAGACATCAGGAGTTAATTTCGAGCAAATCTGCCATAGTGACTGCAGAAGCTGCTGCCTTTTATGTTCAACGAAGTACCAACGTTGCAAATCCTCACCCGTAAGTCTTAACACACATGGATGGATGGATCATGTGGTGTTCAATGGCTCTTGGTGGTTCGATTAGTTGATTTTTTCTTGTACTTGAAACTTATTTAAGGCTACCTTCACTGTGGCTCCTGGCAATAGTCTGAAATGCATTCGAACTGCATTCAGCATAGTAACTGCCGTGCCAGGGTGCCAAGGTTGCCTCCGAACTTGTCATGCTGTGTTGGTTTGGTGCTTGCCTTGGCTGCAAGGCTTTCTTTTGTTGGCTTCCCCTGTTAAGGAAGGTTGGGAATTAGCTGGTGCTTTTTCCACATATCGTTGTTCACCCAGATGGTGTGATGCGTCTTGTAACCAGAACAGTTATCTTCTCACTGTATTGTGTTACTTGTAAATTCTCTTTAGTAGTTGTTGCGTCTGCTATATGCTTGAATATCATATGATCATGTTGATGTTGTGTGTTGTAACATGTGATAATTGGCACTCTGCATACTTTGACCGACGATACGACAGACATTTCAGGGAATGAATTCTTGCTACGCGTGTTGAGGCCTGTGGCCGCCTGAGTTACTGACTTGTTTAATCAGGTCCATGTATTAATCAAGACACGCGAACAATTCTGGAGGCTTGTGTTTTCATATATATCAATTGGCACATTCCATGCAACTGTACAGCTCAAGCAAATATCAAAAACTTGTACGGAGTAGTTTTATGAAACCATCAATCACTGGGCAAGAGGTTTTTTTCCCCCCTCAAAACCGGAGGCAAATTAGCCTCAATCTATTAAGATCTTTGAGTGACGGCAGCAATTTTTTAAGCCGAGAAGAGTTGCCAAGAGGGGTTTTGAGTTTCGACGGTAGATTAGATACGAAATTATGACCTTTTATAACGATCATGTAATGACGTAAAGATATATTACATGACAGCAAATATCATGGATCTAAATGGCTTCAATGTGACAATTTTTATGATTATACCTGAGTTGCTAGCGTTCCCCCTCGCTCAGGCCCATTGCAAGGGAAGCGAAAACCTAGATTTGCGAAGATTTTCCTGCCACGTGGTAGACTAATTTCCGCCTTTAACCAAGACCGTACTATGGCACTGCTTTTTGTAAACCTGTTGTTGACAAGGTGTTCACTACAATAAGGTGGTGTTTGGTTGGGCTTTTCAGCAGCTTTTCACTTAAAAAAGCTGCAGCCCAACCAAACGGCCAGCTTTTTAGCAGTTTTTGTCAACGGTAGCTGTGGGCTTTACAGTACAAATTTAGCTGTTTAAAAAAGTTGCCTTCTACCAGTTTTTTGCAATGTGCTGAAACTTCAGTGCTCATTTTTCAAAATGCTATAGATGGTTTGGATCAACCAAAAGCCATATGTTCACTTTCTCACAGTCACAACAGCTTTTCCAGACAGCCAGTCAACAGCAGCTTTGTCAACAGCCACAGTCCAACCAAACAGTCCCTAAAGGCTGCCCAGGAAGCAAATATATGAACCCGTTTTCTGTTTGATCAATTAGTACTAAATAAACTGAAAGGCCTTCAAAAGAATATTCAATCAGTGAAACTCCTTAGCACATGTACAGAGACAACACCTGACATGCTCGGAAATCACAAATAGTGATTGGTGCTTTTATTCAACAAGCGATTGTTTTATATCTGTACAATATAACACGAAATTAGTGGGGTCTTACCCCGCTGTTTTCCCTGAAATTCTCCTCTTCTCGCTTATATGGACAGAGTACAATGGCCTTCCACTATGGAAGAAAAGGGTTCTGAGAGGAACAAACTTCCTTTTGCCGCTTGTATGCCCTTTCATAAAACCAAAATTAATTTCTTAATCAGCTGTAAGAATGTGATCTTGTTAAAGAACATGGAAAACGTGAAGTCTAGGTTACCTTGAAGCGCTGTATGAACCAAATGAAACCGCTGCACTAATTATGAGTAGAAAGGGCGCTTTAACGAATATCTTATTTGATCGTCCGTATCCCGTTGGAACACCAGACCTCGTTACATGCACTGCATTGCATGCATGATCCATCTCATTAGCTACAAAGGTGGAGGAAAACATTGTGCATTTATGAAATCGACTTTACCTTCCATCCTACTCCCAGATCTTTTTCCTGCAAATGGCAATGAACAAATCATAATCCCATCAGTGAAACTGATATCAAACTAGGCGCCCACTGGTAAAGGAAAAGCATGGGTTAATTATCTGAGTAACATACCATCCTTCAAACAAGAATATGCTTCTGATATCTGCAAACACAAACATAAATCATTATAGATTACCAGAAGAATAAACAAATTCAGAAATTGTATTGCAATGCTCATATGGCAAACCAAATTCAGATTCACCAACTGGAAAAGTATGAGTATAACTACGGCACTGGGCTCAAACATGGATAAATTTTCTTCAGTGCTCCGTATGCCATATATATGTCCATAAGTTAAACAAGCATTCTAAAGCTCAGGAAGTACATTAATATCACATCTATGCTCGTTTTGAAATCAAACATTTAATCGTGTCATGGTAAAGCTAAGAGAATGCCCGTGTTAACTAGCATTCGTGCCTGAATTACGCCATGAAAAACGGGACATGGCAAGAACAAACATCATGATGCCAACAAATTCTTCACCACACTCATTAATTTGTACCTGACCTGCTTGAATTTTGACTCGGCTTGAGGCTTCTGTTGCGTCGGGACACGATCGGGATGGGACTCCATCACCATTCTCCTATACGCAGCCTTAACCTGCATCAAAAGATGAGGAGTAGAAACTCAGAACTCGCAGATTGGCACACCTGCTGCGCCAAAATCCACGAGAAATCGCTCAGAGATTGCGCCATCGGAGCACGAACTAGCCAACCATGGATAGATTAACACCAGGATGAGATGAATCGGGGATCAGTGAGCGAGAGGAGGGGGAATTGGGGAGATAGATACGTACCTCGGAAGGGGACGGGCGGGAGTAAGGAGGGAAGCCCAGGAGCTCCATGGCCTCGCTGCTTCTCATCTCTCTCTCCCTCCCCTTCCTTCCGCCGGACTAACTGCGGCGGCGGCGACGGCGACGGCGACGGCGGGGCGGCTGGTCAGGTTGGTCGTGGCAGGCGCAGCGCACAAGTGGAACAAGCAGCGGGAGCAGCTCCACGTATTAGCTACGTGCGGCTTCCTCGGTGGCAGTTTCTGAACCGTCAGATCTTGCTCTTGCCAATCGCACGGTCGATGCACGCTCTCCGCGCCGTCACCGAGCGATGCGTGCTCATATTGATATCGCCGCAGCCGAGAGGCCCAAGCGCCCGCGCAGCGATAAACTCGAACACTTCGCCGCCGCGGCAAGCCAAGCCAAGCGAACCGCCGATGCGGGCGCGCGGGGGCGCCTCGGCCGTGCGGCCGGAGCACCTGGCCGCGCACGCTCGCCTCGTGAAGTCGGCGCACGCGGACGCGTTCGTCGCCACCACCGTCATGCGCGCCTACCTCCGCGCCTCCCTCCCGCTGCAGTCCCTGCTCCTCCTCGGCGCACTCCTCCCGCGCGCGCCCCGCCTCCTCGCCAACTCCTTCTCCCTCTCCCTCGCCCTCCAGGCCTCCGCCGCCGCCTCAGCCGTCGCAGCAATCCCCTCCCCTGCTGCACCCCTGCCACTGGGCGCCTCCCTCCACGCGCGCGCGCTCAAGTCCGGCTTCGCCGCCGCCGACCTCTTCGTCCGCACCGCGCTCGTCGAGATGTACGCCAAGGCGGGGCGTGCGGAGCTCGCGCGCGCCGCATTCGACGAGGCGCCCCGCCGGGACGTGTTCCTCTGCAACGTCATGCTCGCGGCCTACGTGGCGCGCGGGGAGGCGGCGGAGGCGAGGAAGGTGTTCGATGGAATGCCGGAGAGGGACCTGGTGTCCTGGAACACGATGCTCCACGGGTACGCGGTCAGAGGGGAGGTCGGCATGGCGAGGGAGATATTCGATGGGACGAGGGAGAGGGACGCCTTCTCATGGAGCTCGATGATCTCGGCGTACGCCAAGGGACGGCGGTCCAAGGATGCGCTGGAGCTGTGGCGGGAGATGCACGCAGCACGTGTCACGCCAGACTGCATCACCATGGTGAGCATGCTCTCGGCGTGCAGCGACATGGGAGCATTGGCCATTGGCGCAGAGATACACCAGTTTGTGGAGAGCAACAGGGTTGAGGTTGACGTGAAGCTCGGGACTGCTCTTGTAGACATGTATGCCAAGTGTGGTGACATAGAGAATTCGCTGAGCGTGTTCCACGCCATGCCGACAAAGGACGTACTTACCTGGAGCTCAATGATTATTGGGCTGGCCAATCATGGACTTGGCCATGATGCTCTCAATTTGTTCTCGGAGATGATATTGGAAGGGCTGAAACCAAATGAGATCACTTTCATCGGGGTTCTTATAGCGTGTACTCATGTTGGTCTTGTGACTGACGGCAAGAAGTATTTCAGCTCAATGAGTGAAGTTCATGGTATAGTGCCGAGGATTGAGCACTATGGATGCATGGTCGATCTTTTGGGGCGTGCAGGCCATGTTGATGAGGCAATACAGCTTATCAGGAGCATGCCATGCGAGCCAGATGCAGTTATTTGGAGAGCACTTCTTGGGGCCTGTCGCATCCATAAGAACGTAGAGATTGCAGAGGAAGCTATGTCCAAATTGAGAGTGTTGGATCCTCTTGGTGATGGACACTATGTGTTACTGTCAAACATATATGCACAAGCAAACTCCTGGGAAGGTGTTGCAGAAATGAGAAAGACGATTAAGAGGGAGAACATTCAGAGGGTTCCTGGAAGAAGCTCAATCGAATGGGAGAACACAGTTCATGAGTTTGTTTCTGGTGATAGATCGCATCCGAGGTTTGAGGAGATTTACAAAATGTTGGAAGACATGATGGACCGGTTAAGACAAGCTGGATATAGGCCAATGACAAGCTTGGTATTGCAAGATATTGATGAGCAATCTAAGAAGCGCACATTGGCTGAACATAGTGAGAAGCTAGCTATTGCTTTTGGGCTGCTGACTACCCCTGCGAGGTCAACTCTTCGAATAACAAAGAATCTCAGAGCTTGTGAAGATTGCCATTCAGCTATTAAGCTTATATCCTTGGTATATGGTCGTAAGTTGATTGTTAGAGACCGGAAACCGTTTTCATCATTTCAGCGAAGGGCAGTGCTCATGTAAGGATTACTGGTGAAATTACAAGCTTGTACGGGAACAACTTCTTGGTGCAGCAGTTGTTTGTTCATATCCTGCAAGTAATCTCAAGTTTAAGATCACTAGAATTCTTTTAGTTGAACTTGAGCATGCACCTGAAAGAACTGCACAGAAAAACAAACTCCTATCGCATATATTCTTTCGAAGTCATGAAAGTCATTTAGGAGCTGCAGAAGCAGGACAGAAGCTTACATTCCAGTACATAACTTCAGAAGAGAAACAGAGATCAGGTAACTCTTATATGTACACTTCAATTGTTTACATCATGTTTCATACATAATCAGTAGCAAATTTGCCCAAGGAAAAGTATTAGTCCAAAGTCAAATTCAGATCATAAAGTATCCAAGATAACAACTAGGTCATTTTTGGATGGCCAATATACTCCTTTCACATAATTGAATTGTCTAACTTTATATTTACAAAGTTTTTTTACAAAACTGTGTCACACATGGTAGCTAGTGGGTCCTCTTGTTAAAAAAAAGGGGCCCTTTTATCAGAAGCTACTGTTGTACCGATAAAGCTCTTGTCTCATAGAATCCTTCTTCAAATGTTGCTGACTTTTGCATACACCCAAGTCATCTGAGAGTGTTGCACACAACTGCAGCATAAAAAAAATGCCATACACTATGAATTACATATCTGGAGTTTGTGCTGTAAGTGAATGCTCAAGGAAAATACAAATGATTTGAAACACAGGCTCAGCAAGGGAGGAAGCAATACCTGTCTGTACAGGGAGCAGTCTCCTGATGACCTTTTAAGCTCAACAACATAAAGAGATTCATTAATCTCAAACACCTGGAATCACGAGTACAACAATGTTAATAAGCAGTAATGTCTAATAGAAACACATTGCACACCATGAAATGGTAGCTGTATTGAATTGTTTTTAACTTTGAATCTTTGATATGATAGAAGTACCTCAGCAGAAATCAACAACGATCCATATCCCCTTGGATTTGCAGGTCCCTTGCAATCTTGGATCACTTTTAGCTGTAGCAAATGATTAAATTGTCAACATCATCCGTTCGAAAAGAAGTTTCAACGTTCAAATAACAACAATAAGTTTCAACGTTCAACATCATGCGGTTCACATGAGTAGAGCAGGTCTAGTACATAGTCCATAGACACATCTGAGGTCACTAACCTTGCCATTGTTCTTCTGAACCTGGAAGCCCATTTTTGTGACATTGCTCTCAATCTTCTCAAATAGATAAGTAGGGGAATAATTTGATGCAAATCTGATTTTCCTTTCTGAAACATCCTGCAATGAAGTCACGTATCTGAATTTAGTGAAAGGTCACTACTAAAATGAAGGACATTTATCATCTCCATAGTATTGACATAGCAAATGACCAGTAAGAATATGTACATAAATAGGACAATGATTCGTGGATTTTGCCAATGACTGGTTCCTGGCAGCTATTGTTTCTTACATTGTTCAACAGTTTTGTTGTTTGCCGTCCTTATGATCTCACGTGTGACCCTTCCAAGTTAGGTCTTATTGGATGTGGGGGGTTGGAATAGAATCTAGCTTAGGCCCTTAGTAGCAATTGTGAGGAAGTAAAATGTGCACATATACACACTAACAAATGAGATGAAGAAACAAAGATTGGACTCACCTCTTTCTCAAAAAATCCAGATAAATCAAGGCATGAGGACATCCCAATGAGTTGAAAAGCATTGATTTGGTTGATTGCGGGTTTGTCTTGAATGTCATTGTGCTTCAGAAAATTCAGGTGAAGTTCAGTCTTTGCCACTCAGTTAAATACATGGGATTATACAGCAAACAGCAGTGCAAGTCACATAGGCTACCTCAGTCATATGTGGGTTGTCATCACCAATGTTGTTATCGTCATCATCATAAAAAGGCACAGCTGGAGCATAACCTTGACTGAACCAATCATGTGCCCTTATTCCATCCATACCAAATCGGGTAATTGGGTTAGGATCCAGGATTTTTCGCAGTATATCTTGGGCGCCTGGCGAAAGCCATTTAGGAATATGAGCATCCCCCTTCAGAATCTGGGAATAATATCATAGTGTGAGATATGGCTGCAGCAAATAGACGAATTTTGCTAATGCAAGCCTTGATTCCTTGCTTTATACCTTCTGATAAAGGACAACCATATTCTGGTCATCAAATGGAAGATTCCCTGTAAGCATTACATACAGGATAACACCACAGGACCATATGTCAGACAAGGAACCATCATAACCTCTGTTGAGAAGGACCTACATATACCATTGTCAGAAATTCCATCTTCCATGTGCACTGTGCAGGAGAATCATGAAGCGATAGTAGGTTCAGACATAGCAAAGAATGTTTAATCCGTACCTCAGGGGCTATGTAGTTAGGGCTGCCACATGTGGTATGCAGTAATCCATCTTTCTGAAAATGGGGCTTCATTTTAGAGACCAGGGAAATTGTTCAGCTTGATTTGACGTAAAAGAAAATGCCATACCCGTTGATGCTGTGGAAATGCACTTAGTCCGAAATCAGAAACCTTTATGTTTCCTTTTGCATCAACAAGGACATTCTCTGGCTACAGAAATGTGCAGAAGAATAACAGGTCTTAGTCATGTATTCCATTTGGATCATTGCTCTCATTCTTTGGTACCAAAAGGCGACATCTCAAAAAAGATGAGTAGAGATTAGTCCCGTGTAGTTACCTTAAGGTCCCTATGATAAACTCCCTTGTCATGGCAATAGCTTACAGCATCCATTAGCTGCTGGAACAGTTTCCTTCCTTCTTTCTCAGACAACTTGCCCTTTAACGCCTATCACGCATCGAAGGGGTGTTAGAGATGCATGTGAAAGCCTTATAAAACTAGTAGTTTGCTTAATTAGTTCCTGAAGCATGCATAGTTCATTGAAGCACAAGGAGCAGAATCCTTACGATTTTGTCAAATAGCTCCCCTCCATTTACATACTCAAGGACCATGTATATCTTGGTCTTGCTTGCTGAAACCTGCAGAAGAACAAAAGAACGGTGAAACCCAGTCCGGCTGGCCAAGTACAATGTGAAAATAGCTGACAATTCCATGTTCTCATGAAATTTTAGGTTTCAGGGAATCAAATTTTCAATGGAGGAAGATGGAGCTCAGCTTCTTGGCTGGTATTGCATCTCCTACTGAATGCAGTTTTACCATTAATGGATAGTTTGGAGAGGGAAGCAATACTTCCTTCAGCGTTCAGGCGTCACTTTCCAATCTTTCTGATCGCAGGAAGCAAGCCTAACATGGATATATTAGTCGGTGAACCTAACATTCAAAAGAAATGGTCTCCCTGTAAAATATTCTCGAAACTTATTCCCCATACAAAAATATCATGTCGCTTGTTTGGCAGTTTCTCTCTGCATTGCATCTGCAGACATGTTAGGTAGTGGGCTCACGCCGTGTAGCCTTTTGTGCTTTGTTTGCCTTGCAGGACCAGAAGTTGCCTGAAATGCATAAACGATAACACGGTGCACCCAATTATTAGTTTTTTTTGGAGCATCCATTTGGTGGCTTCCGGACTGGTTCAGTTATTGTTAACCAGGCATCCGTCATCGTCAGGACATGCACGTCGCGATCTCATCATTGTCGCCGCAGTGGGCCAACAGCGGCCATCGGATCCTAAGATTTGACGGCTCAGATGGCACACGAACCTCATTGCCTCGGTCAATTCTGAATATCTTTCCTTTTTTAGCGTGACAATTCTGAATATCTGATGATCTCAACTATAATAACAACCAATGGGCGATTTTTTTAAAAAGAACACCCAATGGGCAATGGCCGTCAGCAGATTTGCAGGGTTCGATGTGACAACCCGGAGCTTTGTTTTCGTTTGCACACGCCAGTGCTGGATGTTAGCCAATCCGAGGCGTCGCCCGAGTAAGATACTCCAAGAAACACAAGGGCAAAAAAAATAATGTTGGATGTAACACGAGGCGGGTGGGGGCTCTTGCCCTTTCCTGCTTTTGGTTGGGCAGAAAATTCAGTCATCTCGGGTGTTCATTTGTTTATGCCGATGTCGCAGTCAAGAAAAGGAAAGAACTTCTTAACTACTACCCATATGGGAGTTATTCAAAGAGGACTTAGCTGCAGAGTGAATTTTCTTTGTCGCCGCAGCATTTTTTTAACTAATTAGCCCCAACTTAGAAGTTCACACAAGAAAAGATAAGCAAGTGTTTGCGTATCCTCGTAAAAAGAAAAAGTTTATACGGCAACTCCAATGGCATAGTAGCTGTGATCAGCTGATCACGCAATTAGCAATTAGTAGTACTCATTTACTTGTACCCAACCACCCATGACGCTTTCAGCGGTTCAGCCTTCCTCTCGATCCCCAAGAACATTTCAACAGCAAGAACACGCGCAAACCAGGACAAGAACAACGAATTTACCGAACAATCTGCGGAGAAGTTGGAGGAAGAGGATGCGAACTTATAATTTTACCTCGTACAGCCGGACGACGTTTGGATGCTTGAGCAGCTTCAGCGTCGCGATCTCCCTCTTTATCTGCACCATGGCGACCACGGCGAAGCCGTCCCCCATTTCAGCGAACACAAGAGCAAGGAAAGCAAAGAAATTGGAAGGAAGGAATCAGTCGATCGGACGGGCGGACGGGCACGGGGCGCGCACCTGCTCGTCGATCTTCATGGCGAGGATGCGCTGGCGGTCGAGGATCTTGATGGCGTAGGCGCGGCCGTCGTCGGCGTGCCGCGCCAGCCTCACCTTGCCGAAGTGCCCTTCACCCAGCGTCCGCCCCATCTCGTATTTCCCCATCCGCATTGCTCCCTCGGACGCCGCCATCGTGCCGGAGAACGGGATGCGCCGGTGCGCGCGCGGCACGGGCGCCGGTTCGCCGGCCGGCGAGCGCGTCTCGGCGGGTGGAAGGGTCAGGACTCGCTCGAGAGCGCGCGCGCGCGCGTGCGTGCGTGGTGGACTAGAGGTTGCGAAGGAACGTTAGGTGGGGAGCTGCGAGGGCGCGGGTTTATATTGGAAGTTGGCGGTGTCTCCTTGCTCGGGTGCATCTCGGAAGGGGGACGGTGACCGGTCCTGGACTTAACCTTAATAACTTGTTTTTATCAAGTTATCATTCATTTATTTTCGAGAAAGATCAAGTTATTATTTTCTTCCTTCGTTTTCATGTTCCATGAATCATGAGGAGCCAGGTTAGGTCACATCGGTTAATGAGTGTGTGTTCCGTTTCTTATCCTGATGATGATCTGGAGAGGCAGTATTTGCTTGAGTCATTTCTCTTCCATTATAAAGAAAGGTATTTGATTGAATTATATTTGTACAAGGATGAAGAAGAAAAGTCGGAGTTTGCTCTTTCAATTCTACTGCGAGATTGGTGGTTTTTCTTTGGTGTGTTACTTTCGTTAGTTTTCTATTCTGTCAAACCGTTCATTAGGAAGTTTGTATGTACGAATTGACTATCTTTTAGCTTCTCAAAAAGAAAATCAGAACACGCAGAAGACTTGCATCATTGCATCGAAAAGAAGAGAATATATTACAACAATTATGCGTCTTTTTAAAAAGGAGAAGAAAAGCAGTTATGTGTCTCTCGGCCACTTCTCAATTATGAAAGGCCATTCATTTGTCTTGTTCTCAATCAAAAGGCGTATTAATGTTTTTCTATCTAGATCCAAAGGTTAACCAATGATTGCCAACGGCGATATCTTGCGTGCTTAGTTGCTAGTTTTGCGGATGAAAGTGTGTTCGTAAATGAAGCTCCAAAAACATACAGCACACATGCAACAACTAGTCAAAATATTCTTTACGACCTCCTCCAGACTGTTAGCTCCAGGTACAGCGCATGACATAGAACCTATATCAACTAACCAAATTAACTAACTTCCTTCACGTCACTGATCCAGATAAAAAGAAACCGATCACTGCGTACGATACAAGTAAAGACTACTTGTCCATATGTGTGAGCGATCGCTACATCCGTTCAATTAATTCAATTCGTTCGTCCTTCAATTGGCATGTTGAGAGCGACTCGAGAACGCGCGGAGGCCTTGCGTTCTCTGCTGGCGGTCACGCCGGCCGGTCGCCGTCGATCCGTCGATATTTAAATCAGGCCCTCACAATGCTCCAACTTGGATTGGTACTAAAACATGCCACATAGGCAAGAAGATGATGTGACGGGATAATTAAGAAGAAGAGAGATAGTTTTGGTGTCTTCAGAAAAAACCGATACTAAGCGTACGGACCTATGCAAAACGCTTATGTGGCATTTATATATTGAAAAGTTTAGTTGCTAAACAATTAAATGAAGAAAGTTTAGCTACAAAAAGCTAAGCACCTATGTATTGGGGAATTTAGTTGCTAAGCCCCTTTCATATACTTAGCACATCATCTAAGCACCTATGCATTGGGAGAGGTCTCAGAATAGCGATCCGGTGGGTGGGTGACGGTGACCCCGGCCGCTGCGTCCAGCGCGCGCGCGGCTTTCTGTGACCGGCAAGGGCGCAGGGGGCGCGCGGGGACTGCGGACAACACCGCGTCGTCCCGTCCCGTGCGCGCGCGCTCCTTTCCCCGGAGATTCGGGTTGACGAGGTAGCGCAGCGAACCGGTGCGCGAGCGCGTGCGGCTACTACGCGGAACACGCTGCCGGCATCGGTGCGTGCGCTGACCAGTGCGCCTCCGTAGCCAATAGCTAGTATACGTTCGTTCCCGGCTGCTCCCCAGATCACCGCCACGAACCGCATAGGAGCACTGGAGCAGGAGATGTTGCATGCGTTTGTGGCGAAAATGCTGGCGGGATCGGGGAATCTGGGACCGGTTAACAAAATTGTGTACTCCTGCGCGCGCGTAGACGTATCGTCTCCCTTCCGTTTAAAAAATGTGGCAGGCTCGCAGAACGAACGGACGGCGCCGAAGGCTGCGCGGCCTCGCTGCTGGCGCTACACGCAGATGTGAGCGATATCGGCCTGGTGTGCCACGAACTGGGGATACGTGCCACGCGGCGGCGGACGGCGGTGACACCGGCGGATGCATGCGCGACTTCTGGGTTAATCTGCATGTGTCCGGCCGCCTGGTATGCTAGTTCACGTGCATCCCCGATCTCAACACTGCAAATTCAGCCGCATGGGTGGTCATGCAATGCGCCTAACCTTCTGCATTGAAGATACTAGTGCATAAACATATATTAGTAGTAATAGTTCGGTTTGTTCTCTCGGACGGGCCATAACGCATAGATCGAAACTCCAGATCTGGTGGCGCACACGAACCACGCGGCTCTCGTGGGTGCACGTGAGGCACATGCAAAACCCAAGCACAGGAGTCTTCGAGTGCCGAAGCCTGTCGGGACTGTACCCTCCGAACAGGAACCACGAGCAGGCACCGTGCCTGGGCGTGAGTTCCCAACACCACCGCATCGGCTTTGCCAGCCCCATATATCTGCATCAGCGCCGGCGTCGGAATCCGGGAGAACCGAGGTTGCCTGCCTCTCGGCAGACGGACCGCGCGAGGGTTGTGGGCCTCCCAGTCTCCCACTCGCAACAGCACTAAAATATACTCTATTTTTATTTTATTTTTATCTACTCTATTTTTATTTTTATTTTTTTATAAAAATTTAAAATATAAATTTATAATTTATAAATATTTCTAATTTCATAATAGAATTTTCGAAAAAATATTTTATATAAAGTATTAATGTATATCAATAAAATGTTCAGCCACATATAAAAATTGTTCTGATAGATAAAATTATTTGATAAAAAAATTAATTAAAATATTTTCCACTATCTGTAAAAAAAAATCTAATTTACAAAAAATGTCCATCTAACTCGTGAAAAATATTTCATATTCCACGGAAGAACATGATGAACTTACTTGTGTTAATTTTAGAAAATAGCATAATATCATTTACGAAGCATGCTTCACAATATATATATATATATATAATTTTTATAATAGAACTCTTAGAAAACATTTTGTATAAAAGACTTTGAAATACATTTTGTCGTCCATGAAAAATGTTTATAGATATTAAAAAAAACTGCTTTTGCACTTGAACGCAAGACTGTGGCTTGCCACTTCGATGACCAAGAGATCAGCGAGTTGCCAAGGTAGATGCAGAACCCTGATATGGATCATCGAGTGTCGGGGTAACCGGCCCAATCAGCATGCTAGTATGCCACAAAATCCATCGTCGGTGAGCGGTGAATGTGGAGACCCGGCGTTGCTTGTGCCCTTGATGTACCGGAGCACACGCTTCATCATTGCCAAATGAACATCGCGGGGATCATGCATGTGGAGACATAATTCGTGCACCGAGAAGGCAATCTTCGAACGTGTTAGTGTGAGATGTTGCAGCGTGCCTGCAATGCTTCGATACATGCGTGCCGCTGGACGATGAGACTTTTGGCTTGGTGTCTTCCGGCGTGAGCGACGGCGTGCAATTGGACATGCATGCGCACTCTAAGATTTCGCCGATGTACTTCTCCTGCGACAGAAAAAAAATCCAGCGGTGGCGCGTTGGACCTGTAGCCTGAGGAAGTAGCTGAGAGGACCCATGTCCTTCATGGCGAACTCGGAGTGGAGTGTGCCGATGATTAGCCAGAGAAGCTTGTCGGTGCTGGACGGACGATATCGTCGACGTATAGTAAAAGGTAGGCGAGGTCGGGGCCACGGCGAAGAACGAAAAGAGAAGTATATGACTCTGTAGTGGTGAAGCCAACGCCAGTGATGAACGTGGCGAAGCGGGTGTATACCACGCGCGAGGGCCTGTTTCAATCCATACAAAGATTTGGAAAGCAAACAGACGTCGTTCAAGCGATCCTTGTCGACGAAACCGGCGGGTTGCTGGCAGTAGACTTGTTTGGTGAGTGTGCCATGGAGGTACGATCGACGTCGAGCTGGTGCGCTGGCCACCGACGAGAAGCTGCGATTGACAGGACTTTGCGCCGCTGGGAGAATCCTCGCACAACCCAGTGGGCCTCGTACCGTTCCAGCGTGCCATCCGGGTTGAGCTTTTGGCGAGAGACCCATTTTCTTGAGACGACATGCGCACCGCGAGGCCGTGGCACCCATGTCCATGTCTGCTTCAGCTGCAAGGCGTCGAATTCCTCACGCGTAGTAGCCAACCAGTTGGGGTCTTTGAGGGCGGCACGGACGGACGACGGTAGTGGCGAGATGGCGACGGTGCTGGCGATGTGGGCATACCGCGGATTCGGCATGTGGATGCCAAGCCACGCACACGCTGTAGTGGCGTGACGATGCAGGAAGGAGAGCCCGCATGCGACGCGCCCAAAGTCGTTGTGGGAGGACAAGCCACACGCGGCCGGCGCAGGCGGGACGTGGACGCGAGGCGCAGACAAGGATGGCGCGCGAGCCCATGTGGACGTAGAGGGCGAGCCGCGTGATGGGGATGGCGAGCCCGATGACGACGTAAAGGGCGAGCCGCGCGAGGCGTGGGCAAGCGGGGCAGGCGGGGGCGGCGTAGGAACCGGATCGATCGGTGCTGGCGTGGCACGAGTAGCTGGTGCAAGTTAGCCGAGAAAAACAAACCTAGCGGAGCGAGCTTGTGGCCGCTAGAAGACCCTGAGGTGATCGTAGGTTGGGGTTGTGCCCAGGAGATGTTCATCCAGTGTAGAGGAGCTGATGGCGTGACAAGGACGAAGGTTGACGAGGTGCGCGGCAGTGGCCAGTTCCTCCGCCCAAAATCGCGCCGGCATGGATGCGTGGAACAGCAGGGTTTGGAGGCTATCGTTGAGCGTGCGTAGGATCCGGTCGGCCTTGCTGTTCTGCTGCGACGTGTATGGACACGAGAGCCGAAGGACGATGCCGTGAGCCGAGAGGAAGGATCCAGCCGCGGCGCTGTCAAACTCACGTCCGTTATCTGTCTGCACGGACAAGATGGGCCTGTTGAACTGGCTGCGCACGTACGTGTGAAACGAAATTAGAAGACCAAGGACGTCAGACTTCATGCGGAGAGAAAAACGTCCACACAAAATGTGAGTAATCATCAAGGAGAACGAGGTAATACTTAAAGCCAGAATTGCTCGCAGGGGGAGATGTCCAAACATCAGCATGTGTTATTTCGAAGGGAAAGTAAGTGCGAGAATTGGAATGCCAAATGCTAGACGCACATGTTTACCTAGCTGACATGCATGACATGTATGATTGGGTACTTTATTACAAGAAAAATGAAAAGACTCAAGAGTTTTGCGCAAAGAATCTCTGCACGGATGCCCTAAGTCGTTGATGCTAGAGCTGCACGGAGATGGTGAAAGCAGCAGCGTGGGCACAGACGTAGGTGGTGGACGAAGAAGTGGGCAATGGATACAGATCGTCATGCCTGTCAGAGCGAAGAACCAACTTGCGTGTATGAAAGTCCTTGATAGAGAAAACCGTTAGGATCAAATTCAATGGAAACCGAATTATCACGAGCGAATGCACGAAAATAAATTAGATTTTTATGAGAGACGGAGAAATAAAGTACATTGTGAATATGGAGAGGTCCAGAAGAAGTAGGAATCGAAGATGCACTGGTGCGTGTGATAGGCAAGGGTGCACCATTGCCAACCACGATGTGAGAACGGGAGTGAGAAGGGAGGAAAGAGTGAAGGATACACGGATTGGACGCCATGTGCGACGAAGCTCCAGTGTCAAAGAACCAGTTGGAGCCGCTGGACGCGCCCGACGTGGTGCAACCATGCAGAGCGTGGAGAAGTGGCGCCTGGTCCCAGACGGAGGGCTGGTGCTGGTACGAGGAGGCCGTCAGCGGCGGCAGAGGAGGAGCACCTTCGTCTGGCGGGTACGTGGCTAGCATGGCTTGGTTTGAAGGCGCCCCAGGTCACGGTCCAAGGATGCCGACAAGGGGTGCACACCAGGCATGGGCCAAGCATGAACCATGCCGGACCAGGGATGGTACGGCTCATGCTAGGCCGGTGGAGGTGGCGGGCGTGGAGCGATGTTGCCGCTGGTGGACGAACAGGACTGTCTGCCCTTGCCTTTCTTCTTGCCCTTGCCTGTTGGCTTGGACCTAGAGAGGCCAAAACTGGAGCTGTCGTCTGATGCCGCGGGTTGTGGACTGGGCGTGCCCGGCATGCAGCGCTTGTGTAGCAGTGGTGCGCGTCGATTGTACAGCACGGTGTTCCTCCATCCGCAGGAATTGGCGCGGCTCCAGGAAGTCGGGGAAGCACGTGCGGCCCATGAGATGAGGGATGGCATGCTGGAGGTCGGGGCCGAGTCTGCTAATGACATTGTGGACGAGATCCTTATCGATCACCGGTGAGCCAAGATCACGGAGTTGGTCGGCCAGTGCCTTCATCTTGGAGCAGTAGGCGAGGACGGTCATGTCGCCTTGGCAGAGGGAACGGAACTCAGCGTTGATGTAGACACAGTGTGTCTCCCTGTTGTTGCGAAACAAGGGCTTGATTGCGTGCCAGACGAAGTACGCCATGTCTTTGGGGATGAGCACAATCTGAAGGAGCTCGCCGGAGATGGTGGTGTAGAGGCCCGAAACGATGGCGAAATTGTTTTGGACCCATTCGGAGTCGCCTTGGGCCGGAATAGAGCCGACGATGTGGTCGCCTAAGCCGAACTTGCCGAAGACCACCAGGAACAGCTAACTCTAGAATCCGTAGTTTGGCAAGAAATTAAAGAATGTAGCTTTAATAAGTCTACTCATTTAAAAAGTTGTTCAAATATTTGGTTATGACAAAGTAGTTTTTAGGTATGAGAAATTAAATTTCAAATATTTGGTTGTGACAATGAGATCATACCAAAACACAATATTATCTCACAAGTTTGTGTAGCATCAGCATGGAGCAAAAGGATAAATGCTATACCAACCATGCATGCGCCCTATGCTTTCCTGATCACTAGCGTTACTTGCGTCCCTTTCACTCCGGGTCCCTTACTGAACCAAACCCATTATATCATTCTCCTCTCCACAGTTCATTCTCCTCTCCACAGTCGTCCCATCTCTATAAATAGCATGCACAAGTCGAGCTCTCAACACAACAACAACAGAGCTACTCTCACATAACAGTGCTCTACAGCTAGCTCATTAGCAGCTTATATACACTCAGTGAGAGCTGCACTGACAACAATGCAAGGCCTCACGGCATCTTCCAAGTTCTCTCTGATCGTCGTCATGGTGTTCCTGCTCGTCTTGGCCGGCGTTGCCCACGGCCACGGCCGCAGGAGGCTCGTCTCCAGCAGCTCAGACGATCCGTGCAAGAAGATGACGCTCTACTACCACGACATCCTCTACGACGGCGGCAACAACACGGCGAACGCGACGTCGGCGCTCAGCACGACGCACTGGAAGAACGGCACCCTCTTCGGCATGCTGGTGGTGTTCGACGACCGATGACGGAGGGGAAGGCGCTGCCGGCGGCGGGGGAGGAGCCGGCGGCGCGCGCGCAGGGGTTCTACTTCTACGACAAGGAGGAGTCGTACAACGGGTGGTTCGGCTTCTCCATCGTGTTCAACTCGACGGCACACAGGGGCACCATCAACCTCATGGGCGCCGACCTCATGTACGAGGAGACGCGGGACATCTCCGTCGTCGGCGGCACCGGGCGACTTCTTCATGGCACGGGGAATCGCCACGCTCCCCCGAGGGCTCCTACTTCCGGCTGAAGATGGACATCAAACTCTACGAGTGCTACGTCTGATGATATAAGATGGTATAATATAATATGCACGCACGCTGTGTGCGGACAAGGAGCGATGTGCTGCAGTGTTGTTTACTTCGATGTATACGACAATAAGAGTTCAAATGTACCGCGTATATTTATTCTATTTATAAAGACTCATTTCACCTAGACTTACGAGAAAATATGAGCAATATACTCATAATTCAATAGTACCATCTCTCATGTCTGGCTCACTCAAGCCTAAGACGTGGACCCAAAGTAGGTGGGCAATATACTCATGCGGTCATACTTCAATGCTCTGCCTTATATGGCCTTAATATCCAGCTCCCTCAGGCCTATGTCGTGGACCGAAAGTGCGCTACAATTCACTCTTGACTGTGATACTAGATTAAATATGCGCTACAATTCACTCTTGACTGTGATTCTTGATTAAATCTTATACAACAACTAGTCACCCAAGAGTCCAAACTGCGAAGAAAAATAACTAATATACTCACACTTCAATGGCATGTGGCGGTGGTAATTTTTCCCTCCCTTCCTGTTCCCATCCCACCTCCTATAAAATCTTTTCAGAAATCATCTTCCCAACATACAGGTCAACATCTCTTTCCCACACAAAACAGGAGAAACTCTTTTCTACCATGCACGCCATATGTCATAGTTCCTTAGATCAATGGTCTGTTTCCAGCGCATAAAGTATCCAATCACTGTACTCTGTATTTATTCGTATTCTACACCTTTTGACTCATTTCTGCATGTAGTATTTTCTGAAATATGTCACATCTATCCTATCACGTCTCAAGGTGGAGAAGTCTTGCTAGGACCCGATAAAAACACTTTCCCCATCAAACTTTCTCAATAGAACATCTCTTCTTCCTCAAACAAGAGCACAACCATTGTTGAACACCTCCAACAGGTGGTTGTGCAGGTGAAGACTGTTGCCACCATCGTCCTCCTCCTACTCGTACTCCACCGTGCACCTCCGCTGCTCTAACCTTTCCACTCGCTCCGGTGAGCTGCCTCCTAAATCTCTGCGCCGCTGCTTCTTCTCCAAATCATGCTCTGGAGATTAGAGATACTTGAGATCCTAGGTTTGTTGCTTTTTTTTGTGAGTTGGAAGATGTAGATCTGATCATGGGCTTTGGATTTTTTCTAGAATCATAGAAGAATTATGTTTGTTGGATGGTGGAATTTTTTGCAGTTTATGGGATTTGGTTCACGCATCTTTGGTTATGATTCGAACTACGCAACTTTCCCAACAATTTTTTTGTTTTATTTTACTTGGGTATCCATGGCATCATAGTGTTTATTTTTGTTGTATGGATTGGTATGTAAGGATCATATATGTGGTCTGCTTCAACCACCAGCGAAGCTTCTAACCATTTTTTTAAAGGAGTTTCTATATACAGCTATAGCGCTATGCGGATCTCAATATTGCAACCGATATACTTTTTCTTGTTGAAATATGATCCCCAACTTGTTAATGTATATGTTAGAAATATTTAGATCTCGGATTGCTGTTCTTAAAAGGTGAGAAATATTTAGATCCTAAATTGTTGTCCCTAAAAGATAAAGTATGATATACTTTATTTTTTATGTGATACTCATATGAAACACGACGAAACCAGAGTGAAACTCATATGAATCACGATGAAACCAGAGTGAAACTCATATGAAACACGACGAAACTCGTTATAAAGTATGGTGAAAATCACTGAAAATTCATTAAGAATTCATGAAACATTTGTCAACCATAACATATGAAAGATGTATTAGTGATTGTCGCGGGAATTTCGCGGTAATATACATTTGTAGTAGGATTTGGGGGAACGCGTAAGGAAGATTCAAGCGGGTGCACGCAATAGGTTTTTACCCATGTTCAGGCCCTCCAATGTCGGAGGTAATACCCTACTCCTGCTGTCTGTATTGCTAGCCTTGTGTGAAAGAGATTACAAGAGGTTGAAGATGATCTCTCACCTTTTGTCTATCGAAAAGAATCTAGCCTGGGAGCCCCCTCTGCATGGAGTGCTCTACCTTATATAGGCCGTATATGTGCCGACTCGGCCAGTCGGTCATGCTACAGTAACCGTACAAATTAATTGGTATTCATTCTGTGTAACCGTCCGAGTAACGCCAGTCTTCATGTTGGACGAAACGCCTGCCTTGATGAAGTGGTAACGTCTGACTTGATGGCACCCGGACGTTGCACCCGTACGGGCCTTACTTGGGCCTTCATCCGAGTGGGCCTCCATGGAGCTCTCCGAGCCTGTTGGGCCGACTCGTTGTGCTGGGCCTACCCGGATGGATTCCCCCCGTTAGTGATGAACGTGTATCTGACATTTTAATGACATTATATTATGAAACATCTATGATACGATGATACGATAACTTGTTTTTGTTTTCTAAATGTATTAAAATAGTCAAATTAGAATGTAACATGCTGAAACACGAGTGAAACCATATGACAAATCGGAACCATACTGAAATCCATATAAAACATGATGAAACTCTATGAGACAGTACAAAGTACAGTGAAAATCACCAAAAATACAATAAAAATTCATGAAATATTTGTGAAACATATCAAAGTACAGTACAATATTTCATGAGCACAATTGTTATCTCTTTTCTGAATTTTAAATAGTTTCATATCGATTTCATCAAGTTTCAAATAAAAAATTATTTTTTAGATAATATATCCAATATTGATCTCATCTTGAAGATCTCCTCATAACAAACACAACTGTTCAAACGAGACTTAAATCGGACTTTTGGTTGAAAAAATTTTAGTCATTTAAAATGTTGGCATAAAAAATTAAATGTGTGAGTTGTGGTGGAGAGAGAGAATCTAGGTAAAGGTAGCAGCACATTAAATGTCTGAGTTAGAGTGGAGAGAGAGAATCTAGGAGAAGGTAGCAGTACATGTACGTGATGGTTGTGATGGGATTCGTAGCATAGAAAACAAAAATTTTCCTACGAGATGCAAACGAAAACCTAGATCCAATCTAGAAAACCAAGATCCAATCTAGAAGAAGCTTGCAACGAGAGACAGATCATATTTACATACCCTCGACTAACACGTCAACGCAGCGGAGAATTTGACCGTCGTCGATGAAGCCCGCAGCCTCCCGCAGCTAGGTTATACCTCCCAGCCGCGAGAGGGATCTTCTCGTGTTCCAATCCGATCAAGCACCGCAACGAGCGGCACCTCCGAGATGTGCACACGTACGGCTCGATGACGTCTCCTCCTTCTTGATCCAGCAAGGTGAGGTGGAGAGGTAGATGAGATCTCCAGCAGCACGACGGTGTGGTGGTGGATGTGGTGGAGAAATTCCTGCAGGGCTTCGCCTAAGCAGCTGCGGGAGAGGAGTAGATGGGAGAGAGGAAGGGGCTAGTGGCTAGGGTTCAAGGGGGGCTGCGCCCAGCCCTTTATATAGGCTCGGTACTGTTCACGTGAACAGTATGTGAACAGTAACTTGCCTCCCAAGTTCCCCTTTTCCTTTATCTTTAGATCTCCTATTTTTAAGGGATATCGATCTTATCCATCTAGGAAGAGGGGGGGATACTGTTCACGCGACACTATTCACGTGTGTACTGTTCATGCAGTACCCTTGGTCCATGTGGACCCCTCCGGGATAAGTGGGCCCTACTCTAGAACCCTCCGGAACCTTCTAGAACTTCTCCGGAACTCTGCCGGAAAAATCCTGAACCTTTCCGAAACCCTAAAAATACTTTCCCATATATGAAATTGTATCTCCGGACCATTCCGGAGCTCCTCGTGACGTCCTGGATCCCATCCGAGACTCCGAACAAATTTCGATCTCACCATATTAATATCTCATTCTCTACCCTAGCATCAACGAACCTTAAGTGTGTGACCCTACGGGTTCGGGAATATGCGGACATGATCGAGACACCTCTCCGATCAATAATCAATAGCGGGACCATGGATGTCCATATTGATTCCCACATATTCAACGAATATCATTTATCGGTTGAACCACGATGTCGAATGTTCCATTCCTTTGTCTCACGATATTTTACTTGCCCGAGATTTGATCGTCGGTATCACCATACCTAGTTCAATCTCGTTTCCTGGTAAGTACTCTTTACTCGTTCCGTAATACAACATCCTCTGTGACTAACTCCTTAGTCCCTTGCTTGCAAGCGATATCGAATGTGCATTACCGAGTGGGCCCAGAGAATATCTCTCCGTCACGTGGATGGACAAATCCCACTCTTGATACATGCAACCCAACAAGTACTTTCCGAGATACCTGAAAGACACCTTTATGATCACCCTGTTACGGCGTGATGGTTGATGC
This sequence comes from Stipa capillata, assembly GCA_019208055.1. Taxonomy (NCBI): domain Eukaryota; kingdom Viridiplantae; phylum Streptophyta; class Magnoliopsida; order Poales; family Poaceae; genus Stipa; species Stipa capillata. The sequence continues at coordinate 392,393 of JAGXJF010000601.1, forward strand.
CCTCAAAGCATTCTTCCGGTACTAGGGAGTGGCATTATCTCATGGTCGAAGGACTAGAACATTTAACATATGATAGCTGAAGCAAATAAAACTTAGTGACACGATCAAATTGCTACGCTCAACTTGGGTCTATCCATCACATCATTCTCCTAATGATATGACCTTGTTATTAATTAACAACTCATGTTCATGGTTAGGAAACCTTAACCATCAATTAATCAACAAGCTAGTGTTAGAGGATCACTAGGGACACGGTGTTGTTTATATAACCACACAAGTAATAATGTTTCCAATTAATACAATTATAGCATGGAGAATAAACTTTATCATGAACTTGAAATATGATAAATAACAACTTTATTTATTGCCTCTAGGGCATATTTCCAACAGGTTGTATGGAGGAGAGAAAATCTAAGTAGTAGTACTTGAATATGCACACCAACTCTCACTTTTATATGGGCCCCCCAAACATATGACCCACTAATCATTGTCTACAAATAGGATTGCGTACAGATTTCAACTTTTTATAGACATTGGATCGTGTGCACAGTAGAGCATACATTGAGAGAAAATATTACTGGAGTATTGCAACTTGGGGAGGAAATACATCACGCATCCATAGGAAAAATGGACGATGGATATGTGCACGGCATGTGCTGTGCACGGTAAAAAATCCTCCTCCACAAAAAAAGTACTAGCTTCGACGATGGCGAGAGCAGCTGGGCCCGGGCATGATACGGCTAGGAAAGAACTTGTCGGTACATCATGGCAAACAAAGCCGTGTTCAAGCCAAGCTTGGCAACAACTGATTGGCGTTTCCTACACACGTAGATAAATATTGGAAGCTTTGTTCCCGCTTCACTTAACGCAGGCACACGCTACCCCACTTAAATGTGCCGACTAAATATGGCACTTCTAGAGATTGAAACCAAGTGAGTGTGGGACAAACAACCTCATTACCACTAGGCCATAGGCCCATCCTTAGGCCCCTTTCTTTTCGGCTTTGGCTTGTGTTGAATCCGGCTTAAGCTTAACTGTCCACAGAAGTTCCGATGGGAGAAAACCCTGATAAGCCCTGATTCCCTTCTTTTCGACTACTGAGATGAGAGCTTATGAGCTAAGATGAACCGTGCAATGTCTGTAATACCTTTGGAACACATAGCATTTATCAGTACATCAATAACACAACAATGCACCAATGGACAATGGACATCAATCGCACAACAATGCATCAATTATCAGTACATCAACCGCACAACAATTGTCGTTACATTCACTACCTCTAAATCATACACATTCACACATTGACCCATTATCAGTACATATATTCTTATGGCAAAATCAGATTTATCCCCCAACCAATATGAACAAATCTCAGTATATACACAACAAATTTAACAAGCATTATATAAGAATCACCGTATACATTTTTTAATCACCATGTGCAATGCTTCTTCAGTATATACAAATCATACCTAGCTCTTGGAGCGGGCCGGCGAGCTCGTGGCGAGGGATGGGGGATGTGGGGGTCGCCGGATCCGTGGTCTTTGGCGGCGGCAGGAGCTTGGGTGGCAAGGCTAGCTCAACGAGCAAGGGGAGCGGGGGTCGCCGGATCCGGGTGCTAGCTCAACGAGCAAGGGGAGCGGGGGTCACCGGATCCGGGGTCTTGGGCGCCGGCGGGTGGAGCTGGCTGTCGTCCTCCGGACCGGCGGGTGGAGCTGGGCGCCGGCGGCACGAGCGGGGCCTCCTCAGGACCCAGCGGGTTCAGCGTGGCGCACCAGTGGGTTGAGCGGGTCGAGTAGGGGGAGCGGACAGCTGGCGGTAGTGATGGGAGGAGCGGATGTCGGCGGCGGGCCTGTGGAAACGGGGCACGAGGGGTTGGGGGGTGCTCAGGATGGGCTGTGGGGCGCGGAGGGGGTATCGAGACAAAGTGGAACAGGTGAGGGGCACGAGTGGCAGATTCCCATAATTAACATACCAACTTGAAGGGCAAACAAATTTTTGGTTTCAGTGGAAGCTCGGGAAGCCACCCAACACCAGCTTCTAGCTACCAACACAATTTTGAAGAGGCTTATCTCCACAGTTTTGCCTTCTTTTCGGCTTCTAACTTCTTGGTGCCATAAGTTGGACAATAAGCCCAAAAGAAGGGGACCTTAATATGTTCTTCACTCCTGAACTCTAATGTTGTCAAAAATTGGCCATAGGCCCATCCGTAATATGTTCTTCACTCTTGAACTCTAATGTAATATTGTTGTCAAAAATTGCTCACTCGTGTCACTTTCCCTTACAAAGTACTATGGAGCTGCTAACTGAGTACAAGTAACAATGGCATGGCAAGATCTTTTTACATTGACGACAGGTCGAGCATGGCAAAATTAAGGTGAACACGGACTACCAACGAGGCTGCAACCAAAGTGCTTTAACTTCGCTTTTTGTGATCCACATGAAAAACTTAGCTTCGGAGACCGACATCAAATGAGAATTTTTTATAAATATTATTTTTAAAACTAAAAATTTGAGATATGTAGGTCTCATTTTATAAATTGCAAAACTAGTAGCATGTCGTTCGACGGCTGGACGATTTCGCTGTTATCGTTCAACGGTGGAACGATAACGCGTTCTCGTTTTCCGGAGAACCGAAATCCCGCCGAAAGCGCGCGCAACAGTGGGACTTGACGCGTGACGTGACCGCTGTCGTCCAACGGTGGGACGACAACGCGTTATCGTCCCACGGTCGAACGATAACGCGTTATCGTCCTACGGCCGGACGACAGCGCCTTTCCACCGCGCCCGTGATTCCTTTCCTTTTTGCGTCGCGTCGGTGCGGCCGTTTCTTCTTCACCCGAGCGCGTGCGCAGGAGAAAGAACAGAGGAGGGAAAGGAGAGAAAGAAGAGAGAAGAGGAAGAAGGAGGAGGAAGGAGGAGGGGAAGGAGGAAGGAGGAAGGAGGAGGGGAAGGAGGAGGAAGGAGGAGAGGGGAGGAAGGAAGGAGGAGAAGGAGGAAGGAGGAGAGGGGAGGAAGGAAGGAGGAGAAGGAGGAAGGAGGAGGTGAGTTCGGGGAGGCCGAACTCCGCATCTTCGGTAATTTTTTAAAATTTTGTTAGTTAGGTATTGTTTGTATTTTTTAGTTTAGTATGTATTAGTTCGTAATTACTTATATTATTTAGGTTGTTTAGCACGAAATATGCAAATATAAATTATGTATAGATTACTTATATTATGCAAATATAGATTACGTATTGATTATAGAAATATTATTTAGGTTGTTTAGTACGAAGTATTTATATTATTTAGGTTGTATATCATTATAGGTTATGTATGTAAATATAGTTAGGTCTATAATTGATTACACGATGGGGAAAAATTGTTATTAAATTAGGTCGAACTAATTAGTTCTACTATTAGAGACGTAGAATATTAGTACGTAGTTAGGTTAATTATTTCGTATTCGTGTTGACCGTTACGTTCGATCGTGCTAAAAGTTCTATCCCGATTTATCGGTCGATAACCCTGGTGTGTTCCGGATCACCCTTGTATACGCTGACGCGTGTACTCGACCTACATTTAGCACGAAAGAATTTAGCGGTCGCGTGACGTAATAGAACTACATGTTTTACTGAGTACGTGATGAAGATGTCAATTTATCTTACGGCAGGTATGTCGGAGTTAGTAAATATGACGGTGTACTATGGTCCTGAGGTTGTTCGATCAAATCGGAGCGGGGTTGATCTTAGTGAATTCAGCCATGTTGATGTGCCTATTTCCGATCCGGAAAGGTTGAACTTCAAGGAAGCCAATCATTGGCTTACACGTACCTTCTCCATGGATCCCGCACTGTATGCAGTGACCATTCAAGCAGTGTTTACCAAGTCTTGCCATGATATTAAATGGGACTTGTTGCCGATCGAGAGTACTAGAGACTGGAGATCGTGGCTACGGGTTTGCAATGCTAGAAAAAGTCCTCCGGTCGCACTAGTGCAAGCCATCATGAAGGGTGGCGGGTCAGAAGGCGGTGGGTACGAAGCGGAGCAGAACAATCCAGAACCACAGGTGGACGAGGTAGTTGATCCCGGTTGGCAAGCTGGGCAAGCTGGGCAGAGCAGTCAGCCAGCAGAAAGAGTTCCCACGGGGCAGGCGGATGAAGAAGAGGATTTCGAGTGCATGCAGGAGGTAATGGAACAGGAAGATGAAGATGGAATGGCTGAAGATGTGGATGAAGATAGCGGTGAAGAAGATAACATTCATGCATCCCCGATTCCAATTGCATGGAACCAGGAATTTCTTGGTGCCATGAGTGTGAATGATGGCCATGATTCTTGTTGGGAATATAACAAGAACCAGATCCAAATTGGTTCGATGTATGCCACCAAGAAAGAATTGAAGCACGCAGTCACGCAATGGGCCATGTCCACGCAGAGGATTTTCAGGACCGACATATCTTCTCCCAATAATTTAACTTTAACATGTACTGCTCATGGCTGCGAAAGCAAGGTGCACGCCCATGTGCCCAAGTATGAAGTGAATTGGGTCGTGACCAACGTCGTGCCGCACACTTGCGTCAGAAGCAATGTGCTAGCGCGTCACCCGAATCTGACATCCACTCTGATCGCAGAACTGATGTACAGCGAGATAGTGGAGAAGAAAGACATGGAAGCAAAGCACATACAAGTTGCAATAAAGAACAGGTACAAGTACGAAATCCCATATGGCCAGGCTTGGAGGGCTAAGCAGAAGGCCATGGAGATGCGCTTCGGCACTTTCTACGACTCGTACGATAACCTGCCCCGGCTGCTTTACACACTCCTCCTCCGGAACCCAGGGACACATGTTGATATTCAGCACTCGGTGAACCCGCATTTTCCAGGCTATAAAGTGCTGAACCGAGCTTTCTTCTCTTTCGGTGCATGCATTGAAGCTTTCAGGCATTGTCGTCCAGTGCTGTGCGTGGATGGGACATTTCTGACAGGCAAGTACAAGGGGCAGATACTGACGGCGATTGGTGTGGACGGCAACAATCAGATCCTGCCATTGGCGATGGCGTTCGTGGAGGGTGAGAACTTCTCAAGCTGGTTATGGTTCTTCAGGCAGCTCAAGCATGGAGTAGTAAAGAATCGGGAGAATGTATGTGTTATTCACGACAGGCACCCTGGTATACTGAAAGCAGTGAAGACACTCCAGGAGCCAACTCCTGATGAGGATCACCCTTGGCCGGACCTGCAAAACCGTTGGTGCATGCGCCATCTGGGGGCTAATTTTTTTAGCCAGTTTAGGAACAAGCGCCTGATGAATCTGTTTAAGAGGCTGTGCAAACAGAACCAGGAGAGGAAGTATAAAACTTTGTGGCGGAAGCTCGATGACTTTACTAAGAGCGAGATCATTGATCGCAAGAAAAAAAATGTGGTACTTACCCCGGAAGAAGAGCCACGGGAGCTTTCTGCTATTCCTGCAATTGACCCCCCTGGTACGAGGAGGAGGAAGGCCAAACAAATAAAGAGTTTCTCTCAGTGGATAGAGAAAGAGCCGCCTGAGAAGTGGTCTCTGCTTCATGACACTCATGGCGCTAGGTACGGCATCATGACCACCAACCTTGCGGAGGTATACAACTTTGTGCTTAGAGGGCAGCGGGGTTTACCTCTAACTGCTATCGTCGAGGGTGCCATGCATGGCACCGTGAGGTACTTTCAAGAGAGGTACAGAAATGCTGCACTGCATATGAATAATTTTCCTGCGACCCCTTACTGTGCGAAGATCATGGAGTACATGGAGAATAAGATTCAAAAGGGATCAGGGCACACAGTCTACAGCATTGGGAATCTAGAAAGGAGGTACGAGGTACGTCTGAGGGATAAATCTGGTTTCGGGTCTGCGAACGAGACGAAGACGCATGAGGTTACAATTGGAATGGAAGACGCGCCCACTTGCAAGTGCACATGCAACAAACCGAAGCTGCTACACGTGCCTTGCTCTCATGTGCTCGCTGCATGTGGCCAAATTGGAATGGACTCAATCTCGTTCGTGTCACCTTACTATCTGAAGCAGTCCGTGCTCCATACTTGGAGCGGCGAGATAAGTGGATTCCGTGCGGTTGGCAACTTCAACAAGGTAGACGAGGCTCAAAGGGAATACATCCCAGATTTTGGACTACTCCGGGTTTCACGAGGTCGACGGCAGGTTCGTCGTATTCGTAACGACATGGACCAATCGGAGGCTGGTGGTCCAACTAGGCAGTGCATGCATTGCTCAAGGTATGGGCATAGAATGAAAAACTGTCCTGACTTAAAGAAACAAGGCCAAGGGGATACTTCAGGTGGCGCTAGCACATCGGTGCCTGGAAGCGCGGCAGGACAACGTTGAAATGCTATATACTTTCAACTAAGTTTGTTCCGTACAATAACATATTTATTCCCTATGTGTTGAATTAAAATTGTGTTTCTATTCCTGTAAGTCTGTATTCCTGTAAGTTTGTAATTCACGTAAGAATCCTTACGTTTGTAAACTCATAATTCGTGTAAGAATCCTTAAGTTTGTAAGTTTGAAATTCGTGTAAGTTTATATTTGTACATTTCTGGTACGTTTATATTTCTACGAATCCATTATTACCACAGGTATGGCGACGTATCGTCATCTCGACCCTACGGTTGACATACGACACCGCGGGAGGCTACTGGAGGAGGGCCAAAACCTCCCCGTGCTCGTCACTCGCACGCCTCAGGAGGATTGGATGATACACCCAGATTGGGTTGACAGGTGGGTCGCGTAGTTACGTACGTTGTTTGAAATAATTTTTAGTACATAACTTGACGCTTATTTTGTTGTTCTGTACTTGTTTCACAGGTTGGCTTGGGCGGGTCTCCTACCGCTGGCACGGATGGTTGAGGCTACTGCGGCAGAGTGGAGGCTTGTGCCGCAACATGACGATGACGAGGAGCCGATAGAGCAGTACAATGAGCGGTCTCGCCGTTTTTGTTACGACCGGTCACTGATCACCTGCTTAGTGGACCGTTGGAGGCCAGAGACCCACACACTACACTTTCCTTGGGGAGAGATGGCGCCTACCCTGCAGGACGTCTCGTTCTTGCTGGGCCTACCGTTGGCTGGAGCCGCAGTTGGACCGTTGGAGCCTCCAGTAGGTTGGCACGACGCCATAGTGGCCCGTTTCGCAGGTGTTGCTCATGGGGTCGGGGAGTTCGTCCGAGATGGAAACGGCCCTATGTGGCGGTGGTTGCGCAGCTTTCAGGTAACTCCGCTTGCCTTTGTTATGCATTGTGAACTTACTATTAAAATTTTTTTTCGGTTCTTATGTTTAATTTTTCATGTAGATTGGCGCGCTAGGTTACCCAGGTGTTGCGCTTACGGAGCAGCAGGTTGACCGTTGTCTAGAGGCGTATGTCTTGTGGCTCTTCGACAAGGTGATGTTCACGTCCAATCACGTGAACACTGTGGACGCTCGCTACATCGGAATAGCGCGAGAGATCGCGGATGCACGTTGTCGCGAGGACATAGTTCAGAGGAGTTGGGGTTCGGCTGTCCTCGCCGCCACTTTGAGAGCCATGTGCAATGCTTGCAGCAGGCGCGCCGAGAAGTCGGCGGTACTGGGTTGCCCACTTTTGTTGCAGCTTTGGTCGTACGAGCGGTTCCCGATCGGACGGCCAGACGTGCAGTTCGACGTACCGTACGACGATAGGGAGTACCACGGGGACCTCATCGACATGCCTACTTTCGGGACACTCTGGACACGGAGACGGGTGAGTCTTATACTTAATATGGTTTCGATCAGAAGTACTTCATTTTTCCTTTGTATTAATTACTTTCATTCTTGACAGGTCCGATATGCTAGCGCACAAGTCAGGAACTGCTACCCAGCCTTCACGTCGCAGTTCGATACGTTGCACCCTAGTCAGGTCATCTGGGAGCCGTACAGTGAAGACGCGATGACGCGACGAGCGCCTGGCGGGATTTCATCCTTGTGTACCAGAGACCTCGACTACTGGATGACGAAGGCTACCGTAGTCTTCGACGTCACTGTGGAGGTAACCGCTGTGCACCGTGTGATGCGGCAATTTGGCAAACGCCAGTTGTGTCCTCCCCCAGCACCGCCCACGCTTCAGCCTCACATCCACAGGTAAGAGCATCTAAGGTTTTATGGTTTGATAATAGTATTGTAATTGTTTTGCTCACTTCGTATGAATAATCATGAAATGTAGGTACAACCGACAGGGTGGAAGCAAGACGGCAACAACTTGGGCACGAAACCTTGCGCCGTTTGTCGAACGGTGGACGACGGCAAGCGCAGATCTCTGGCAAGAGGACACGCCCTTCAACCCAGTCGAGTACGATGCGTACCTCCGATGGTACCGCTCCGGCACGAGGTTGTACTACATACCGCGTGCCGACCCAGCTGAGATGCAGCAGGGCCAGACGTCAGATCACTACCCGGCTGCTTCTGTTGTTGGCGTCAGGCACCACGCCGTACGTGTCACGATTCTTTTTGTTTTGCATTTGTAGAAGTACTGAGCAAGTAATAATATTCGTTTCGCATTTGCAGGCGCAGATGACGCTGGAGGCTCAGGAGGAGGTTGCCGCACTCCTTAACCGGCTTGACATGGGGATTGAGATTAGTCCGTCTGATCATCGATCCGCGTGGCAGCGTCTCAACGGCAAGCTACGGAAGATCTACGAGACTTTGACTTGTGGGCGCGCTTCAGACGTCGAGATTGCACGGTCTAGTCGTCATGCACACCGTCCCCCCACGGCAGTCCTCGTCGTCGTGGCGGCCGCAGCCGCAAGTCCAGCCACGTCCTCCTCTCCCGACGCAGGCGGGAGGGTCGTCGTGGCATCACCAGCCACAGCCGTCACCCCAGCCTACACCACCTCTCCCGACGCAGGCGGGAGGCTCGTTGTGGCATCACCAGCCACAGTCGTCACCCCAGCCTACACCACCTGTCCCGACGCAGGCGGGAGGCTCGTTGTGGCATCACCAGCCACAGTCGTCACCCCAGCCTACACCACCTCTCCCGACGCAGGCGGGAGGCTCGTTGTGGCATCACCAGCCACAGTCGTCACCCCAGCCTACACCACCTCTCCCGACGCAGGCGGGTGCCTCGTACTGGCACAATCCGCAGTCTACGATGGTCTACACTACAGGTAACGTATTACTAATATGGTCTTACTATTTTCTTGGATTATATTGCTAAATATGATTGTTCACTGTAGGTGACACGTTTCCTGTTATGGCGTTTGCGGGTTCGCCAGATACTGTTGACTACGGCGACATGTGGAGCCAAGCGGACGCTTCAGGGGTTGTTCCTCACTTCCCGGGATTTCAGACTCCACCACCACCACCCACGCAGGTCACGCAGTCGTCACCTCGTCAGTCGGCTGAGCCGATTTACGGCAGGGGTCACCGTCAGCCACGGCCGGTACAGCCCTTGACACTGTCCGGCCCTCGCAAGAGGCCACGTCCTCGTACTCGTAGAGCCGCCGCACCCGCCGCACCACAGCCAGACCTAGGAGGACCGGACCAGGGAGACGAGCAGGACTAGTTTTTTTTAAGCCATACACTCGCACCATTTCCTTTTGTATTTTGACTATCTTTAGTTGTACTGAATTGCATGGAACACTTTATTTATTTCTTCGAAATCTAGAGTTCGAAACATCGTCAACACTATGCATGGCGTGACAACACGGTACGATAACATTCGCATACAGCCGAACAACCTAATAGAACATTGAAATAACTACTCAGGGCCTTTAGGATATTTGCCCTTCCTCATACGACGAGCGTGAGCTTCCTCCCCTTCTTCCTTCGCGCGACGCGCCATCTCGCGCTTCCTCGCCCTTTCGGCCTCACGTGCCTCCGCAGCTCGACGTTCTGCCTCCTCCTTCTCTTTGCGTTGCATCTCCTGCCAACGCTTTCTCTTCTCCTCCTCCTCTGCCTCGTGCATGCGTTCCTGAATCCGACCTCGAGCACAGTTAACCTTCCACATGAGTTCTTCCTCATCCTCTTTCGATTGGGTAACGTCCAGCCACTGTATGTAGTCACATATAGTAGGTCGAGACTGCAAGCAAACGACTGTTACCATAGTATTGCATCGTGTTAGAAATGCGGGTATGTGCGAGTTTTACCAGTTCACTCCGTCTGGACATGCCAAACTTCGGTGGCTCTTCGTCGTAGTTAGCACACATGAAGAACCTTCTTCCGTACGTGTACGAGAACTCATCCGACTTCATCAGTCTGCACGGATCTTGGCACCAGCAAAGGGGAACTTCGACACCTGCGGGCACATCGGCAACCATCTTCTGCTTTGGCATCTCGTCAGCACCAGATGAAGCCATTCCTACGATAATGCAATACGGCATAGTTACTATTTTCAGGAAACGAAACAAAAGAACAACGCAACTAATTACCTCACACGCGCTCCGCTCTCGAGATCTCACTTCCAAACCCTAATGCCTCTCCTCTTTATCGATTTGTTAATTTTTCATGAATCGGTGTGAGGCAGAGACAGGTGACGGGTGATTAAATAGAGAGCGATGCGTCTCAGGGATGCACTGGATGCATTCACGAGTGACCAGAGCCCAAAAAAGGCGCTGCAGTGGACTGGACACGACGTAAAGGAGTTCACGCGCGCTGGAGCGGACTGGACAGGACACAAAGGAGCTCAGGTGCGCGCCCGCGTGCAAAAGTGGGCGCTGGAGGGAAGCCGCAGGGAATCTGACCGTTATTAGTCAACCGTCGGCAGATAAGGTGGTTATTAGTCGACCGTCGGCAGATAAGTTGGTTATTAGTCGACCGTCGGCAGATAACGGGGGAACAGTGGGCCCGCCAGCTCTTTCGGCGCGAAATCGTCCACTGGACAAACGATAACTCGTTATCGGTCGGCGGTGGGCTGATAACGCCCTTGTCGGTCGGCGGTGGGCTGATATCTCCCTTGTCGGCCAACCGTTGGCCGACAGGGTTATATTTTTGAAATTTCTGAAATAGGACATATAGATCTCGAATTTTTGATTTAAAAAATAATATTTATAAAAAAAGTTCGACATCAAATAGCACTGTGGTAGAGTGCAGCGTTATAGAAAAGTTGTTCCAGGCATATCCTCTACCAAACCGAATTGCACCAACCTGACAGAGCAGTCACATGTCTATTCTTCATGAGCCTTGGCAGCAAAAGATGTTACCCAGAAGTCAAATTTAGACTGATATGCTACAATCCAGCAACACAATTTGATCTCCTTCAGAAACCTCAACCTTCAACATGTCCTTGGAATGTTGAGCGCCCAGAGGTTCAGACTTAGTCCATCATGTTACTGGACTGGGAGTTGGAGTGGGCCTAATTTAGTGTTCATTGGCAACCAGCTTACTGCCCTTCAGGACTTCATCAATAGTTTTATTGATTATGCTATCTCTGGCCTAATATGCATTGATACAAGGATTTCATGAGTGCTTTTAAGAGACAGTATAGGGCATTGCAATCAACAAGAAAAGAAAACAAGCTGACCTTTATTCCAATGGCCAGAGCTGTTCTGACATTTGCCACTTGACCTAACCTCAGTGAGCTTCCTTTGCTGTCCTTGAGGCAAAATATGGGAACCTGCCTTGCACTTGCCAGGGTTGGTATGTGTTTTGTTAGCCATTTGGGATTGCAATCAGCAGCTACAAGGACAGCCTACAGTACCACAAAACAAGATGTGAAATATTTGTCAGTTTTAGTGTTCTGCATATGGTACTGCGGATGTGGTATGCAACACTTGAAATCCTTTTTTCTTTTTTGCTCTTGACTAAAGTACCCGATAACCAAATATCCATAATTGAGTCAATTAATTGTTTACTGGACATACAGAACCGAGTCTTAAATGTTGGTTACACAGCTGAAAGAAAATAAGGAGTGTGCTATAAAAAACATTGTTTACACTTTACAGAAGATAGAATACAATTGATGCATGACTTGGTACTAAGGCCTGACATCACACTATGTAACCATGACTAAAGTATGTTAGCCAGTCAAGAATATTGACCAGGGAACAATAAGGCACTCGTGTCTTTCTCTGTACTACAAGAAAACAGTGCAAGATGATTCGATCAGACCAAATACATGCTGCAACCAATAATCCATTTCATCCGACCTAATAGATATGCATAATGGAACTCCAAGCCTTCAACTCCATAAGATGGTTGTCTCTAAAGGAACAGCAATAAATAGCAAGTTAAGAAAGAAAAGTAACCTGAAGTGGCACCAAAGGAGCTCTCCGCAAAGCTGTGCCAGTCAGTGCTTCATTAGAGCGGTGACCAGAATGAGTATCAGCAGGCATTCGTTCAAGAACCCTTGTCACATCATTGACCCCGATGGCAAATTGTTGCTACAAAGGCAAAAAACATAAAACGCAAAAAAACATCAGAATATTCTGAACTTTCACATGATGACAGAACTACTCTATCTGCAGGTAATGGTGAAACTAAGTAAGGATAGGCTGGATAGCATACCTTCATCCATATCTTTTCTGGTAACCCTCCCCTTGAAGTCTTTGCAACCTCCACACTCCTAGAGAATAGTACCTTTTGTCAACATCATAATCAAGCAACAGAAAGAAATGTTGACAACAATAGTTACCAACCCACCTAATAAGATTCGACAATAGGTCATCAAGAGCATCTCCTCCAATGTAATCTGAAGTTAGTCTGCTCAGGGAGAAACAAAGTGTGATTAGTGACTTGAGGTTGTTTTTAAAAAAGTGACTTGGAGAAGAACAGAACACAAAGCATAGCCAGAAAGATAACTAACAAAACAATGGGGCAAAAATCGTACCCTTGCTCAGCATCTTTCAACAACCTTATTGGCCTTTGAGGTTTGTTCTTCTTCTTGCCCATTGGCACCAAACTGAGTGCTACCAAGTAGAAACCAGAAGACCTATTACATGAAACAGTAGCATAAGGCAACCATAATTTCATTTATTTATTTCTACCTTCAGTCCATAGCATCCACAATATATAAAAGAAAATTTCGTAATTGGATAATTCAAAGAACTTCAAACATGGGGCAATAATGTTCTCTTCAAAGCGACATAGATTAGCACCACCAATATTTGCAATATTGGAAATATTGAAATGCAGTGCTAGAGAATTTTATGATGGTATAGTACTAGTTATAGTTCCTTCTACACTCATCTACCAACAGCGGCAGATCCAGAAATGGAGTACGCCCGGTGCTAACTTATGATAGACTACAACTGTCGCTAAATTGCACATGAACTATTTAGCAAACTGCATTACAGTTAACACACTTAGATTTTAAGATAAAAAAGACACCTTGTCAGTTTACCTGGCTCATCAAAGCTAAGAGTTCAGAGGATCATACCGACAGCTACCAAGGACCACCACTTCTGATACTACGAACTAAAAACCCGCCACCTCAGGCCGCTTCAAGATTCCAAACAAGGCTGGGTGTGGCAAGCTAAGCTGCACGGATACGGATACGTGGATACGTATCGGGCCGATACGGATACGGGGATTCGTCAATTCCCAAAAACACCGATATGGGGATACGTCTAGGTTTTTTTTTAATGTAAAATAAATATAATACATATTGTAGTTTAAAGAAATTAAAAAGGATGATCAGTTCATAGCTTATCATCAGTTCATAGCTTCAAACATGTCCGCAAGTTATGAACAAGATAAAGTAAAAATGAAGAGAATATACAGCTCATGGGCATAAAAGTACATTGGATCCATGTTACTAGACTACTTGATCAAAGTTCAAACACATGGACCATTCCAAGATTAATCGATTAGCACATAGCAAAAGATCAAACATATCCATAATTCCATATGGATCTCTGTATTTCTGGATAGAACCAGACAACCCATACAAAACGATCTCAAGAACACTAACTAGCTCGAGGTGCTGCACATTTCTAAATTCTTACACCTAAAAGGCTGAAACTTTGAAATACCCTAACCTAAATTACAACAATACACTGAACAATACATATTGCAGTTTATTTAGGTGCTCAGCAAGTCAGCATTTGCAATCTCATTGTCGAGTTTATTTAGCAACCTAAGTAGCACTAGCAGGCTCTACAGCAGGACCTAAAGCCTCTTAGCCTAAAGTAGTAAAGCTACAGCCTACAAGCAAAGGAGCATTGGAGCAGTTCGACCTCGGGCTTGCCGGCTTGGAGCGACTGGAGTCGGCAGATCGGCGGCGGGCGGCCTCGTCGAGGAGGACTGCGGGCCTGCGGCAGAGGAGGGGTTGCTCGGCTGCTCGCCCGGCTGCTCGTGCTCGAGGCCCTATCCTTGAGGTCCCGCCGGGGCGGCGGCGCGGGGTTGGTTGCGGGTGCGGCCGGCCGGCCGCCAGCCGAGCGCCGAGCCGCCGAGTCGCCGACGGGGAGCGGGGCCGGTTGCGCCGGGCCGCCGGCTCGATCTGGACTTCGGGACGGGGAGCGGCCTGCGGCCGAGTGGCGCCGCGACGGGAGTCTCCGAGGCGAGCGCTACGGCTCCGGCGGCGGCGGGAGGTTGTGCCGTGCGGCGTGCGCCCGTGCGGCCGTGTGTGGGGGACTGGGGGCTTGCTCGCCGGCTCGGCCGCGGGCTAGGTTAAACGCTTCGGCGTCCTAATGGGCCAGGCCGTGTCCGCGGCGCGTCGCCGGTAAGTCGCCGAAGTATCCGAGTTTTATTTATTTATTTTTGCTCGTTATTTGCTGGATACTCCGTGGATACGTATCGCCGACGTATCCGTACTGTATCCGTATCGGACATGGTATCGGACACTGATCCTTGGGCTGAGCCACGTATCGGTGCAGCAAAGGTGGCAATTACCAGCACGAAGTGAGGAGCGGTGGCGCGCGGCAGAGTGCAGCAACAGGAGTATTTTTATTTAGGGTAAGAGGAAATGGGAACCGGGTATGCAGGACCGACCTGACTGGAGGAGAGCCGACGCAGATGAGCACAGAGGCGCGCCACCGAGGGAGAGAAGAGGACAACCGCAGCCACTCAGGGTGGGCGCGGCATTGCGGCGCCGATGCGTGGTCAAGAGCTCTCCACGTTTCCCCTCGCTCCCTCTCGTGAGCCTTTTTGCACTGGGCTCATCAGAACCTGAGCCTTCTTTTTTGTGAGAACTGAGCCTCTTTGGTCAGCGGGGATTTAGGATTAAGATTGTCGGACGGTCCATCGATGGATCTGTCCGCTACTGCACACACGTGAAGAATCACGAACGTGGTTTCAGCCCAAGCCCATGTATTTGGTCTGATCGCATCATCTTGCAGCTGTTTTTTCAGTACAGAGAAAGACACGAGTGCCTTATTGTTCCTTTGGTCATATTCTTGACTGCCTAACATACTCTTGTTGAAATTTCTACCGACCAGTCTCACTGCTCCGGTAAAAAACTTTTCTACTATCTTATTTTTAAATCCTGAGCTAATGTGTAGATAAATGAGACCACTATCTCCGTCAGTGATGTGTTTTGTGTGCCCTCTATACCACTAATATCTCTCGTTATCTCACACAATATGTGAAATGTTCTCCCATGTATATGAAGCTGACTTACGCAAGTTATGTTGCTCCCACTAATTAGTTGAAACAAATGCTTAGCTCTCTAATTTTAATTCTCCTTTCGATTTTCCAATACTTCCTTCTATAAGCTAATGCAAACAATAAAGTACATAAGCATGATGGTAGTCATGAGCTTCCTAAATGCTAAATTTCTTCATCAAGATCTCGTGTTTAAAGGAAGATGAGCCCCACTTATTCACATAAGTATCATCAACACCATCTCCTTGTAACCAAAAGAGTAACACTTCAAAATTATCATAACAGGCTAACATCAAATTTACCAGAAGAGATTCACAAAATCATGTACATATTAACATCGGCAAAAGAAAATAACTTCACTACATCGATTTGGGGATGAAATATATTTTCATCGTCTCAGTCCTGTAGTACAGATCATGCATCGTGATATGATCTGTCTTTTTTATACAACCAAGACACCAATAACGTCGATCTAATTAACAGGATATGGCAAATAAGATCACACATGTTTATACATGTTGAAGTGTCTATTGATATGACGTATGGGCATGTATAGCAATCAAAGTGTACCGTCCTTATTTGCTATCCAGATATGCAGGTGATTTCATTCTCAAGATTTAGTGTCCTCATTCTAAGCATTATGCAGCTTGAAAGATGAAAGCACAGGGAGCAATAGATCCTCACCTGGTGTCCCTAGCGAGAGCACGATGATGTTGATGTGAACGTTGCAGATGGGCAACTCGATGAGTAGAGGGGAAAGCTGTGTGAAAATCAAGAAAACATCATCAAATCCACATGTTCACCCAATCAAAGACAAATGAACTCGGAAAAGATGAACAATAAATCTAATCCTAACCTTAATGGAAATCTGGAGGAGGGGGCAGTGCGTGACCAGAGAAGGATGGCCGCAGGGAGATTACAAGGAGGGCTGAGGGTCGAGGAGAACGAGGGCTGGAGAAGGAACCCTAACTGCTCCTCGCGTGGCCCTGTGGAGGATTGGTGGGCGGCGCTGCTGCCCTGGTGGCACGATTGCTCGCAACGAAAAGAACGTCGAGTGGGAGGTTGGAAGACGGTGTGAGGTCATACTCTGTTGCTCACCGGAGGAGGTGGCGGCGAAAGAGATTGGGAGGGCGGAGGGGAGGGGGGCATATGCCCCATCCTAGTTGTTTTCGCCTAAGAAGTGAGATGGGGTATATGATCAAGCCCCCCCTCCCCCCCCAAAAAGGGGCAAATCGTCAATTTTCTGGGAAGATGGTGATGGTGGCTATAGGTCGGACATAGAGAAAGAGGCCATGTTGGCACTGATCTCTTGTGCTTGGTGCCCACATGGCCACATGCGCGTGCTGTTTTTGGAGCGCCCCTCTCACGTGGCGTCCGCCAGCACATCCAGTGCTTTTCCATCCGGGGATCAGACTTCACGAAGCTCACGCCCTCAATGCTAAACCTCTCCCTACGGGATGCTACTGAAACAATAGCGGTCAGGAAAAAGAGTTGGCGACGCAAACACAAAATATCGGCCCCAAGCATACGCTGGTACACGACGAATGGAAGGACCAGGCACCAATCGGCTAAGAAAAGACACAATAGAACCGTCCACGTACCAATCATACCGGAAAATAAAATTCAACGGATAGCACAAACAACATCTAGTAGTAGCTTTCGACTAAAGAAGCCATGGGAAAGAAATAGCACTATCAGAAGAGCCGAAGATCATGGAACACAAAACTAAATGTTTGAATTTGACAGTGAGGCCTCTCGCCATATCAACTGAGAAGAGAACAAGTCGTCGGTTTAATCACCTAGTACCCGAAAAAAATGAGGTCATGTATGTACGACAAAATAATAATTGGTCATTGAAGCAAATGCCACCACAGCATGCATTAATTCTCAGCAACTAAAGTTACAAACCCCCTCTTCCGCTACGGAAACAAATTTCATCCCGCTCCTAATTAATCCAACGTCTGACGCAATGGTGTCTACGTGTCACATGCCATATTAGAGTCGTTGGTGCTCCCTTAATGTTTCTAAATTTAAATTGGTTAAGTAAAAATAATATCATTAAAATTGATATAGAAAATATTCTTATAATATTATAGTTTTATAACTGTTTACTGATATTTACATATTGGAAGTAATGATCGAAGTTGCGTTATAAAACTAACACTTTCAAGACAAAAGTGTAGTCTTGTGAAATGTTTGATTAAGATTGTAAATTTCTGATGATTTTGACAAAAGAAATATAGTCAATAAGTTCAATGTTCCTAAACACGACTCGTGGTTTGTAAAATTTTGGCTTCGTTTGATTTGGTCCCCAAAAGTTGGCATGCCCCAATTTTGGCTATCTTTTTTATTAAGGTGTTATGTATGATTTTTATTAAGTTGAAAGAGAGAGAAAGTTTTCTTTTCTTAGTGAAAAGATTCTCTCTATTTCTTCCTCTTACAACTTTCTCCATCATACAAGATGTCTTCCATTCGTCACATATTTTCTTATTTAATTTTTATCATCACATATTTTGATATTAATGCGAGTATAAACTGCTAAAGAAGACAAACAGAAATAACTCACTTTTTAAATAAATTTCTACTATCTTCTCTAGATGACGTGGAGAGCATAAGAACTGCCGGTCTTCTCTGCTATTTAGAGATACCCTAAGGAAAATTCTGACAGTGAAACAAACAGGCACCACATACTTCATCAATTTTTCCAATAATGCATGGATGGAACTACGAATGTTTTCCAAGTACCATCTACTACCCCTACAGTCTACGATGTAGACGTGCATAGCTTCCCATATTCACCATCATTACAAGCCTGAGTCACTAAGATGATACTCCTATACTGCAACTAGCCAAAATATCCCGACCGGTGCTACCCCTATAACCCAATACCCGCATACCGCATTCGTTTACACATGGCGATACACCGCAGGACGATCACTCCAAACAAAAACCTACAACAAAAACATGTGCTTGATCACAGAGGCACACTGATATTCCCTCAAAACCTGGGTTTCTTCGGGCTGGGCTGGGCGTCTGTGGAAGTGCTGCATCGCTTGAGGTAAGAGTCGAGCTTCTTCTGCTTCGAGGGGCTTGGTCTGGTCTCGCTCTGGGAAACGTCCAGTGTTTTCTCCTGCCCGTCCAGCATCTTGGTAACAAAAGGTTGCCTTGTCAGACTCATGCATCATATATCAATCGTGACATGCAGAAACTTCAATGGAGATTATATAGCACCATGCATACAAGATTTTTAGCTAGAGACTGCGAAACATGTGTAAGTAACAAGTTGAGGTTATAATTGAAAATGAATAAGCGAAGAAGGAGGGTAGTAGTATCTTTGAACCGCAGGCTACTCTGAGATCTGACTTTATATTTCACGTTAACTTGGAAACGAGTTAAGCATTAAAAAAATTCAGTTTGATGAAACTGTTCACAGTAATTTTAACTGCCATCACCAGAGAAGCCAAAGCGATCAGCTATTATTCTCCACTAATGAAAATGTCCGTTATCCTAGCAGGAAAAAGTATGCCAGTGCATGGAGATGGAGAAAGACATATGGCGAACCTGCCCCAAATTCTCAAGTTTGCCTTGAACAACGTCCCTAGAAAGCAAATGGTGAGAAAGACACTTGAGTTATGAGCTAAAGTACAACATTTATGCAGGGAAATAAAGTTCCAGGACATACCATATAATATCATCTACCGTATCATTTGCAAGAAGGTAATATATGTTCACCGAAGAAACCTGGAAATTTGTGAAGAAAATAAGATGAAGCTGGTAACGGAAGCAGAACCTAATATTATCAACTGAAGTGAAGCCACACAATAGGCTGGAACAAGGAATACAATATTCACCTGACCAATCCGGTGGGCACGATCTTCTGCTTGAATAATGTCACCTGGAGTCCATGATAACTCAGCAAAGATTACTGTGCTTGCTGCGGTCAAAGTTAACCCGACACCTCCAGCTTTTATGGATAACTACAGTTTTAGGCTCTCATGAGGTTGTATCCAATAAATAAATGGAATTTTCTCTCCAGGAAATTTGATAACATGGTGCCCGTATGATTGGAATATTGCATGATGCCATGTATTCTCAACTGCGATTGTTGCCTACAGCTGCTCTCAAACTTTCCTGATTCTTCACCTTGTTATCTAAGGAGACGAACATTCTACCATGGCCAGGACTTGGTGCCCTCTTACTTCAAGTTTTACCAGGGTACAGAGGTTTTCTTCCGAAAGAATCTTAACTCAACCATGGATTATTTTTGTGGGCAAGTGCCAAAATTTCAAAATACCGGTGACTAATGGGTTTGAAACAATAGGTGTCACATGCGTGCATGTTAATATCTATCAGCTTATATGCATCCTACTGTTTCTACACAACAAATAATATCAGAAATTTTGGCGGCAAGATAATATCCACCAAGGGGGATCTCGGCCAAATGCGAACTAGAGTATAGAGCACAAAAACTATAGGAGTTAAACACATACCACTGCTGCCTTGATGTCATCCTTGTTCTGGAAATCCGTGACTAAAGTTTGCCTTACCGCTACAGGTGTTTGCCCATCAATTCTTATACAGTTGACTTTCTTTTTCTGAAACATGGTAGTAAATAGTACCTCAGGTGTGTCATAAACAAGTCAAATCGGAATACATTCTTAGGAGCTTACCAAGAGATGTTGGTGAATAGCGTCAATCATGGGTTGATGATGTGCAAATATTAAGAATTTGCAATCGGCCTGGAAAATAAAGGCAACAGTTCATTGTGAATAATTATTGTTTACAAGGATAGGAGATGTCTGCCATAATTTAAATGTGAATAATAAACCAATAGAGCATTATCATAATATAGGATACAGAGGACATTTCAAAGCCAGTAACAGAAGGCCCATTTCTGATCGGGTGAGGATTTATATCCTAGTAATTCAATTCAGCTGGAAGTAAACTGAAACAGATAGGTTTCAAAAACCAATCGAAAAGGCAAGTTATGGATATTTTTCATAAAGTATCATGTAAGCATGTAACAATGTGGTCCCATCAGAGAACATAAAACATGACCAGAGTTATGTGGATCACGCACGGTTGATGGTTTCGGTATAAATTGGTTGAAATCAGTGGGGGTACCAACTTCAGCTAGCCAAGTTATGATCCTCAATTGGCAATCCAGGAACTGGCAGCAGCAAGCCAGTTCCTGACAGTTTTCTCATCTCTGATCCCATGAGAGTATAATAAGAGGATAATTTATAAATATCTCATGCAATTACCTCAATTACAGTGCCCAGGTAATCTAGCACTGCTGGAATTTTGGCTTCAGCTGAATCATTATAGATCTGCGATTAGACATGAAAGATGAGTACTGCAACCGATAATAAAATCACTTTCAAAGAGTGAAATGCAAGCCCGTGATAGTAGGTAATGTAACAAAAATTGCGGCACTTTATTTGTTCTATTAAAACATGTTACTCCTTAGTGTATCTTGATGTCAAGCACGTATGAAAAGTATTGCATATAACGATACAGATGAAAAAGAAATATGCTCCAAGCTTGATTTAGCTTCACCCCATAGAAAAGAAGAAAAGATGATAAAATCTGTATGTTTACCATAACAAAACGAAAACCCTATCTCAGTGTTGAATTGCTCCGGCTATTGGACGAATGAAGACGGAAGTCAAGTCTAATATATAAATTACAAATGCATGAATATTATATCAACCTCCAAATCTGAATAGCTAACTCAGACAGAAAAGAATCTACTATCCTCAAGAATCAGAACTAAAATACAAAGCATACAATTCAGTTGAGCTGAATCTATTGTGGGGTCAAAGTGGCACCACTGATATTAAAAAATAACTATTTAATAGCAAGGGGTTATAATTTGGGCTAATAAGATACAAAAATACTAGTACCTAATTGTCATTACACAGGCCAAGACAAAAATCTTGGTGAAAAATATAAATTGCAATTCTAAGTTTCGAGCTAATATCGTTACACATCCCGAGACAAAATAAGTGGTAAAAAGTGCATTTCATTTTTGTAGACTTTATTGCGGCTTACTTCACAACTGAAAGGGTGGAATATTTCTAGTTCAGAAAGAAAATGACCACCCACTGTTGAGGAGCATACAGGCTTACAGCCATACATATTTGCATTACCGTGTTAATAATGTTCTTTTGAGTAAATTTGAGTGAGTCGATCGTCTCCTTAGAGTCACAGGACTGGATTTTGATCTTCACAGTCTCCAACTACAAAAAGACAAACCACATCAGAACCTCTGGGATGAGAATGTAACCTTCAATGTAGCACTGCTGCGACAATAAAACAAAGGACTAATACATACACGCATATATGGTACGATACACAAATAAGAGCACGCCCATAATCTTTTTGTTAGCTCAACTTGAGAAGAAATATATAGTTCTAACTTCGGGAATTTGTGGTACATATGAATCAAAATATCAAATGTCTCACTGGATGATCAGAGAATTAGGGAGGACAAGCCATCTCAGCACACCGCGTTAAAGCTCTTCGTTAATCCAATGAGTTATGCGCAACAATCAATTATTGTGGTTATATCAAATGCAGAGCTACCAGGAAATGATTCAGAAGTTTTCATATGCTACAAGGTATCATTTGCAGGCAAGAGACAGAGAACAAAAATAGTGCACCTCATGAAAAAGAGCACGGATATGTTTCATCTCTTTCTCACTCAAATCCAGAAAGACCTGGACAGATCAAAAGATACAAACATTAGGTGTAGATCTTAAGAATCACAACAGCATGATAGGAAGTTAAAAGATCAGACACAAACTAAACCTCAAAAGGTTATCTCACATTGTATAGGATAAATAAGCAAATAAAGCTTTGATTTTCAGCATTTTAGCAGAAACAACCAAGTCGACACAAGAAAGCCCAGAAATAATTGTGCAATGAGGCTCGGCCAAAAGGTCATGCTAGTGTGAGAAGATCTGAGGAGTTGTTAACTTAAAAAGGGTTTCCAGATTCTTTATCAGAAACTCTTTGGATTTCAGGAAAAATAAAATAGTTTCCATTTACAGAAAAGTTATTTCATATTTGCCATGTTCTACTAAGTGAATACCCCATGGAGGTTACCTGTTGTCTACGTTTAACAGGCAACTCTGAAAGAACATCTTTCTTCAACCTGCGGATCATGACGGTTGCTTTCATTAAATTATGTAGCTCCTCGTGATTGCTAGCACCTTGATACAACCCAAAAAATCCCTGTGGAAGAATCGTACAGTCAATCAATCATTATTGGTGACAGAAAGTAAAGAAAGCGATTCAATTAGGCTAGTACTTACACCTCTGCAATATCTATTGCCATACTCATTTATGTTCTTGTACACATTAGGATATAATGCCTGGAGCTGCATTGAGGAAAGTTAGTTGTTTCTCTACAGTGGGAAACTTTTTGGCATTGGGATGTGCAAACTAAATCTGAGAACAACATGTACCTGAGTAAACAACTCGATAGGGCGAGATAAAGCAGGAGTCCCACTTAGCAAAACCACATATTGAGCTTTCTGTGATTATAAAGACACAATTAGTTAACTTTGTTAATACTGCCATGCCAATTAGATTGAAAATCTTACTGGACACTGCAATCAAGCAAGATATTGTTCCTCTACTAAGTTTAATCAGTAAAATTAAGTTCAAGAAAACACAATACATCCTAAGAACTGGTGAGATTAACTGAAAAACATTCTTCATGGTCAGAGCATGTAGGACTTATTGAAAGTTTGGAAATTCTGTCGGTTAGAAGGGAAAATATAATATAACTACATAAGTACACCAAACGACCAAACAATGATTGATTGGGATACAGTGATGAACAATACCTAAATCTACTGAACCAAATTAACCCATAATGGCATGCACACAAGAAATTTATGCTCCAAAAATGGAAAACTGTTTTCCTGTAATAAACACCAAACCTGCAGAACAGGAAGTGAAGCATTGTTCTCTTCGCTTGAGCATTCTTCATAAAGTGTGATTCGTCAGCTATAACTATCTGAATGAAAAACCATTTAAAAGTGAGTAAAAATGGAGTATATGTAGCAACATTCTCAATTCACAGTAAATAGGAGAAAACAGTGGTCACTAGTTCTAGATGTTCCATGCATGCAAAATGAGGGCAATGTTCAACACCCGCGTATAAATGATAAATTTTATAATACAACATGAAAGGAGTATCCAATAATGTCAGCATTGATGAATCATGGAGGTAAAATAAAACATGTTGATCTTTTTAGTTTTTAACCTTTGACTAAAACAAAACCTAATTACTTCAGTTGCCCAGAGAAGGACCAACAAAAGTCAACAAATGCATCCGCGACAAAATGGAACTGATCCCTTTATTTCCAAGGCTTATATGTTTCAGTCCAAGACCAACAAAGTGATACCTCAATCCCCAAAGAAGTTCTCATTTAATTGATTATGTACATTTACTGATCTTGCCCAGGACAATGTTCTTAACACGATAAATTCTCCACGTGCAGAAAATTCGATGGTCATATCCCCATGGAAAAATCAAGCTCACTAAAATTATAATTAACAAAGCTCCATACAAGCAATCTTCAATCTATATGTGCATCCCCTGTTCATCTACTTGAAATCAGTGCAATCATGTTCGATGCACAGGCAGCAAACGCCAGATTATGCTCTGCAATTAATTATCATGGTGCCACATCAATCGATTGGTAAGAGTCGCACTTGAACATTGAATAGGTTATGCTTCGAATGAGTTATTCCATTATTCCAAAAAGTCGGGGGACTATGCTACCTAGGCACTAAGTACCGGGGTGACTGCCTTGATCACGGTCTGGTCAACCTTTGAGGCGACCGCACCGACTAGGTAGGTCAAAGCCAGTCCTAGTCAGCCTCAGCGGCACTAGTCATGGCAGTGACTTAGGTGGCTGGGAGACCCTGCGGCAAAGAAAAGGTGACCAGTTGAGGTGCTCAACGTGTCGGTCACCTTCCTCACCAGTACTGAGCGCCACCAAGGTGCAATGGACATCCAACAAAGGGTGGGAAGAGGAGGAGGCACTTGTACCCAACCACAACAGGAAAATGGACCGAATGGGTTCTGCCCACAAAAGAAGAGGAAAAGAAGACAAATGTGTATAGCATAATCCTGGAGTCCTAAACCCACCAGAGCCTCCACGGCTCCAACAGCGCCTCCATCAGCAGTGCTAGCAGGAATGACGATCCATCAAGATCGAGGGCTCCCACTCCATCACTCACGATCGAGGTCGCACTGTCGCAGTCGTCGCATCATCAAGGTGGAATGATCCTTGGATCATCCCGAGATAACTAGGCTAAACTACTCTAAGAAATAATAAAATAAACTATTTTGATTCATTGCTTGATTGATACAGGACACATGTCCTCCCTTATATCGGGAGATGGATAACTTGGCTCCTAAGAAACTAACCCTAACTTTTCTAACTACCGATTTCTTATCCCTTATTTGGAGATCTTATCCCCTAATTGGATAACTACAACACATGACATCTCCCCCCTCCTCGAGCTGTGGTGGCAGCCATGGCTGACGCCCAAGAAGCCCCATTCTGCTGACAGACCGCAATGCCGCCGCTTGGCTGCTAGAAGGATGATCTCTTTCAGCCTATTCCTTGGAAACATGTAGAAGGCTGATTTCTTGGTAGCTTCTCTTGTACATGTGCTGATCACATTAATCCCTGGCTTACATGAAAATAGGAGTTCACGCACACATGCATTGTGCTGGGTAATACCATGCATGCACATCTTGTGTGATCCAAGCGCCCCACCTGCACCAAACCCAACACTTGAGTTCCTGACAAAGGCTCTTAGTTGGTGAACTGACCCACTCAGGTAGTGCTCCCGAGCAATGGCCCATCTGGCCTAGTTGCACGTTAAGGCCCAAGTAGCCCAGGTAGGGTTTTGTCGTGCGGGAACGGCTGGCTGCCTCAGTGCCGCTGCCTCCCCTATCCTGGCAGCTGCCACCAACACCTTCTGCAGCCCTTCGGTAGCGCCAAGCTTTGCTACTGCACCTCCTGCGAAGCACGGTGTCACTGCTGCCCTACTGTGGACTCCTCCGTTGTTCCCGAGAGTGAGTTGTGTTGCAGTCGCTCTGGTTTCTGTAGCGCCACAAGAAGCATCGGAGCTCCAGATCATCCATGTTCCCGTGGTGCGCCGCCATCTTCCACCCGAAGCACCTCAACCTCCTTTACGGACGGAGAAGGCCAAGCCCCGGCACTGCCTAACAGATCGCTACCACCTCCAGAAGTGTTGTCGCCTCCATCTTGAAACCACATATGATGCCGCCAGTTGGAGCATCGCCGTTGTCGCCATGGCCCTTGCCGCTGCCAGCGCCTTAAGCACAGTCACCACCACGACAAGCCACATTGTCACCGCCGTGAGGAGCGCATCTGCCAGCACAGGTAGCATCGTCTCCGCTGCCGCTTGGAGTGCCTCCTTTGCCGCTGCCGCTAGAACGACATCCACCACCATCACAACATGCGATGCTGCTGCTTGATGGTGCATCACCATGGAGATGGTCACTACATCGGGGGGTGGAGAGGCTACTCCACACTCCAATGCTTCGCTTGCAGCAACTGGTCCAGTTTCTCGACGATGGTTTGGAGCCTTTGCCGTATGGACGATGCCTTGCCATCATCCGATCCATCCATAGGCATAGATCCTTCCGCAGTAAGGATCAAAAACCCTACCACTAGCCATTGATGGCAGAGCAGTAGTTGGCTCTGATACCAATTGGAGTGATCCTTGTATCATCCCGGGATAACTAGGCTAAACTACTCTAAGAAATACTAAATAAACTATTTGATTCATTGCCTTGATTGATACAGGGTACATGTCCTCCCTTACATAGGGAGATGGATAACTTGGCTCCTAAGAAACTAATCCTAACTTTTCTAACTACCGGGATCTTATCCCTTATTTGGAGATCTTATCCCCTAATTGGATAACTACAACATGTGACATGAGGTCAGTCAAGGTCAAGCTCGACGCCACCAGCTTTGCTTCCATCCCCTCTCTTTTCTACTTCCCCACCTCATGTCCCAGCTGCTCCTGCCCTTGCCGACCTAGTCAGCTGACTAGGCACCGCCTAGGCGTCATGCTGGTCAACCGACCGGCTAGTGCCTAGGGACTTCTGTGAGTTATTCAACAAGAAAAGCATGCTATTGTATTATGTGTTCAAGAGCTAAATAGTAAAGAACAGCCGGTGTATGAGGAACACATTCTGTTAAAATGTAAACTCCCACAGCCCATGATCATAAATTAAATAAAAGATCAGATGAATCTATACCTTAAAATCCAAGTCCAGAAGTGTGCGTTGTATCTTGGGAATTACATCATAAGATATCACGTTGAACACCCCATCCAAGTGAAAATCTCCTTTGGTGTTTGAGTACACCAATCTGAATCCTGCCTTATTTGATCCTCCAGTCTGTGGTAATACCACCTGAAAAAACCATTATTCATATTCATCAGTCACAGTATGATTCATGGATAAAATGAAATACATCTGTATATGATCTGTTTATATTCTTAGGACTTGTCAAACTATGTAATTTCACTTCAACATCAAGGTTCAACCCAACTTCATATGAACTATATAAATCAGAGAATTAAACAATAAGGTATACAACTACCAAATGTGGGCCTAGTTGAAAACTGTGAGTGGCTTATGGTTCCTTTTTTTTCAGTGAGTGCCAACCAACAGTAGCAACCGTATCACCATATGTGATACCAGAATTTGCAGAGACAATAGAGCATTGGGCTACAGAAAACCCGTGAAGAAATGATTTAAGCAATTCATGTAGATATGACATTTTCACCAGCACTTAACACTAATCCAAAATAGAACATCATTGATCCTCATATTTACATTAAGAAAGCAAAGAGGATGTACCAAGATATCTTCTGTAGGGATGTTAAGCCAATGCTGAATCATCTGTTAGAATCACAAAATAGCAAGTTTAAATCTCCCTTATGCACAACAAAGGAAACTGTTGTTGAAATGAAAGATAGAGTTCTAGAAAGTAGGAGGTGCTCACCGTAGCCCAATGTAATCGTAAAGAAGATGGAGAGATTACAAGAACTGGCCAGGCATCATGAAGGCAAGAAGCAACAGCGATTGCCTACATAGAGAAAATTAGGTGGCAAAATAATGCCTGAAAGAACTGCTATACTTAAGTTCTTATAAAACAGTAAATAGGTCATTTTTTATCACTCACAAGAGTAAATAACAGAAACCAGTGACACAGTAACTCTTGTTCCAGAGGAAATAATGGTGAGTGCTAAATAGTCCAAATGCTAAAGGTAAATTGATCAAGCTTTTATAAATTAATATTCCCCCAAAGCTCTTAGTACATTCTCTTGGCTAGTCCACCTGCAGAGTGAGAATTGGTACTGAACTCAAAGAAACCACTCCCATGCACACAACTCCACCACTAGTACCATGTCCTGATAGAAGAAGAGAATGCCAAAATATCGCATGCTAAATCAACTTCAAGCTTAGTCCGAAGCAACATACCAAAAGTATCTAATGTAGAAAGGGTATAAAACGCATGATAAATTGGTAATGATCCAGAGACAATGTATGCACCTGTAATGTCTTTCCAAGACCCATTTCATCTGCTATCAGCACTCTGCCCCATGCTGTAAAGCAAACCTACAACAATAAGAAATACAAAGTAGGATGTCTAATGCCTTCCAAGTACAAAAGCATGCAAAGCATGCAGTTACTACAGCTACATTAGACTTGTTCAACAATCGGAAGGTATATGCATAGGCTCCTAGTCCAGGGGTCTTTGGTACTACTAATCTTTACAACCTAATATGCTGAGTAGTTGGGGAGCAAAGAATCAAGTTACACCCCAAGTTACAACCTAATAATGTTACATCCCGGGTTGGAACGCAACAAATATCTGAAGTGGATAGGTGCCCTCGGCACTGTACCGCGATGTTTGCAACCAGGAATTGTGATAGCGATTGGTGACAGAAAAGAGAAAGAAGGTGCGGAGGGTGGTAATACGCATGTAGAGTGGGAAGGGGCAAAAGTAGACAGGATTTCAAAACTAATTTCTTTCTTAATCTGTTAGACTTAGATTACTGTTGCTGTACCACTGCACAAGGCAGATATTTAATCTTGATCAAGGACTATGGCTATCTGATATATTTAACAGCATATAATTTTAGGACAGCTAAGTTCAACATTACACAGCACATATTAGTTTAGGAAAATATATTTCCCACTGTTATGAACAAAAAAAATCAAACAACGTTGTATCATCATACCTGACTCCTTCACGCTGAAATGGCATAAGCTTCGACTCAACATCAATTGGAATCCTGTCATACAAACCTTCGCCAAAATACAGTGAGGTTAGCATCTGAAGAAAGACTAGAAAAGTGCCCAGGCACTGAAAGCTTAACACCGATGTATGTAAGACCTCCCTTGGAAGATTAAAAGGTTTGCACTGACCATTATTTACAATATGTGGTACTGTAAAAGAAATATTTGATTTGTTCTGAGTATTCTATAATAAATCCAAGTGGATTAGTGGATACTAAAGAAAGCAATAGTGCTTATGCAACAATACCTTAGAATTATGTGCATGTAAAACTTTGTTCCTTCCAAACAGTACTATAGAAACAAGTGAAGGAAAACATATAATCATGTGGCATTTCCCATGTTTTTTCTAGAAATTTTAGATACCTCGAAGATCTTTGACAGCTAAAGCAGCAGCAAAAGCCCGCTGAACTAGTGGATCCAATTTTTGAACCTGCTAGGAAAGCACATGGTATGGTCAGAATGAATATCTCTAGATGCTCAAGTTATTGGATCTTAACAGGCTAGTGTTCACAGGCCAGAGACTGTTAGGTAGGTCTTGCTTGAGGTTTATAAAAGGCTCCAGTCATATGGAGGACAGCACACAGGCCTACGCCTTGGCCCTTGTGTCTGTTCAATTTTTATTTTTTGGGGAGAGGGGGGGAACTGAAAATACAAGCTTTACAAACATGCTCGTAAAAATAAAATAGTGGAGCCCTACAGAAAATGACCTGATAAACCCTAACGGTTATTTTCTTTAACAACCTTTGAAAAAAAATGTTATATTTGATAGTTTCAAAACCAGAAAGCTAAATAACCATTGTAAGAGTGATACAGTAGCTGAGTAGGAACAGCGCAGTTCAACCAACTAAGCAAGAAGGCAATGGAAAAAAACATCAAAACAAAATGGGGGATCACTACTATTAACAACAACACAGTTTTTCTAAGTTCAAAAGATAGCTGTTACCTCAAGAGTTAATCCAGGTACTGCATTAAGGACTTGCTCTGCTATTGATAGTGATGTGGGAGGGAACATCCATACCCTAAGGAATTGACAAATTAAGTAAATGGAATCAGGAATAAGCTGTGAGTTTTACAGAAGGCATCAAGCTTTGCTGTGCTATAGAAAACATCTGGTGAAACTGCTAAGTGATAGTATAAAGGAACCTTTCTTTCCCATTCCAGCTAGCTTTCGGGATCTTGTGAAACACATCCACAAGTTTCTGAGAGAGAAACAGAAGTAAACAAATCTATGGTTCACAATATCATTCAGTGACAACTGATTAAAGATTTGGTGGGGTAAATGAACCTGGTGATAAGGGAATTTCGCTGCAATCACACCACTGGAATGAAGGAAAAGATGTATAGATATCTTAGGTGAACTCCCCTGACTATTATTCACTTCAATGACAATTGAAAGCAAAAATGAGAGAGGCCACGATTCAAATTAGAATAAACAGAAAGCACCAAGAATGTTGTATACCTGCGGTTGGTTGACTAAGCCGAGACGGTGAAAGTGATTCTGCCTGAGAAATAGTCAGGGAATGATGAGGAACAGTATAGGGATTTCATTTATCAGCAAGATGGATGTTGGTAATATTAAACAGAATAGATAAATTTCTGTTTACGTCAAACATGTATATCTCTATATTAAGCTGGTTCACATGATGGGCAAATCAAAACAACAGATCAGCAAATGAAGCCATTAATAAGCTACCCCCAAAAACCTCTAACTCTTCAAAACAAAATATTAGCTATATCAGCATCAAGATTTATCTCGTTTTTAGATATTTGTATGAGCCGTTGCCTCCTTGGGTCATTAACAACGGTTCCAAGACATAGAATCCCAATTCTAACTGTAACGCAGGAAGCAAGAAAACTAAAATGCTTACTCACGGCTTCAAAAGGAATGTCAACTACAGCCAGCAAAAACGAAATTGAGATCACCAAACCCCAGCCCCTTTCAACCATATAACCCAAACTTCCAAGTGGTAGTTATTGTTCTTTATCAAAAGATGGAACAAAATACCTTGAACATTTCAAACTTTATAGTTCAATGAGGCTAGGCCTCAGTTTCTGACTTGCTGGAACTATGCTGTGCACAAAACGATGAGAGTGAAAGTCACTGTCCAAATTCACCAGCCTTCATTACAAAACTCACTATCCCAAAAAAAAACTTTAAGCGTGTCACAAAGTTGACAAAATTTAGAGCAACTCCTACCACATTTCGGCGCCATCTCACCAACGCCACGATTCTTGGGCAATAACACGTCAATTTCTTGAAAAGAAATCACTATAAAGAGCTAAGTAAAAGAAAGAGAGGAATATACCACGGCGAACAGTACTACATTCACAAAAAGGCCCGTATTTCCGAACGCATTAGCCATCCGAGCAAAAAGCCTTTCCAATTTGCCGTGTCGCAAATACCGATCCCCAATTCGCAAACAATAAACCCCCTAAACCTCCGTCGAAACAGCAAAAGAAGGGACAAAACCCTAACCTTGCCGAAGCGAGACTCCAGGGAGACCCTGGAGGCGGGATGGTCATTCCTGAGCGGCGAAGAGGCCGCGATCGCCGGCGAGAGGCCGCGGTTGGTGAGCGGCGAGGTTGGGGGAGCGGTGGAGGCGGTGGAGGAGGAGGCCTTGCGCTCGGCGAGCTTGCGGTAGGCGTCCTGCTCGAGCTTGTCGAGCTGCTCCTCGCTTAGGCCCCAGTCGTCGTCGTCGAAGCTGCCCCAGCCGCCGGCGCTGGCGCCGCCCAGGCCCGCCATTTTTAGGCTGGCGTTCTGAGGGAGCTTGTTTTGAGAAGGGAGAAGGGCGAACCGGAGAAGGGAGTCAGGGCTTCGGCGGGCTCAACTGCGGTGTATGTGTGGGTAGTTTTACTCGCGTACTGGGAAAATCTTTTGAACGTCTTTTTCGTCTAAGTCTGAGTCTCCCGTCTCTTCATATTATCTAGAGTCTATTAACTTATATAAATAAATATTTAAAAAGTATTATAATAAAACAAGTCCTAAGAAAACGCTCACAAGCGTGACGATTCTCAAGGAGAGCAGAATCCGTTGCATCATCTCCGCCAACGATCTTGACTCGTCCCCTGGTCTCTGGTCACTTCTTTAGCTTCAGGTGGCGAGGAAAACCCGGTTCCGCGCCTCGCTTGTAATTAAGCCCCACATTTTCTTTATTTGGTGTCCAAGTCACACCATCGTGGCTGTGGAGACGTTGTTGTGTTGGACTAAGTCTCTGGCTCCTCCTCGATGTTGTTGAGGAGCCTGTTAGGGTATGTTCTTGTGGGTTTAATTATCCAAATCTTGCAAGCTCATGTTCTCCTACAGCCTTTTTGTTGCGACTTTCTTCGACCTAGGTCCTCGTATCCGTCGTGCTAGAGCAACACCGTTGGATCTCACTCTTGCCAAGCTCGAGGCGCGCCCCTAGTTGATATGCAAACGATAAA
This sequence comes from Stipa capillata, assembly GCA_019208055.1. Classification (NCBI taxonomy): domain Eukaryota; kingdom Viridiplantae; phylum Streptophyta; class Magnoliopsida; order Poales; family Poaceae; genus Stipa; species Stipa capillata. Next base: position 424,710 of record JAGXJF010000601.1, read on the forward strand.
GTCTTTGCCCCTCTGCCGCATGTGGGTTTTTAATGCGATGATTAGAGCATGTTGGAGGCCATTTAGGCTTGTGCAAGATCTCACGAGATCATACATGATGTTCTTGTTCTTCGACAGGTTCTTCAATAGACTAAAGAGGACGACACCGACGACCATTTTCTAGCCAAAGACAGAGACAACTAGGATCTTGTTTGTCATTCGGTTATATCTGATCATTTTTTCATATAAAAAAGATTAACATGTTAAACTGATTCTATGCGAAAAGTTAGCATTAAATGTAGCAATGTAAAGATAACAAGGTTGACTCCAAATCTTCTTTTTTGTAGAGTATGACTCTTCATGAAGAGACAATCTTATTCTCCCCTTGATATTAGCAATTATCCTACGTGACAAGACAAAGAGTCAGCTGATGTCACGTTTTTGTAGATGCCATAAGTCACCTCGTTTCCACTCTTACTCCTCACAAGCTTTCTACGTTTGAAAAATGTGAACTTTCCTCCCTAAAATCCCGGATAACACCGACACTTCACCTCTTATCGGTTTCGAGAGTGATTTTGTCACCGTGACGTACACTTCAACATATTTCTGCCACCATGGCTGCCACGTCTCCTGATCACACACATCGCAAAGGTTCTTTGCGGAGCGAATCCACGAGCAAATCTCGAGCAGCTATGCAGTTGTCAGCATATGTGCTCGACCATGGGAAGGTCGGGAAGCACACGATGCCAATATTGGTTGGCTTCAGATGGAGGGGAACGAGAAAGAAGAGACGAGGCTGAGGAATGGTGATATGGATGCCACGATACAACGAGGAGAATGACGTGGATGCCAAGGTGGCAAAGTCACTCTCGAAATCAACCTCGGGAGGGTGTGATGACCTAGATACTTCTAGACTTAATTTGGGATTCAACTATATTTTCAGATAATAAAGTGGACTTTTTATTCTTTGATTGCTCGTAAGCGGATATACTGTCAGGCGAACCCCAGCGCGGTTAACATTGTTTCTGATGGGTGTGTTTTTCATTACCTTTCGTACTTAGTTTAACGATTCAAATTTCATTACTTACGGTGCACTCTTGATATTTCTTGATATTAGGAATGGCAATAGGGACCCGATACCTGAAATCCAACGAGAATTTCCTCTATTAGGGGACGGGTCTGGTATAGGCTTAGTCTCCACGGAGATATATAGGGGGAAAATTCATCTCCATCGGGTACGGCGGGGACAGGGATGGTACAAGAGCCCCCATACCCGTCACCCACGGGGACCCGCATACAAGTTATATGTGATCTCTTAATTTATCTAAAGGAAATACTCCACAAGGTTCAAACAAATTCCCACTTCTGAGCCCCACCACCAGCCTCTCGCTTCAGGCTGGTGATTTGAAGTCGTTGTGATGGGTAACCTGCGGGGACGTGATATCCACGGGGCTGCAATACCTGCTTGCAGTCATGGGGACGGGGAACCCGCGGGGACCCGATACCCAACGACGGGTGGATACGGGGAAAATTCGGATCTGAAGGCGGAGATGGACACGGATGACAGAGAAATTATGGATTCATGGGGACAGGGATGAGTGACCACTCCGCGACGGGTTTCATCCCCGTTGCCATCTTTACCTGATGTACATGTTAGTACTGAATACTGAAATCAGAAAATCATTAAGAAAGAGCAAATTTGGCAAAACTACAACTTTGTGGTAAAACTATCACATTACAGGTTTAGCGCAGAAGGGTTGTAAGCTGAGTAGCTGACGATCCCAATCAGCAGGGAATGTCGTCGAACTAGTAAGACCTGAAGGAAGCTGCTACATAGTAAAATAAACAGAATCCCCATGTTAACTGACACGTCTCTGCTGGGCAAGCCTTTTCAGAACTTGCTCAGGTATCAAAGGATCGTCTGACGAAAACCCGCGAGAGACAAGCAAGTGAGTATCAAGCAGATTACAAGTTTAACAGAAGCTGCAGGTGAGCTTCGGGAGAAGATTCCTTTTCAATAACCGACGAAGTTCACAACTTCCTCTCCTTTCACAATGGAACACAATAGCCTCAGTTTCTTGTTTGATATATATACATATACGCCAAAAGGTAGAAAACACTGGAGAAAACCCAGCTGTCAGAAGAGATAAAGAAGTGAACTATCCAGCAGTAACTATCCCGTATCGAAAACACTTATAAACTGCAGCGATTAACAAGGAGTCAGCAACTAGCATTTCCAGCTCTGTATTCGCCGATGCCGAAGATGGTTTCCCTCAGCTTTGGGTACTTCACATCAACAGTTCAGTTAAGGGAATTCAGAAGCTAAACCTAGTTGGATACATATGTTACAAATCAAGTACTTTTCACTTGTTGAGAAACGTGACGAGAACAATTATAACTGAAAAGGTAGACAAGGTAATCAATACTGAAAGTAAAGTACATCCACCAATTGTTTAGTACTTCCAATTGGTAGAATGAATAATCATAATACTGATAATCGCGCACTCTGAGAGAAGCAATCCAATTTCACAATAAAACCGTAAATGAAGCGTACATATTAAGCAGTAGAGCACTGCACCTACATTTCAGTACTTCACCATCTAACTACTTCACATTGTGTACTATATTCAGTTTACCGCATACATGATGGGTAAATTTCTGTAAGTGCGCTACCCTGACCTCCAGATGTGATGCACAAAAACGAACTTTAGTCTCGAGAATGGCAATGCATGTCACTAAGCATTAAGTATAATCTGTTCTTATAGGCTGACCTTATCCCAACAGAGGAAATAAAAGGCACAAACTGAATGTAATGGCGTCACAGAGAAGTGGCACCATGCATACCCACCTATCCCGTAACATATGATCTGGGACGCCAATAATATGGTAATTTTCAGTCTTTATGAAAAAGAACCAGGGGTAATGAATCATGACCAAATGCAAGTTAAATTATCACCTATTTGGCCAATCATTCTTGCCATTCTTTCATGCTGATCCACAAATCACACTGTGGTTTCCTATACCATAATTCCATGACCATGACCTTCTATCCAAGCATTTGTATTCACAGTTAGTCTTAGAACCTATCTAACCCCTTTTATAAATTGATGACATCACACATAATAGAGAATAGTAAAACAAGGTGAAATTACAACAATCTGTAATCCTAATATATTAATTGAAAGTGTTCAATAGAAAGCTTACTGGCTGCTCAAAGCTTACCACCTCCATGAAACAGAGGACAATGTGTCTACCTTATAAAGAAAGAAGTAGCAGCTAAATATCACATGAACAATTAGAACCATAAATAAACTAGTTCCAAGCCCCAACCCTGTTAACAATATTCTTTCATGGACGAAAATCTGCAAAAACACCTAAACATCTACCCTAAGAATTGTAGCAAGAATCCTATAACGAGAGACACTTCTCAGTTCCTAATTTATATGGATCAAGTCCCAGGTGTGGAGGACTTGAGCTCCTCAAGCGTTGCCTTCACCTGGTCCTGCAGCAGTTTGATTCGCTTCAAGTACACCTCCAGCTCCAGAATCCGCTGTTGCCTCCATTTCTCCCCTTCCATGGGCAACCCAAGTGGCGGCTCAGGCAGTTTCACACCAAATGGATTGCATCCAATATTTATCACTGCATGTATCATCTCCTTAAACAGAGGCGTCAGGCAACTCTTCTCGGCATCAACAAACCCTGACTGGGGCGACATGACCGGAAACATGAGAGGCTCTGAACCCTCCATGGTCACTGTCACAGGCATTGGAGTCTGGGGCAGTGGTGGGAGCAAGTCATCCACCTTGACAGGCACATACACAGGCACCTGCAGTGGCTGAGAGGGCTGCACCATACTGGTGGCAGCGACAGGGACGGGGGCAGGGGCAGTTGCAGCGGCGAATTCCGTCGAACGCCTACGACGGCGCTGCCGCCCTGAGGGGGACTTGACCTCCCCATTGGGGCTGGTGTTCGCAGGGACGGCTGTGGTGGCGACCGCAGCGGCGGCAACAACAGCTTCTTCGTCGTCGGAGTCGGCCGCGGGATCCCGGCCGTGCTTATTCGTGGGGCGCCAGATGTTGCGCGCCATCTCGAAAATGGCCTGCTCGTGCGGGGAGCGGAAGGAGAAGGTGGCGCCGGAGCCGCGGAGGCGGGAGACGCAGTTGCGGTACTTGCGCTTCAGGCGGCGGAGCTTCTCGACGAGCTGGCTCTTGGAGAAGTCGAGCTGGAGGCGGCGGCGCATGTCCTCGTAGAACGGGTCCGTGTCGTACTGGTGCGACGCGAACGCCGTGCCGCGGGCGGCGGTGAACTCCGCGAAGCCGCGGAGGATCACGATCTCGTCCTCCTCCGTCCAGAGGCGCTGGAAGAGTGGGCGCCGCTCGCCACCGGAGGAGGCCAGACCGCCGCTGCCGCCCGCGGAGGCGGCGGGGAGCAGGGCGGTGGCGGAGGAGGAGGTGGGCTCGAGGGGGAGGCCCGGATCGGGGGGTTCGAGGGAGGGAGCGTCGGTGAAGTCGCCGTCTTCGGAGTAGCCGTCGGCGTCCGCGTTAGGGAAAGAGATGGCGGCGACGGCGACCGACGGGTCGCCGCCGGTAGGAGGCATTGGGTCGGAGATGGGATATGTGAGGGATTAGGGTTCCGATTGCGGGATTACGAGGGTGGATTTGGCTGGGTCTCGCCCCCAATTTTGGGTTGGGGTCGTCGCGAAACGCAAATCCTCAGTTCAGTTTGGAGCTATTGCATTCACGCACCTCCAAATGATGGATCTTCCATGTTTGCCCCCTTTACGTTGCCAGAGTTGCTGTTTTCTTCAAATTTTCGAAAAGTCCAATCTTTCAAATGTAAGGCATCGCCCGAGTCAAAAGATCAGCACAATCGCACGACACGCGATCTGTCTAAGAAAAGTACCGCCGAGACGATGTTTTAAAAACCATACCGTCAAAATTTTCTAACTTTTATTATTAATAGCTTAAAAAGTATTTAGATTAGGAAGATGAAAATTATATTATTAAAAAATATTTTTACTTTTACTAACACTTATATATATAAAATAATGATCAAAGATATATATTAAAGACTTTATCAATATTTGAAAAGACAACTATTTATAAGAGTGAGTAATAAAAAGATCTATTACTTTATTTGTTTTACTGCATCGGTTAATTAGTGGTTTTGACATAACGAGGTGAATATCTGTCACCGATATTTTTTAGTTTTAAGCTCGGTTATCAAGTTTCTTCCTACTTGTTTGGTTTGTGACCAAAATGTACTTTAGGTTTTTTTTTCTGGTGACTAAAATTTTGGTTCTTGTTCATATAATAGCTAAGTTTTAGCACCTAGCATGCTCTTTTATCCACTCTAGTTCATTTTTCTCATCAATATTGTTAAAATTTAGGCAAGCAAAAACTTAAGCAGCCAAAATTTTGATGAGATAAACTTGGACTAAAACAAAACACGCCTGTCACCTTCTACCTCCTTTATAACACATCAACCTAACGTCGTTCCTAACCTCACAAGCATTGTCATGTACCAGTCTGAATGGCTAATTATGCCGGTTCTTTCACCCTATTACCTTCTTCTAAAAATCAGTTGCATTGAAACTGAAACCTCCCTAAGCTTTAATTATTTGTCCTCCCTCGCAGTTAACTTGCAATCGTGCAACGTAACTCCTGAATCACCACTCGGGTATATTTTGGGCTGCAAGTATCCTTTTTCTATGTCCTGGTGCATGACAACTCCTCCGCCATCCATCGAGATACAACGAAGGCGTCCAACCTTCTCCTGTAGTTCCAACCAAAGCGAGGAGGAAGAAGATTTCTCTCATCCCATAATATGTCGCTTGTCAAAACTTCTATATGATGTTCTATTTGATATGATGGACATAAAACATCTTGTTAGCTGAAAACATGCGTGAAACTAAGAGTGAAAAGTAAACGGGTTTTGAAGATAGTCTCTTAAATTGTTAAGTAAATTTGTACTTAAATTTAAACCGAACTATCTTGTATATCATTATTTTTGAAATTGCTAGCCGCCCATGTCGTGTGGTTGAAAAATGGATGGTTTTTTAAGTTAGAGGACATATTTTGGCCCCCCTTCTAGACAGCTTATGGGGTGACTTATGGCCCCAAGAAGTCATAAGCTGTCTCAAAGAGCAAAACGTAGTTTAGGCTTAAATTTTAAGCACCTCTATTTCCTGTTGGTGGGAGGAAGCCTCTAAAATAAGACTTCCCGAGCTTATTCCAGCCTACACCCCTAATAATTACAGTTCTATTCTCACCAGTTCGAGAAATTTACTCGCTTACCCTATTCGGTATAAATCCTACCCCCTCCCCCCATCCCCATCCTCCCATCCTATGGCGTACCCGGTTTTAGGGCCGGATACGTCTCCCGTGTTTACTGTACCGATCCCTGGATCAGTAGTCGGTACACACAAGAACTTGATAACATCCTCATACAATACCGAATATCTTACAGAAATAAGCCATTATGGTCTTTATTCAACATCAGGGCCGATTGGCCGAATAGAAAGTAGCAGCGGAAAATAACAAAGCGCGATTATTGACCCATCAATATGCCCATCCACAGGCAACTGACTGGGGAGAACGCCCTAGCCCTCGTGGTCGCTGACCTCGTCCTCAGAGCACCACTCTTCTTCTTCATCTGGCCAAATCAACAAGCCAGGTGAGTACATTGAATGTACTCGCAAGCTCTTCCCTCGGGGAAATAATACAGCATAGCTCATGCAAAGGGGTATCTCAAAGGAGAGCTCTATCCTAGGTTTCATGTTGTGCGGAAATGTAAGTTTGTATTGTAAATAACAGTAATAGATTGAAAGCGAACTTTGTAAAACAACGATCCCAACGTATCACATCGTCTTCCGTGGTAGCCCTTGCTACCTCTCCTTTATTTCCTCCGCGGGATAGCCGCGCTCATCACCGCTTACCCTTTCGGCTTCCGCTCACACCACCCCGGCGGTGTAGCCAGCCTTTCCTTCAGTAATTCCTAGCTACCAATCCGGGTAGCGTAAATTGCACCCTGTGGACACATCATGCCCACGTCCTTAATCCCTTTCCCGGCTTTCACAAACAAAACCCAGTCTAACCAGTGTGTGGCCTTACCAGTTCATGTCCATGACCGAGGACGCGGCTATTCGAATAGTTTTTAACACTCTGCAGAGGTTGTACGGCTTTACCCACAAGATGTAGTTCCCCCTGGGCATGCTACCGGTCGCATGTGTCCAGGGTTTGTACAACGAGACCCTTCTCCCGTGTTCATGCCAGAGCCGGACTCGCTAGGAGGACTACCCGATCCTCTGCATCACGAATGACAGGGGTGGGACTCTCCCCCTTTGTGTCGGACCATGTTCCACGCACCTTGTAAGACCCTACTGAGCTTTGCCCCCACGATACGGTGAGACCCATGAAGAGCTTTTCCCCTACGCAGTCCCGTGGAGATCCTCTAGGGATCTACCGGATCCACTAGCACTTCAACCTAACTTCCCACGACTCCGGGCTCCGGCATTAGACGAGGTACCAGGTCCAGTCCTTCCCATAAAGGACATGTGGACGTACGGTGGGGAAACTGATTTAGCGGCACTTAGGTTCGGTCCTTAACTGATTCGAGCGGGACTCCATAACCAACCAACTCCACGGGTAGCGACCGGCTACCCGCCATTCCTTCCGCAAGTAGCAACCGGCTACTCTACATCCTCATAACACCCTTAGCATTCCCGCCCGAATCCAAAATCCTTCATCATTTCATGCGGGGTTTTCACAAACATTTCTTTTAAAAGATTTCCTCGGCATGTATAAACAAGCCGAGGTTTTGATCCCATATCCCTCCCGTACTTTGTAAAACTTGTTTTACTAGAGCAGGTCTAAGCACAGCTACTGCTTATATTCCTACTACCTTGCCGGTCGATCTCGACCGACTAACTAATCCTAGGGTTACAAAGGACGGATTCCAACCCTACGGCATATGCGTCTACTCGGCATAACTTTACTAACATAAAATATCGGTGATAATAAAATAGCATGCAGGGTTTCGCAAACAAAATAATTAAACGTTGCAAATATGGGATTCGACATGTTCAAGGAGGGAAAGCTTGCCTGGCAGTTCCGGATCCTGTTCTTGCTCTGGACGTTGGGGCGACTCTGGGTCTTCCCGAGGCACGTACGGCACTCCCTTAACTACACGTCGAAGAAATTCCAAATAAGAGCGAATCAAAACAACTCCAAATGGAACTCGGAAAGCAGGCAGGGTAGAGGTGGTGAGGTGCAGGTGTCGTTAGGCTCGTCTCACTATTAGAGGTTACTAGACCTAGGTTACGAGAAGGAATTTTAAGCGGAACACATGCATAAAATGACGACGGGAATATCAGGGCTTAGGATTCCATTAACGAGGGATTATAGAATCATATTACCTGTTGAGTCAGTTGGGTATTCTGGACTTGGGCAGAGTGGAAGTATTTTGCTTACACATGAAATAATAATACCTACAGCCTATGTAGATTACTATAGAAAGAATGTTTTAAACTAACCTCTACAGCTAATGCTTATGAAACTATTTTTAAATTTCAGAATTCCCTAAAGAATTGAGCTTGGGCTCCTACTGGAGGTTCCAGATCTTGGCTGCCTAAGAGGTGTACGCGCGATTTCTGGTTGCTACAAAGATAAGCCTGGAATTAATCCTTATTGAGCATTCTCTAAATAATTTCTATAGTTAAATTTCTTTTGAAACAAATATTTGCATTACTCCTAAACCTACTGGAACAAGCGAACCTCTAAAAGGAACAGCCAAATTTCCGAGTGGATTAGCTGACCAAAGCTCACTGTTTTAATTAATCTAAAGCAACCGAAACAGCCGGCTTTCAAACAACCTAATTGCGCTATTAAATGAACTAATGAGCTGATGCTTTAATTAGAATCGGCAGCTCGGTTAGCTACTGGAAATAACTGGGCTGCTTGGGCCAAGGCTATACGCCGGTCGGTACTAATCCTCTTACCTCCCCTACCTGCTTACTCCCTCCAGGCGGCGGCGGTGGGTGAACCTGCAGAAGCTTCTGGCGGCGGCGACTGGGGTATAGAGCGGCGGCAGCTAGGCTTGCTGGTGGCCGGGGGACTCGAGTCAAGGAGCAGCGGCTACCATAGTGCCTTCGGCTTGGGGCTTTGCGGCTCGGGTGCTGCTTGGGGATGGGAACGGCGGCAGGAATTGGAGTGGTCGGCGGCGGGGCTACAACCGGTGGCTCAGGGGAGAGTAGGGCTCGGGATTGAAGAGTCCTTGGGCCAAGCCGAGTGGGGGCTGGTTCAGGTGAGCTATAGGGGCGCGCCTCCGGTGCTTGTTTAGCTCTGGGCCTGATGCAGCTCGGTTTGCTAGGGAAACAGAGGAGAGGCTTGGGCGTGGGCTACTGCTGGGGAGAAGGCAGAGGAAAGCTAGGAGCTTGGTGATGGCTTGGCTAAGGGTTCCGGTGCCAATTTATAGCTGAAGCGAGCTCGGCTAGCTGGCCGGCGTGCTGTGCACCCGTGCTTGCCGATGGGACACGGCCGGGCTGCTTCCGAGGTTTAACAGCGAGGCACGAAGCTCGGGGAAGGTCGAGGGATGGTCGTGGCTGGCTGTGGTTAGCTGGACGACGCTGACTCAACGGATTCCTCGTCGACTCCGGCGTGCGGCGCGGTCTGGTGCTGTGGCGAGCTGGTGTTCGGGGATGGGACGGCTCGGAGAAACTCCGTGGCGGGCGGTGCGGCTTTGGCATCAGCGGGCGGCGCGGCGAGGCATCAGCGGGCGGCGCGCTGGGACGACGCGCGGCGCGGCGAGGGAAACTCCCGAGGCACAGCTGGCCGGGGCGAGCTGGACGACGATGATGCGACGGGTCAAGGAGAGAGGTGGCGCACCGGCCGAAGTTCTGGGTGAGTTGGACGACGCGGGCCGCGGCGGCCGGCGTGGCTTTGACAAAGCTGGCCGGCACTGGAGCAGTGCCAGAGTGCGGACGTGCGCACGCCGAGCGGCATCGACGCGTCTGGGCCTGCCTGGATGAGCGCGTGCGTGGCACTGGTGCCAGAGGAGGTCTATGCACGCGTACAAGAGAGCAGTGGAGATTGGCACTGGTTTCTATGGAGTCAAAAGGGTCTTCGTGGACTGGCAGGGAGGACTTGATATCTCAAGAGCTAAGGCCATGAGGTAGAAGACAAGGGTGGCTGTTGGTGAACATGTGTCTGCTGGAAGAAGAGTTCTGCAGCTGGACTTGACATGACCCTACAGGTTTTGCTCCACATTTTATGCGAAGAGGGCACACGTGCAAAGACGTTCGATGGCTGCCGCTCGGGATTTTTCGTACTAGACGTGCTCATGTGTTGAGTATTCGGGATCCTGTATGTGAGGAGACTGCCGTGCAATTTATCTAGAATTTTTGGGGACGTGGAACTATAGGCTACTGTGCATAGCTCTTTTATTCCCCGCGTTTATTAATTATGTCTGCGGATATTCTTTTGTACTAGGCATTATTATTTTATGCTATACTTATGTTAAGAATGCTGCTAGGGTGTCTCACGATTTCTCTCGGGATTTATGGAGAGGTCGAGGAGTGTACTGTCCTACGATTAGGGTTTGGGAGAAATCGGTATAACAAGAACAGGAAGGGATCGGGAGTTAAGGTTAGGGTTTTTGAGTGCGGCAGGGTGATATGAGGGCGTGGAAACTCTCGGAAGTTTTCTACCTCAGTTTAGGAGGGGTTGGTTCCAGATCGCCGCGGACGTATCAACGTACGTGACGTTAGGGTCTTGAAGGGAATTGGCTTTAATTGGAAACAAGGGTCGGGGCTGGAACTAGGGTTTTGGGCGCGGCAAGGCGGGGATGGTTATGGTGGGTCTCCTGGATTCTCCCTTCCTTGCTTAGGTAGACTCCGGGGTGGGTTGTCGTAAGTGGTTTTAGGGTTTGCTGCGTGTGTGCGGGTCTAGGGTTTAATCGGAAGAGGTGCGTGTGTGGCAGTGTTAGGTATAGGTTTCGGATTGGTCCGATTTAATCTCGTGTGACATCAGGCATTAGCCACACGTCGACGGCAGACCGGAATTTATAAGGGCTCGCGTATAGGCAGACTAGGGTTTGTCGGGACGGATCGTCTTTAGGGTTAGCGTTAATAGGAGTTACCAACCGAGGTAGAGTTGCTGCCGGGAAAGGCTTTAGGTTTCCGCGGTCATGGAAGATATTGGTGGGGCACTGGAGTTTAATCGGAATCTTAACACTTGGGTTCGGGTCTTTTGATCGTGAGCCGGGTTTAGGGGTTTTACCATTCGTCGAGTAGGACGACAACAGGGTTTTGGGTGTATAGGGTGTATGGGTTTAAATCGGTACTAATCCCACTTAGGATGCACATGACTTCTAGTTTAACGCAAAAAGTTTTTGTAAGCCCTAACTTTCGGGTTTTAGAAAATCGGGATGTGACAAACCTACCCCCCTTAAAGGGAATCTCGTCCCCGAGATTCAGACAGATTAGGAGAAAGAACGGAGTAAAGCAACAGGGTCTTTTGCTGCAGAGAGTTTTTACAAATCCAACGCAGGTCCTTTGTCCAAATTATCTAGGCTACCCCCCTTAAAGAAAAGGCTGTCGCCTTGACATTAGGGTTTTATTGACAACTTTCTCAGGATGTCACAATGCTTCGAAATACAAGGTTCTATGGTAAACATCGGGGATGCGTTCGTTGCTGTGTCCGGCTTTGTGCTCTTCCTTAGCGTCGATGGGGTTCGTGTGCTCCTCGCTGGAGTTCTTGGTACTTCTTGTCCGTAGCTTCAGGTGGTAGCGGAGTGTCTTTGGTGTTGACTTGCAGCAGATGCGTCTTGGAAGTGGAGTTCCGAGGCTTCTTAGGGCATTGACGGACGAAGTGTCCAAGTTCCCCGCAATAGTAACAGGTTCTATTCTTGGGGTTTTTGTTAGGGGCGGCGGAAGAATCAAGATGGATCGTGCTCTTCTGGAAATCTTGTTTGTCCCAGTTGTTGAGTTGATATGCTGGAGATGCTTCCCGTTGGCGTGGATGGCTGGCGACTTCAAAAGATTGTCTCTTCCCGTGATGAGATCGTTTGCAAGAGTTCTCCGGATCATGTTGCTTTTCATTTCTTCGTTTCCGGGTGTTGATTAGGTCATGGTGTTTATTTATGGCTGAGTCTACAAGGTCGCGGAGGGTGTTTGTTATTACGGGCTCCATAGGGCATTGTGCTGGAACGTGGTCGAGCGCCTCACAGAGGTAACAGGCGACTTGTCTCATCGGACATTCTTCATCCAGGTGGGTGGTGTCGCAGTTGGGGCAGTTGTCGGGGCATTGCGCCTGGAAGTGTCCTTTTTCACCGCATCGCTTGCAGGCCCGTCTGGTAGTTGGTATTTCGCTGAGGCACTCGCGAGCATAATGGCCAATTTCATCACAACGGAAACATCTTTTGTTGGCTTTCTTATTATCATCCTCGAGTGGTTTATCCTTTCCTACCGGCTTTTGCTGGGAAGATGACTCCGTAGGTGGTGGCAAGGTTGCTTCCGGCGTTGACTGGAATGGCTCGTAAGGGGAAGGGGTTGTATCCATATTCTGTACTGAGGGGATTTCTTTGCTTCGAATAATTGACTTGTCCATCCTGTACTTTTGTCTCCGGATGTTAGTCGTCGCGCCAGGGAAAGAGGGAAGTAGTAATTAAATAAGAGGGAAATAGCACGGGGTATTGGTATCGCACAAGAATTATCATCAAAGCATGACAATGTTGTTGTGGTTGGGGAATAACCCACCAAGACGCAATAAAACTGCGAGAAGAGCCAATATGGTACACACATATACCGGTGCCTAATGGCACTTAGCATACCCATACATCGTGCTTGAGGCACAGGGTTAAGTCTAGGTATAAGCAGCATTATAATAAAGCACATAAAACGACAAGAAGACCAACATGAAATTTATCCATACGCCTAGGAGCGTATCGAGCAGGCGCACCTTAATACTGAAGGACAGGAAGGAGTTTTCTCGGGCAAGCATCAAAACAAGAAAAACACACATAAAACTGGTGGCACGGAGGGGCTAATCCAACCCCAGGGTGCCTTGACTATTTGGCCTAGATTCGACGGGTAGCATGGGGCTGAACCGTTCTGTCACGGAGATTTTCGTCCTCAAGGGAAGGGAAAGACTCTAGGAGTGTTGTTGTTCCTACGGTGGCGAAGGCCTCCTCCGGGTGTCATCACTCTTGGCAGCGGCATCTCGTTGGTTTCGGAAGCTTGTGCAGACGGTACTGAGGGGTTGCTGGGGCAAGGCGGGGAATCGAGGCTGTTGAGCGACATGATCCAGGAGTCCGCCAGCTGGGTAATCAAGTCGTGCTGGGCGGCGATGTAGCGGTTGGCGTGGACCACTGTCGCGTCTTCTTCTTGCTGCGCGTCGGCGAACACGGCGTCTCCCTCAGGGGCACGAATGGGGTAGAGGAGATAAGCACGCTGGTTCGCGCCAGGAACCTGGTAGTGCAGGCGAGAGATTGCTTCCCATGCAGCCATTTGGATGGCCATCGGAGAAGTAGGTACGGTTTTCCCGATGAAGCGGAGGGGAAAAACTCGGTTGGTGGCGGCTGGGTAGACATGAACTTCTGCCCAGAATTCATGCAAGGAGCAGGAGGCACTCCCCAGGTACACACGGTACACGGGGCGTAGTGTTGCTCCAAGGATCTGCTGAGCCATGGACCAAAGAATAGCCGGAAATCCGGTGAATTCTGCGGCAATAGTTATTTGAAGTATGGCGCCACGGGACGACATGCTTATCAGGGAGGTTGGGCAGGAAAAGGGGCACTACGGCTAAGTATTTTGCCGGCGAAATTGAGTGCCTGGATGACCAAGGAGAAGTGGCACGAATGTGCCTCACAGGAGCAGAGATGGCGCTTCATATAGCCTCTCGGCAATATGGGGGTCAACGAGAGTTTCCAAGGAAGATTGTTTCGGGATACGTCGGAGGCTTGCGTCTCATCCGGTCGGTGGCTTCGGTCATAGAGAGGACAGGTGTCCTCTAGGACGTGATGACTGTCTACCTCCATAAATGTGGAATGGCTGAGGTTTCCTTGCCGTACCCTAGATTCGTGTTTTGAATGACGGGTGAGAGGGATTCGCGGAGAAGGGTAGACTGGAAAACATTTTTACTAACTGTTGACCGAGTAGGCCATTTTATTTAAGGTATTAGTGTGAGTACGAAACAACACCTACGGGTGTGGCGTACTTCACATGGCATACATAGTAGCAGTACATCATACAGGAACACACACCATGCGTCTACATTTATTGGGTACATGCTAACTTAAGCCGACTAGCACGAAGAAATCCTACAAGCTTAATTCACGATCCGTACTTCATCATCTTCAGCAGGAATAACCTCCTCAGGGTCTTCTTCTTCTTCAGAGTCTATCTGAGCTGTCAGGCCACCATATGGCGTGGGACCTGGTATTCCATACACAGTTGGGGAGGTGCCTGCGGTAGACTGGTTCTTACTAGCTCTTGGGTTTCCATGATGGCGTTTTGGTGGGGGCTGGGGTTCATTCATAACGAGAGTGTCCCGGGGTTCCGGAAGTGCTTCACTTGCATTTGCAGTCCTTCGCTGGCGGGTAGTGGCTAGTTTTAGTAGACCTTGCGTACGTTTTAATTCTTCCCGCACTTCGTTCATCTCCATCAGGAAGCAGTGCATCAGCGAATCTTGGGCCCTAATATATTGTGCCATGTTCACCACTGCAGGGTCTTCTTCTCCTTCTGGTTGGGTGTAATCGTGTAGTTCTGGTTCAGGCGGGTGCTGTGGAAGGTACCTGGTTGCCCTAAGGGTTGCTAGCTCTGGAATCTCCTGGCGGAGCTGACCTAGTGCCTTGTAGGCGGCTAGATGAACGGCTTGAGTAGAGAACCAACTCTTTTCTCCCTCACATGTGTATGAGCGAATATCTCCTTGCCTTGCTCCAAAGACGAAAACTCTTGCCCAATACTCGGTTAGGGTTTCCGAAATCTTTTCCTTGTAGATATGGTATTCTGGGGGTGTCATGGCTCCACAGCGTACTAATGCCTCTCTAAGGAGTCGAACATATCCACCAGTGTTGGCGGCACAAGTCTCACCATATTTCTCTACAGGTGCCATCTGCAATTTTTAAAATCAGAACTGGGGTGAGTATAGATGTTCAGAAATTGGTCAAGATAAGGTGATTACTAGAAAGGATGAGGATACCAGAAATTTACTCTTAAACTTTTATTTTGGCTTAAGAAAATACTCTTTGCTTGGATTCCTATCTAACGGCCGTGCTAGCTAGGGTTTCCTACAGTCAGTATGGCTCTGATACCAAGCTGTGGCGTACCCGGTTTTAGGGCCGGATACGTCTCCCGTGTTTACTGTACCGATCCCTGGATCAGTAGTCGGTACACACAAGAACTTGATAACATCCTCATACAATACCGAATATCTTACAGAAATAAGCCATTATGGTCTTTATTCAACATCAGGGCCGATTGGCCGAATAGAAAGTAGCAGCGGAAAATAACAAAGCGCGATTATTGACCCATCAATATGCCCATCCACAGGCAACTGACTGGGGAGAACGCCCTAGCCCTCGTGGTCGCTGACCTCGTCCTCAGAGCACCACTCTTCTTCTTCATCTGGCCAAATCAACAAGCCAGGTGAGTACATTGAATGTACTCGCAAGCTCTTCCCTCGGGGAAATAATACGGCATAGCTCATGCAAAGGGGTATCTCAAAGGAGAGCTCTATCCTAGGTTTCATGTTGTGCGGAAATGTAAGTTTGTATTGTAAATAACAGTAATAGATTGAAAGCGAACTTTGTAAAACAACGATCCTAACGTATCACATCGTCTTCCGTGGTAGCCCTTGCTACCTCTCCTTTATTTCCTCCGCGGGATAGCCGCGCTCATCACCGCTTACCCTTTCGGCTTCCGCTCACACCACCCCGGCGGTGTAGCCAGCCTTTCCTTCAGCAATTCCTAGCTACCAATCCGGGTAGCGTAAATTGCACCCTGTGGACACATCATGCCCACGTCCTTAATCCCTTTCCCGGCTTTCACAAACAAAACCCAGTCTAACCAGTGTGTGGCCTTACCAGTTCATGTCCATGACCGAGGACGCGGCTATTCGAATAGTTTTTAACACTCTGCAGAGGTTGTACGGCTTTACCCACAAGATGTAGTTCCCCCTGGGCATGCTACCGGTCGCATGTGTCCAGGGTTTGTACAACGAGACCCTTCTCCCGTGTTCATGCCAGAGCCAGACTCGCTAGGAGGACTACCCGATCCTCTGCATCACGAATGACAGGGGTGGGACTCTCCCCCTTTGTGTCGGACCATGTTCCACGCACCTTGTAAGACCCTACTGAGCTTTGCCCCCACGATACGGTGAGACCCATGAAGAGCTTTTCCCCTACGCAGTCCCGTGGAGATCCTCTAGGGATCTACCGGATCCACTAGCACTTCAACCTAACTTCCCACGACTCCGGGCTCCGGCATTAGACGAGGTACCAGGTCCAGTCCTTCCCATAAAGGACATGTGGACGTACGGTGGGGAAACTGATTTAGCGGCACTTAGGTTCGGTCCTTAACTGATTCGAGCGGGACTCCATAACCAACCAACTCCACGGGTAGCGACCGGCTACCCGCCATTCCTTCCGCAAGTAGCAACCGGCTACTCTACATCCTCATAACACCCTTAGCATTCCCGCCCGAATCCAAAATCCTTCATCATTTCATGCGGGGTTTTCACAAACATTTCTTTTAAAAGATTTCCTCGGCATGTATAAACAAGCCGAGGTTTTGATCCCATATCCCTCCCGTACTTTGTAAAACTTGTTTTACTAGAGCAGGTCTAAGCACAGCTACTGCTTATATTCCTACTACCTTGCCGGTCGATCTCGACCGACTAACTAATCCTAGGGTTACAAAGGACGGATTCCAACCCTACGGCATATGCGTCTACTCGGCATAACTTTACTAACATAAAATATCGGTGATAATAAAATAGCATGCAGGGTTTCGCAAACAAAATAATTAAACGTTGCAAATATGGGATTCGACATGTTCAAGGAGGGAAAGCTTGCCTGGCAGTTCCGGATCCTGTTCTTGCTCTGGACGTTGGGGCGACTCTGGGTCTTCCCGAGGCACGTACGGCACTCCCTTAACTACACGTCGAAGAAATTCCAAATAAGAGCGAATCAAAACAACTCCAAATGGAACTCGGAAAGCAGGCAGGGTAGAGGTGGTGAGGTGCAGGTGTCGTTAGGCTCGTCTCACTATTAGAGGTTACTAGACCTAGGTTACGAGAAGGAATTTTAAGCGGAACACATGCATAAAATGACGACGGGAATATCAGGGCTTAGGATTCCATTAACGAGGGATTATAGAATCATATTACCTGTTGAGTCAGTTGGGTATTCTGGACTTGGGCAGAGTGGAAGTATTTTGCTTACACATGAAATAATAATACCTACAGCCTATGTAGATTACTATAGAAAGAATGTTTTAAACTAACCTCTACAGCTAATGCTTATGAAACTATTTTAAATTTCAGAATTCCCTAAAGAATTGAGCTTGGGCTCCTACTGGAGGTTCCAGATCTTGGCTGCCTAAGAGGTGTACGCGCGATTTCTGGTTGCTACAAAGATAAGCCTGGAATTAATCCTTATTGAGCATTCTCTAAATAATTTCTATAGTTAAATTTCTTTTGAAACAATATTTGCATTACTCCTAAACCTACTGGAACAAGCGAACCTCTAAAAGGAACAGCCAAATTTCCGAGTGGATTAGCTGACCAAAGCTCACTGTTTTAATTAATCTAAAGCAACCGAAACAGCCGGCTTTCAAACAACCTAATTGCGCTATTAAATGAACTAATGAGCTGATGCTTTAATTAGAATCGGCAGCTCGGTTAGCTACTGGAAATAACTGGGCTGCTTGGGCCAAGGCTATACGCCGGTCGGTACTAATCCTCTTACCTCCCCTACCTGCTTACTCCCTCCAGGCGGCGGCGGTGGGTGAACCTGCAGAAGCTTCTGGCGGCGGCGACTGGGGTATAGAGCGGCGGCAGCTAGGCTTGCTGGTGGCCGGGGGACTCGAGTCAAGGAGCAGCGGCTACCATAGTGCCTTCGGCTTGGGGCTTTGCGGCTCGGGTGCTGCTTGGGGATGGGAACGGCGGCAGGAATTGGAGTGGTCGGCGGCGGGGCTACAACCGGTGGCTCAGGGGAGAGTAGGGCTCGGGATTGAAGAGTCCTTGGGCCAAGCCGAGTGGGGGCTGGTTCAGGTGAGCTATAGGGGCGCGCCTCCGGTGCTTGTTTAGCTCTGGGCCTGATGCAGCTCGGTTTGCTAGGGAAACAGAGGAGAGGCTTGGGCGTGGGCTACTGCTGGGGAGAAGGCAGAGGAAAGCTAGGAGCTTGGTGATGGCTTGGCTAAGGGTTCCGGTGCCAATTTATAGCTGAAGCGAGCTCGGCTAGCTGGCCGGCGTGCTGTGCACCCGTGCTTGCCGATGGGACACGCCGGGCTGCTTCCGAGGTTTAACAGCGAGGCACGAAGCTCGGGGAAGGTCGAGGGATGGTCGTGGCTGGCTGTGGTTAGCTGGACGACGCTGACTCAACGGATTCCTCGTCGACTCCGGCGTGCGGCGCGGTCTGGTGCTGTGGCGAGCTGGTGTTCGGGGATGGGACGGCTCGGAGAAACTCCGTGGCGGGCGGTGCGGCTTTGGCATCAGCGGGCGGCGCGGCGAGGCATCAGCGGGCGGCGCGCTGGGACGACGCGCGGCGCGGCGAGGGAAACTCCCGAGGCACAGCTGGCCGGGGCGAGCTGGACGACGATGATGCGACGGGTCAAGGAGAGAGGTGGCGCACCGGCCGAAGTTCTGGGTGAGTTGGACGACGCGGGCCGCGGCGGCCGGCGTGGCTTTGACAAAGCTGGCCGGCACTGGAGCAGTGCCAGAGTGCGGACGTGCGCACGCCGAGCGGCATCGACGCGTCTGGGCCTGCCTGGATGAGCGCGTGCGTGGCACTGGTGCCAGAGGAGGTCTATGCACGCGTACAAGAGAGCAGTGGAGATTGGCACTGGTTTCTATGGAGTCAAAAGGGTCTTCGTGGACTGGCAGGGAGGACTTGATATCTCAAGAGCTAAGGCCATGAGGTAGAAGACAAGGGTGGCTGTTGGTGAACATGTGTCTGCTGGAAGAAGAGTTCTGCAGCTGGACTTGACATGACCCTACAGGTTTTGCTCCACATTTTATGCGAAGAGGGCACACGTGCAAAGACGTTCGATGGCTGCCGCTCGGGATTTTTCGTACTAGACGTGCTCATGTGTTGAGTATTCGGGATCCTGTATGTGAGGAGACTGCCGTGCAATTTATCTAGAATTTTTGGGGACGTGGAACTATAGGCTACTGTGCATAGCTCTTTTATTCCCCGCGTTTATTAATTATGTCTGCGGATATTCTTTTGTACTAGGCATTATTATTTTATGCTATACTTATGTTAAGAATGCTGCTAGGGTGTCTCACGATTTCTCTCGGGATTTATGGAGAGGTCGAGGAGTGTACTGTCCTACGATTAGGGTTTGGGAGAAATCGGTATAACAAGAACAGGAAGGGATCGGGAGTTAAGGTTAGGGTTTCTGAGTGCGGCAGGGTGATATGAGGGCGTGGAAACTCTCGGAAGTTTTCTACCTCAGTTTAGGAGGGGTTGGTTCCAGATCACCGCGGACGTATCAACGTACGTGACGTTAGGGTCTTGAAGGGAATTGGCTTTAATTGGAAACAGGGTCGGGGCTGGAACTAGGGTTTTGGGCGCGGCAAGGCGGGGATGGTTATGGTGGGTCTCCTGGATTCTCCCTTCCTTGCTTAGGTAGACTCCGGGGTGGGTTGTCGTAAGTGGTTTTAGGGTTTGCTGCGTGTGTGCGGGTCTAGGGTTTAATCGGAAGAGGTGCGTGTGTGGCAGTGTTAGGTATAGGTTTCGGATTGGTCCGATTTAATCTCGTGTGACATCAGGCATTAGCCACACGTCGACGGCAGACCGGAATTTATAAGGGCTCGCGTATAGGCAGACTAGGGTTTGTCGGGACGGATCGTCTTTAGGGTTAGCGTTAATAGGAGTTACCAACCGAGGTAGAGTTGCTGCCGGGAAAGGCTTTAGGTTTCCGCGGTCATGGAAGATATTGTGGGGCACTGGAGTTTAATCGGAATCTTAACACTTGGGTTCGGGTCTTTTGATCGTGAGCCGGGTTTAGGGGTTTTACCATTCGTCGAGTAGGACGACAACAGGGTTTTGGGTGTATAGGGTGTATGGGTTTAAATCGGTACTAATCCCACTTAGGATGCACATGACTTCTAGTTTAACGCAAAAAGTTTTTGTAAGCCCTAACTTTCGGGTTTTAGAAAATCGGGATGTGACACATCCCCCGCCCCCTCCTTTCCTGATCCCCCTTCCCCACCTGGGAGAGGCGTTAGGGATTCTCGGTGTGCCCGGTGGCGAAGCGCCACTGGCGACCTCGTCCTGCCCCCTTCCTCGTCGACCCCGAAGCCCCTCTCCCCGTTGACCCGAAGCCCTGTCTCCCGCCGCCGCCTCTGCTTCCCACGCCAGATCTAGCCGCCTCCTCGTGCCTCCCGCCGCCTCCCGTGCCTCTCACCGCCGTTCTACTGCGGGCAGATCCTTTTCCGCCGTCCCCTCTCTCTCTCTGCCCCTCCTACTGCAACCCCCTTCCTCCGCCTACTACCCCTCCGCAATGACCTTGCTGACCCAGAGGCCCACCACTACCCCGATGCCACGACCACCAACCTCAACCCGCGTCCCCCCCCCCGGCCGCGTCCTCCGAGGCCCATCCTACATGCTTCTCCCGTGGCCCTGCCCTAGGGACCTCGCCCTCCGTGCCTCGTCGCAGGCCTGCGCGAGGGCGTCGCCGTCCTTGCTGCCGCGGAGAACCTCAGTCTTGTCTAGCATTGAGTATAGAAGAGAAACACATGTTTAATACTGTAGAACCTGCTTTTGTTTTTCTGGATGCAGCACAAGATACATGTCAAAGCTAATTATGTTTTAAAGAGTTGAAATGGTAACTACAAGTGATGGTCCACTGATGCAGCCCTTTAGTGTGTTGCCACATCATCTTTCAATGTAAAACAAGAACATGATTTTATACTTTGGTCATTTTGCTTCATATATTGTTTACATACAAAGAATAAAAAGGGAAACCATATTATCCGAACAGTACATGAGGCATGAATTCGATACAAATTATCATTCAAATAGCCATCAAATATGTCAAAGGGTATTATAGGCTTTCTACAATTCACCTCTGGCTATAAGCTCAAATCTTAGAAGTTGTTTAGAAGGGGATAAAGAACCTTCTAGTGGCCATTAAACTTAAACTGATTTATACACAAACTAAAACCGTCTAGAAAAGGGGCAGTTAGACGGTTCGAAGGAAATAGGTTAAGATTCACGCATAGCTCACCCTTCTCATAGTCCATGTGGAACAGAAGACCCACTTCAGGGCTTGTTTGGGAGGTGGGGAAATATCCACTAGGGGAACTAATCCCCTAGTGGATTGGGTTGATCCCCCTCCCATCACCTAATCCCCATTGGGATTGAATCCATTCCCCATCACTCCATCCCCTCTACTATAAGTTTGTTTGGATTAGATGGATTTGCAGGGATTGGTACAGATTTTCAAAGGACTCAAGGGAGACTTTTGCTGCGTAACTGCTGCTGTCATTACTTCACTGCTACTGTCATTACTGTCATTGCTTAAAAACCATCATCAGAACCTGCTACTGTAATTAACAACAATGCTGGCAGTGTTCAAACAACTAAACAACTAAACGAGCAATGCTGTCGGAGAATGAATAATGGATTTTGGTGACAAACTGGAAGTACTCTTTGACAACATCCATTTAAAGCTAAATTCTAGCTTCTAAGCTTATAAACTAGAGTAGAATCTTAACATGCTGCTAGAGAATAGTAAAAAAATGGCCACCGTTTCTTCGGTAGCAAGTAGCAACAAGGAGAAAAAAAACTGTCTACATTTTGTCTTTTGATCGAAATGGTCTTACACGAACAGCCACTCATCTATGGGAATTGTAGCTAGCAAAGAAATACAGGTTTAAGTTGTTGTAACGAGCTGCTTCTCAAAATTCTCATAGCTAAGCTCCTTCCAAGTTTGCAAAATAGGATAATTCCGTCAGTGTGCGCCTATATTTTTTTAATGATATGAACAACATCCTCGTCCTCAAGCTCATGCTCCTGCAGAAGTCATGCGAATTAATGCGAGAAGAAAACTCGGTGTAACATGAGTGTGGTTGAAGATGCATACCTTGCCAACTCTCTGAAGCTTATGCTTCACGCTAGAACCCCACACCAGTGCCCTGGAAGAAACTGTGGCCATTTTCAGGAATGCATTGTGATCCAAAAGGGTCAACATATAAAGCAGATGCAACAATAGGATATAATATGTCACAGAAAACTCATCCCACCACATCAAACCCCCAAACCAGCACAACCCATTAATCATATCTCAACACTCAAACCACATCAAAGCTACGAGCCCAACTGAGTTGTGCATATATTAGCCTGATTTATGCATATAAATATATAATGCTCGGAGCTTATGTATTAAATTAAAATGTGAAGATTAGCTGAAGTAATAGGGAAAAATAATGGAAAAATCCAAAAAATTAATAAGAACTAACTAATAACCACATATCTGCAACTTGATTTATTCGTAGCAACTAATTAAATCAAGTATAATTGCTAGCATGATGCACAAAGCAATGAAAAAATTCTGGATTCATTTAAATTAGCACAACAAAAACAAAAATTTTTATACCTTTTCTACTGCCTGCAATGACCCATCCGCCTTCTTAACCACACAAGACGACTAGCTTCATCTGCACTAAGGAAAATTTTCCTATTCTGCTCATTCTTGAACACTTTGAAGGCATCAGCTTTCTCATCAATTGATAACTCTCCCATTGTGTTCACCACTGAAATACATTTCTTGATGGAGAAATCATCCACAGTCTTTGGCTCCTCGGCTCTTTCTCTAGCTAACGCTATAGCTTCCTCCTCAGCTTGTTTTGTTCGCAATGCAAGATACATCTCCATCATACCAGCAACATCTCCATTTTGCTTACACTTTTTTGGCTCCTTTTCTACTTTCTTCCTTGTGGTAGCGTGATTCTTCCTTTGCTGATTTTGCTCATGCTCTACTCTAGCCTCTGGTTGCTCACTTGAGAAGTCTAGATCCTCATCATCATGATCCATTGTTTCTTGAATATCAGGAAAATACACCTTTGTGTCGGTAGAGTCATCAACAAGGTCCAGTTGTGTAAGAATAGGATACTGTGATGGCTCAGCAGATGATGTGAAGTTATAACTACTCTCAGCAATTTGTCCTATACAAAAGAAACAAATTGACAAAATAGATATAAGCATAAAGTACAAATAAGTAGTAAAAGTATAAGCTGTCATTAATTTATCTTACCATCATAAAGTTCACCTAAAGCATCAAAGAGTGGAAAAGATTTACTACGAAACTTCTTGGCTCTAGGGAAGGACTGCAAAGTATAGGAATGAAAAAAATGAATGGCTACATAATTTAGGTCATAGATGAATCAGATAATATTTGAAATAATATCTTACAATGATGATGTTATTCCAAAGAGCTGGTTCAACTTCTATCATACATCTTTGTTCATTCCAAGAGGCTCCGCTCTGTTTTCTTGCTTCCTTGAGCATCCTATAGTCTCGTTTCAGCTCCTTTTCTTTTTCTTGTATTTGAACCTTTGTGAAAGTCACATGCGGATACTTCTCATGGAATTCTTTCACAATCTTATTCCATGTTTCACTTGACCACCCATTTTGTCCCCTGAAGGAAGGATTGTTATGCTCATGGAGCAAGTCAACTAGAGATTTTTCCAATCCTGGATTCTATGAGGCTCTAGATTTATCCACTATTAGAAGAAAAAAGTTAAATATAATCAATGTCAAATACAAGGCAAGTTGCTCAAGAAAAAAAATCATGCAAGTTAGAAAAAGCATATCATAATACCTTTTGGAGATGGCCCTTTCCTTTTGGCTTGGTTAAAGAACTTTGGAGAACCCCTTCCAAACATTATAACTGTTGACATATACTAGTTGACACAAAAGCAACAAAGAGTTCACATATACTAGTTAATACATCATAAAAGATCCAATGGAACATAACTCCTCTATCTACTATGCATGTCCAAAATCTTCCCACATTTTCATTGCAATTATGTCTCTCTCATTGTGGCCATGTTCGTTGTTCCCACGATATTGAACATCACCGCTCGGAAGATCAACAGAAGATTCTGGAGGTATGTTATTTGGTTGATTATCTAGCCAGCGCTCGTCACCATTGTGCAATCTAATGATATTATGGAAGACTGCAGCAGCTGCTGGTATCTTCACTTGGTTCCTTCTTCGGTGAAACGTGCCCACTTTGAGAATGGGGAATGCTTCTTCAGAACTCCTAGGGCCCTTTCAATGTGATTCTGTAATACTGCATGCCGGTGATTAAACAACTCCTTGTGGTTTTGGGGTCGACAGCGACCATGCCCGAACTCTTTCAAATGATAACGGACACCACGGTAGGGTGCAAGGAAGGACGGAGTGTTGGCATAACCACCATCAACAAGATAAAACTTGCCCTGAGGTACTTGAAAACCGATGTTCATAGCAGACCTAAGAACCCTAGCATCCGTAGCAGATCCCTCCCAGCCACAAGATATGAAAATGAAGTTCAAATCAAAATCACAAGCCACCATAACATTTTGGCTAAGTGTGCCCTTTCTATTCCTAAAGGGTGCAGCTTTATCTTCTGATATTGTTATGGGGACATGAGTGCCATCGATGGTTCCTATGCAGTTCTGCAAAGAAAGAAACTACAAGTGATTTTCAAAGATTTTAAATAGTTGATATTGGTTTTGATGAAAATGTCAAAGTAAGCACCTTGAAATAGGGAAGAATCGCGGGTCTGACTCGATCTCCAATGTGGTTGTTGAAGATTGAGAGGTTTCAAAAATTGATGAGAGAGTGTAGGGATTATCTTGAAGACAGATTTGATGTGGCGATGGAAGGTCTCTCCACTATGCTTGAACTCATATTTAAGGTCCTTAAAGGATGCATTGTGTGATAGCATGAATAAGAAGAATGCTAGCTTCTCCTCGACTTTCACTCTTGTATCACATAATAAATTTTTCTGTCTAAGATAGTTTGCCAAAGACTTGAAAATTTCAGGCTCCATCCTAAATGCTACCCGGCAGTCCTTAACGTGCCCTTCAAGGATTTCCCTAACACGATCCTTGCCGGATAGCATTGATGTATAACGTGACCTTTTTTCTCTTTGCTCTCTAGTCCCCAAGAGATATAATGCTGGGAAGAGAAAGAGCATCATGTCGTCGTCGTCCTCCTCCCTCCTCTTCCTAATTCGATCTATCCTTCGCAAATTCATTTTAGCACTAAAAAAATATAAAATAGTTAAAAGGCTACTAACAATTATTTCATAGTAAGAGAAGAAACAAGAAGGCGGAAAGGCATAGCTCACCTTGGCCTTGACGTTGTCGATGACGTCGTTGTTCTCCAAATCGAAGATGATCCGGTGTCACTACAGGATCCCACGACGGTGGAGGTTCGTCCTCTCCTTCTCTACCCCAGGCGGCAGCAATCTACAAAAAGCAATCAAGTATAAATTATCAGGCAAATCTAGTTAATATAGTTACTACTCTATTGTAGTGAAACATGATTATGCTCCAGAACCGCTCGGATCGTTAGCTCGATAATAGGACGTCTCGGCTAATGTAATACCACAAGAAATTTAAACCATATTGATATGTAACTTGTCATGATGAAAAAATGTACAAAGTCAGCATCCATGGAGAAAAATTAATAAATCAAATGACATCCATGGGGAAGAAAACTCGGTGTAACATGAGTGTGGTTGAAGATGCATACCTTGCCAACTCTGAAACATAGCCTGAACAAATAAATGCAAAATTACTCTGTAAAGTGCTTCTTTCTAGACAAGAAACCATAAAGATAAAATACCTCTAGAAACACTGTGTAATGACAAGCTATTGCTAGTTATAATCTACAGTACAACTTCTATAATGATCCTAGGCCTTTTGATACCATGAGATAAACACTATCAACTGAATTAAAATCTAGCAATGATGCAGAGAAGATTTTTTCTGTTCCCATGAGAACAGAACTTAGGACTAGTCTAGGACTTTTCTATTGGCAATTCCTGCATACACATACAGCAGGCAAGACCAAGAGGTACAATGGATATGAGCAGACAAGAGTTGTAGTAATTATTAATAGACAAGAGCTGCAATAGATATGAACAGACAATTGGAAATTAGTGGCAGGTCAGGATGAAGAATTGTAGTATCGTCAGACTAGACACGGATTTGTTTCTCGAGTCAATCTATTTCAGTTTTCCATGGGACATGTTCAGAGTGGAAATCTCCTTCTGAAGACTTGTTTCAACACAAGGTCTTACACTCTTACCGCTACTAGAGAGGCAAGCATCAAATTTTTACAGCATAAATCATAAATGGAAACAACACTTACAATACAACCAAAAAAACTAAGGCCTCAATTGCCTAACAATCAATATTCATAAAATCCACGATACAATGGGACAAAATTTGCAAGTCAATCCATGAAACACAATACTAAACAAGGGAACTTAGTGACACAAACACTCCTACCTCCCAATACGGCAGTTCTGTAATGCAACTATAATCCGTGAGAACAAGACAAACAGACAATAGCACAAGAAACGCTTGGGACAACAAGCCTGTGAACCAAGAAATGCCGTAACGCAGAGGAGGCAAGAACATCACATCGGCATCGCCTAATGCACGGAACTAGCTTGCCTTTGTGCTGTAACTCGCAAGAAACGTCGTCGTCGGAGGAGGGATTGAGTACTACTAGCTTGCTCGGTGGCGGACACCAGCGCTTGCTTGTTTGTGGCACCGTAGTGGCCACCGGTCGCATCACGACCACGGGGATGGCGACCAAGTGCTTCTTCCCCAGGGATGCGGCGGCTGGCCCGGGTCAACAACACCAGTCCAAGGCGGCCACGGAGGCGCTCGAGCAGCTACACCACGAAGGCCGCATCCTGTCCCGGGAGGACGTCGGCAGCGCGGTGCGCGGCATCGGGGGAACGCCGCAACCTTGCGGTGGGTGCCACGGACGCGGAGTAGAGGCTGCAGTCGCTTCGGCGGAGATGCGGCGATGCCCCCAGCCAAAACCCTAGAACGTCAGGACGAGGGGAAGGGACAGGAAAAGGAGGAGCTTACCGGGGAGAAGGCCGCCGTCGGAGAAGAACGCCGCCAGGGAGGAGAGGACAGCGGCGCCGTCGACGAGAGGAGCGATGTTGCCCCTGATTGCGTCGCGTCGCCCGTCGCGTTGGTGTGGTGCTGGGAAGTTCCACGAGGAGTGGCTCGTTAGCCCGGTGGAAACGGCCCGTAGCTCCGGGATCGGACGGGTTTTTCCCGGGTGAACCCAGCCGGGCTGATCCACAGGGATTGCGCTGCAATCCCGGCTCATCCTTGTGAAACCAAACAAGGCCTCGTGAGTTGGTCCGATCCTCTAGCTGGCCAGCCCAAAGGAGAAGCCCATCGTGCTGGCCCACGCACGGCACCCCGCACCATCCAGAAGCACCCACTAAACCCTTCTCCTTAAAACCCCTTTCATCCCGTCGCCCTTCGCCGCCACGGCACCGCCCCCGCAAAAACCCTAATCCCTAAAACCCCCACCCGCCGCCATGTCCTCCCCGCCGCCGGCCGTCGCGTCCCCCGCCTCCGAGCTAACCAAATCCAAGAAGAAGAAGAGCAAATCCAAGGATGCCGCCGCCGAACCCACGTCGCTCGCGGAGGCCGAGGCGAAGGCCGACGGCTACATCATCAAGCCCCAGTCCCTTGTCCCGTCCCTCGACACCTCCACCTGGCCGCTCCTCCTAAAGAACTACGACCGCCTCAACGTCCGCACCGGCCACTACACCCCGCTCCCCTCCGGCCACTCCCCGCTCAAGCGCCCCCTCGCCGAGTACCTCCGCTATGGCGTCATCAACCTCGACAAGCCCTCCAACCCCTCCTCCCACGAGGTGGTCGCCTGGATCAAGCGCCTCCTCCGCGTCGAGAAGACGGGCCACAGCGGCACCCTCGACCCCAAGGTCACCGGCAACCTCATCGTCTGCGTCGACCGCGCCACCCGCCTCGTCAAGTCCCAGCAGGGCGCCGGCAAGGAGTACGTCTGCATCGCCCGCTTCCACGCCGCCGTGCCGGACACGGCCCGCGTGGCCCGCGCGCTCGAGGCGCTCACGGGCGCCGTGTTCCAGCGCCCGCCGCTCATCTCCGCGGTCAAGCGCCAGCTCAGGGTGCGGACCATCTACGAGAGCAAGCTCCTGGAGCACGACCCCGAGCGCCACCTCGCCGTGTTCTGGATCTCCTGCGAGGCGGGGACCTACGTCCGGACGCTCTGCGTGCACCTCGGACTGCTCCTTGGAGTCGGCGCGCATATGCAGGAGCTGCGCCGTGTCCGGTCGGGGATCCTCGGGGAGCAGGACAACATGGTAACCATGCACGATGTGATGGATTCGATGTGGGCGCTTGACAACCACAAGGACGAGTCTTACATAAGGCGCGTGGTGATGCCACTTGAGGTAATCCTTACTAGCTACAAGAGGCTTGTCGTGAAGGACTCTGCTGTTAATGCTATCTGCTATGGTGCTAAGCTTATGATCCCTGGGTTGCTCCGGTTTGAGAATGACATTGATGTTGGGGAGGAGGTGGTTCTCATGACTACAAAGGGGGAGGCGATTGCCATTGGTATCGCTGAGATGCCCACTTCTGTTATGGCGACTTGCGACCATGGTGCGGTGGCGAAGATCAAGAGGGTGGTGATGGACAGGGACACATACCCAAGGAAGTGGGGACTTGGCCCGGTGGCACTCA
Organism: Stipa capillata; assembly: GCA_019208055.1. Taxonomy (NCBI): domain Eukaryota; kingdom Viridiplantae; phylum Streptophyta; class Magnoliopsida; order Poales; family Poaceae; genus Stipa; species Stipa capillata. The sequence goes on from JAGXJF010000601.1 coordinate 453,671, forward strand.
AGAAGAAAAAGATGATTGCTGAGGGCCTCCTTGATAAGCATGGGAAGCCAACTGAGAAGACCCCAGCTGAGTGGCTTCGGAATGTGGTGCTTCCTACTGGTGGCGATACGATGATTGCTAGCATTGCAGCTGCTCCTGAGCCAGAGAAGGTGAAGGTGGAACAGGATGTGGTCGCAAGCGAGGTCAAGGAGAAGAAAAAGAAGAAGAAGAACAAGGATGGGGAGGAGGATGGTGCTGATGAAGTGCGCAAGAGGAAGATTGATGAAGATGATGTATCTGCTTCGACGCCTCTAAAGAAGATCAAGGTGGAGGAGGTCACTGAGGCAGTGGAAGGGGAGAAGAGTGAGAAGAAGAAGAAGAAAAAGAAAGATAAGGGAGAACCAGGATCAGCTGATGCAGAGAAAGTGAAGGAGAAGAAGGGCGATCTATCTGACGAGGAGAAGGGTGGCAGTGAGAAGAAAAAGAAAAAGAAGAAGAAGGAAGGGGGTGATGTTGTCGATCAAGAGAGTGCAGAAGCTGAGAAAAGTGAGAAGAAAAAGGAGAAGAAAAAGAAGAAAAACCAAGGTGCAGAGGAGGAATAATAGGTAGAGCTATAGTTTACATTGGCTGGTTGTGTTATTTGCTTGCAATTATGGGGGAGTTTGAACTACCTTTCTTACTTGCTCCGTTTCCCCTTGCAACATTTATGGTTTTAAAGGCCTAATGTACTATCTTTAGATTACTGCCATTCTACTGAAATGCTATGGTAAGTAGAGAGATTTTCCATTAATTTTCTTGGACAATGAGGCCTGTGTTGCTGTATCTGTCATCGATTAATGCAATGAATTTTGCTCTCGTCTCATCTTAGTAGTCCACTGTACTGAAATTTCTGGCTTGCCAATCTGATCATTCTGCTGTTTGCTGATTAATTGAGCTTAAGTAGAATGTTTTAGTTAGTTCTAATATTTGGACCACACTAGGATTCAACTTCTGGTATGCTGATGCTTTGGCCAATGTGAGGACTTTCCTACATTGGTATATATGCTTAAAATCACTGACTAGTCTCTAACCTTGACAGATGCATAAATGTTTGGTCAGAAATCGGCGCTTGTGTGCTGAAAATCTGAAATTCATAGATGACCTGATTATCGTTATATACTATTTTCTGAGTGCCATTTTGTATTGAAGTTGTCAATTCCACTGAAATTTGCCACTCACTTGAATTTCACTTGTTTTGGAAGAGCAACAGATCGACTGCTTGTTGCATATTCAAAGATTGACTCGCGCCAAACAATATTGTTGTGAACCGACGTTGATCAAATTAGCAACCGTCATTAGCGGGTGCTTTAACAAATTGCCGTCTCTTCTCTGTTGTATATATATGTGTAATCGCATCAAATGAATATAACAAGGAATCACTTCACTGTGTCTATATGCTGTCTCTATTCCTAAATGTAATACGTTATCAGCCACGTTTGCTCTACAAATCAGAGCACTCCGGCCACCACATTGAAGAGAACAGCAAGTAATCAAGAAGAAGAACAGAGAAGAAGCAAAGAACACGAAGAAGGTGAGGAAACCAATGGCCGAATAAATCGTTCAGAGCATTCTCACCCTGCTCGTGACGATTGACGTCGTGATTTCTTCGCTTCTTCCTCCACCGATTCACCACCACGCCGGCGCCGTCGCCATGCTCGCCGTCGACGCCGTACTCGTCGCGCCTTTCCACAACCGACGATGGCAGCACGGATTGGAGCCCCTTGTCGTCTTTTGACCATGGCGCAAGCATCCTCTGCATCATCCATCACCGGCGGCCTCTCCCCATCCACGGCGAGGACCTCAACCTCCGCGTGGCGCTCGCACCGGCAAGCCCTCATGGCAGCGGCGGACGCCGGCAGCTCCTCGCGCCCACAACGACGGCACCCATGGGGCCTCCTTCCACTCTCTCCACCGCGCACCTCGTCGCCTTGGCGCCCTTGGCCCAGCTCGGCCGCAGTCCTCCTCCGCCGCTCACCGCCAGGCGAAGACGGTGGCTGGCCTTCCGACGCCGGCGCGCCACCCGCCTTCGGCAGGCTCTCCAACGGCGTCCTCGCGGCAAACGACGACCGGCTCACTTCCGGCTTCATTGGTATCACTGACCCGGAGCTCGCCGCCCCCTCCGCCACCCCCCGCTCTCCAACGGCGACGGTGGTGGTTGGACTCCCCGCTACGGCAGCTGCCCTTCGGTACAAGAGGCGGCGTCCGCCCGAACTCCTCCGATGGCCGGCGGCAGCCGGCTCGCCGCTCCAAATCCTCCAGGGGCGGCCTTCCCGACGCAGTCGGGACCTTCCCGGCCGGTGCGCAGCAAGCCCCGACGGGCGGTGGCGGCGCCCTCTGGCGCATCCCCGACGACCAGCCCCAGACAGCGGCGGCCCTCCACGCCCCTCCTCATGAGGCAGCAGCGGCGGCGGTTAGGATTTTTCCCTAACCACCCGCGCCTTATAAGCCCGGCGGCTCGGTCATGGGCCAAGGAGGCCGGCCGGCATGGGCCACTAGGCCCTGATTGGGCCTACCAGGCCTAAAAGGCCAACAACAGAGCCATGGGCCAAGCGGGCCAACAAAAAGCCCATCCGGGCAGAAATAAAAAAAATCATGGGCTGTATATTTTCTGTTTAGTCCTCGGATGTTCGTATAATTACATATTTTTCAGCACTAATTGAAAATATTGCAGTTTAATCATCAGGTTTACTGTTAATTGCATATTAGCCCTCAGGCTTAGTGCAATTTTACATTTCATACCCTCAGGTCTTAGTATATTGCATATATCAATATGTAATCATGTTAATTATGTATTACCTCCATAATACTGTAATATATTACAGTTTTATATCATGTATTATTTCATTAATTTGCAATTTCTTTATTTTATTATTGCAAATGTTACATTTTCGCTTATAATTCTTATTTAAAGCCTCATTTTGCTTTCAAATTTGTGAAAAATTATGTAAATTTGAGCATATTTCAATGATTATCTTCTAAAATTTTTGGCAAATGCATAAGGTAATGGAGTCTATATCAATGGCTGCGATTGTAGCATCGCCTGTTCTTTGCAACGGAGTCCATGATAATAGCAGCGATTTATTTCGCCCATTTTGCGAGGTCTACACCGCGTCGTGGTGACTACCTTCATAGTGCATAACCAAAATTCAAAAAGTATAGAGTCTATATTTTGGCGGTGATTGTAGTATCACCCATTGACGATGGCATAGCACCTGGGTATCGTCAGGGAGGACAAAGCTGACCCTTTGGACACAAGATGGGTCAGGCCGACTATTCGGAGTCCGACTTCTACACGGGGGCGCCTCATCGACTTAGAGTACAAGACAGGGATAAGTACTTACCCGGCAACCCCGGATTCAGTTGTAACTAATTAGTAAATCAATTTGTAAACCAATCCGGACCCTTGTAACCCTACCACGGTCGCCTATATAAGGCCAGGTAGGGATCCCCTGATCGGTAAGCAACATACGTTCTCATATTCTTATATACACGTAGCCCTAGCAACCTAGAGATCCATTCTCAGGGTCTTGCGGCACTCGGGATACAAGCAATACCAACCACCAAACATAGGACGTAGGGTATTACCTCTTCTTGAGGGCCTAAACCTACCTAAACTTTGTCTCCCGTGTGCACCCATCTAGATTTGCTGTGCTCACGCTGCCCTATATTCAATATTGGCAGATTCAAACACCGATACCCATTTCCTCAGAAATGAAGCCCAAAAATATTAGCGACGATCTGATTGCCTATACTTTATAGAAGATCTACACTTGGGTCATTAAAAGAATCATCTTAACCCAAAATTTTGTGCAACCCTTTAGCATCATTAAAATTTTCTTAATTTACTCTCAAGTAAATTAATACAAGCATGATCATTCATGAAGGACAATGGCAGACATATCCAAAAAGGACTTTGCTGAACTTGCCCTCGATGGGAGCAACTACTTGACATGGGCCATGAACCTTAAAATAAATTTATTAGGTCGTGGTCTCAGTGCTACCATAAATCCTCATCAAGAAGGTGAGGAGGCTCTACCAGAAAGAACAAAATATGCAGCTTTGCATTTCATACGGCATCACCTCTATCCTGATCTCAAAATTGAATATCTTATGAAGAAATATCCACTAGCCCTATGGACCCCCCTCAAGGAGCGTTATGACCAACAAAGAGCGGTCATGCTACCCGAAGCACAACACGAATGGTCCAACATTCGTTTTAAGGATTTTAAATCTGTGACGACTTACAACTCCGCTAGTCATAAGATCAACACTAATTTGAAATTCTGCAACAAGGCTGTTTCAGACGCTGATCTGATTGAGAAAACCTTGTGTACTTTCCACCCCTCCATGCGTATATTGCAACAGCAATATCGCCAACAAAAATACACCAAACATTCTGAGTTAATTTACACGCTTCTTCAAGCTGAAAAACGTTATGAGCTTCTTATGAAGAATCATCAAAGTCCCCCAACGGGCGCTATGGCGAGTTCAAAGGAAAGTAGAACAAAGCAACAAGCAGAAATACAACAAGTTTGATAAGGGCAAAGGTCATTTTAAGAAAAATGGCTTCAAAGACAACTCTCAAGTTTGTCAAAGATGTGGATGTATGAATCATCATACAAAGAAATGCCAAACTCCAAAGCACCTGGTTGAGTTGTATTTATAATCCAAAGGCAAAGGCAAACAAGTCCAAGGGGTGAAATTAGCTCACTTCAATGAACAACCAGATATCACCCTGGAGGCAGGATGTTCTCAAACTCTTCCTCAGAAGGAGAATCAAGAACAAGCCAAGAAAGATGATGACCCCATGGACCTTGACGATATGCTTGTGGAATTCAATTCTCAAGATATGTATGGAGACCTCAATTAGTCTCCAATTTATCCATAAATTATGTCATTAGCCTATATTGTACGTACTAAGTATCAAAAGATGTACTATATTATCCATTATTGTATTTTATTGAATTATGTACCTCAGACATAATAATTAATATATAATGTATGTGTTCTATATAAATTAAGTTCGTAATAAATTTTCTTTACTTTATATAGAATTTTTAAGACAATCCAATGGAGGAGGAAATATGTTTAGTGGATAGTTGCACCACTAACACAATTTTAAGGGAAATGAAATATTTTCAGACTCTAAAAAAGAGTAAAGGAAATATTATGATTATCGCTGGACGCAATGCTATAATCATAGGCTCTGGTCAAGCCACAATCATTCTCTCTATGGGTACGAAAATATCAATAGAGGATGCACTCTTGTATCCCGATTCAACTCGTACCCTACTAAGTTTTAAAGATACCCGTAAGAATGGTTTCCACATTGAAACTTGTGTTGAGTGCAATGACGAAAGTCTCCTCATCACTAAAAATGACGGATATGAAAAACAAATACTTGAGAAAATTCCCTCTTTAAAAACTGGATTGTACTACACATACATTAGACCAATTCAACATGTTACGTATAAAGTAATTTTTTAAAATTTTGATAAATTTCAAGTTTGGCATGATCGCCTTGGTCATCCCGGCATAGAGATGATGAGAAAAATTATTAAAAATTCTGTTGGTCATGATTTAAAACTTGTAAAATTTTCCAAATCCTCAGATTTTGTATGCATTGCATGTGCTATGGGGAAATTAATTTTAAGACCATCTCATCTTAAGATAAGAAATGAACCACTTAATTTCCTTGAATGCATTCAGAAGATATATGTGGTCCAATTCAACCATTATCTGGACCATTCAGATATTTCATGGTTCTAATCGACGCATCTACAAGATGGTCGCATGTGTGTCTATTATCCACAAGGAACCATGCATTTGCTAAAATAATCGCTCAAATTATCAAATTAAGAGCAAATTATCCTGAACACAGGATAAAAACTATTCGAATGGATAATGCCGCAGAATTCACTTCGCGAGCATTTAACGATTATTGCATAACATTAGGCATAAATTTAGAGCACTTTGTACCTTATGTACATACCCAAAATGGTTTGGCTGAATCTCTTATTAAAAGAGTCAAATTAATCGCTCGACCACTTTTACAGAATTCAAATCTACCAACATCATGTTGGGGTCATGCGGTTTTACACGCCGCAGAATTAATTCAAATTCGTCCAACTGCATACCATATACGGCTTCCCCGTTGCAGTTAGTACGTGGAAATCAACGAAGTATTTCCCACAGCGTACACAAATGGGCCCTCACAGAAAATTAGGAATCTATGTGGGGTATAATTCTTTGTCGATAATTAAATATCTCGAGCCCTTAACAGCGGACTTATTTACAGCTCGGTACGCTGATTGCATCTTCGATAAAGATCATTTCCCAGCATTAGGGAGAGATAAAGACAAGTACCACAAGGAATGCCGAGAATAAATTAGAATGTCATAGACATTCAATCCTTAGACCTACGTACTAAAGAATCTGAATCTGAAGTTCAGAGAATAATAAATTTGCAACACATTGCAAATAACCTGCCAGATGTATTTACTGACCATAAAGGTGTAACAAAATCACATATTCCGACGGTTAATGTGCCAGAAAGAGTGGAGGTACCTAATAAAACCACTCAGCTCCCAAATGAGAGCAAAAGGGGGAGAATCTTGGTCACAAAGGATCCAGCTTCTCAAAAGCGTCTGCGGAAAGAAAGGACACTAAATCCTCAAACAGTAAACGCAAATCAATCTCAAAAGGAGAAACATTTGTCGGATGCTCAACATCCACAACCCAGCAAAAATGTACACATAAATTTAAGTGCTGGGACATCGGAACAACCTAACTCTAATGTTGAGGAAAATCACAATGAGTTAGAAGATGATAATAAAATTTCTATAAAATATATTGATTCAGGAGAATCTTTTAACAGAAAGACTACAGTTATCGATATTTACTTTTCCTCAAAAATTGCTAACAACCTTCAATTGGATCCAGAACCTAAGTCCATGGCAGAGTGCCTCAAGCGCTCAGACTGGTCCAAATGGAAGGAGGCAATCGAGGCAGAATTACGCTCGCTCAAGAAAAGAGAGGTATTTACTTCAGTGAGGTATTTACGTCAGTAATACCAACTCCTCAAAATGTCTTCCCTGTGGGAGCAAAATGGGTTTTCGTTCGAAAAATAAATGAAAACAATGAGGTGGTGTCACATCCTGGTTTTTCGAGAATTTTGCAACCATGTCACTTCATGCAAATACACCCGCAATAAGAACCAGACAAATCCTGCATACGATATTAAATCTCCTACACATCCCACGAACCCTAACCCAAGCATCCGCATACACGCACCAACTCTACTGATACCATTCCAAACTTCGGTTTCAACATATGCGAGTGAACTCCTACCATCTTCCCGAAAGTATCTCCTACCACCTTCCTACCTCCGGAACCCTAGTTCCGAGTTCTGACCCCTTTCTTCCAATAATTCCTCTTCCCGCCGAAATCTTAACTCCAAGATCGCATGTACTTTCGATACCTGTAAAAGATTCTAGGGAATTCCGGAAGCACCCTTAAATGGTTTTCAACTCGAATACGAAATAATATGAATCAGCCTAATTCAAAAATATTAAATCAGTAATATACTTAACCTTATGGCAGAAAAAGGCATTGGGCTACGACACAACAAAATAAGTTGCAGAAAAATCCAAGAAAATTCGACAACAATTATTATATACATCAAGAGTCTAGAGATACAAAAGCTTGGGAACCACATGTTCAAGAATCCAGAATGAAGCACATCCAACACCTTCTGGTCAATTCTTCTTTTACGTGAAATCATAAGTTCCTGCCAAATCGAATTCTTCAAATTTCGTGGGATCTCATCTCTGATAAACCAACTCACCTAACTCTTTATTTCACCGGCTGAGCAGTTCCTTGTCTTTTCTTTTTGGAGCTTGCCCAGTGCATCAATTCCCTTCTACTGGTTAGATACACTTTAATCGAAAATTTCTCGTCCACGTCCTTAGACTACTCCTTAGGCAGAGCTGGCTCAACGGAACACCTCCCTTGCTGCCCTGGTGCCGCAATGCCATCATATGCCGGTCAAACCGCGCACCAGAGTGCGCGTGTACTGCACTAAGCCATGCCGGCCGCTGGTAACAGAGAGCTGACCGTCGATTGCCGCACCGTCCGGCCTGCCGCCTTGTGACACGCCATCCCTGGCTCGATCCTTGGATGTGGCGCCATCTCTTCTTTCTTCTGCCACGGCAGCTCACCAGCGGGGCGACGTCGGCATGCCCTCGGTTGCCCGACGCCGTGTTTTCCGTCGTCACCGACACTTCCCTCTAATTCCCGCACGCCACGCACTCTCCCCTGGCAGGCCTAACCCGGCGCCGCTCTCAAGCACTCCGCCCCCGCACGCCGCGTAGCCTGGCCGAGCAGCCAGCGCTCAGCCATGAGCTTCAACACTGCCACCGCTTTGCTGCTTCGCCGCATTTACCAGTTAACATGCCGCACATTGCCATCAGCATACCACTCGCTACCTCACGCGCTGCTCGTCGATTCCAGAGCCGCCCGAGGCTCCTCCGGCGCTGCGCCCTCTTTAATTCTTCCCGTGCCCTCTTAACGCCGGAGTCAGTCAGCTCAACCACCGCCACGGCCGCTCTCACTGCCCCGCCTCTATAAAAGGGTAGCCCGAGCTCCACTTCTACCCTGCCTCACTCCCTCTCCCCCTGGAACTCCAACTAGCTCTCTCCCGAGCTTAGTCTCTTCCCCACAGCCGAACGTTTCTTCCGGCCACCGACTCCCTCTGCTCCACCCCGCCGACCCAACTCCGGTAAGCCTCGGCAACCGTCGACCACAAAAACGAAACCGCCTCCCATCACCAAGCACAACCATAGAAAGCCCTTGTACTATAACCCTCTGGAACGCCGGTGATTTCTCGCCGGAGTTCCCACCACCGCCGCCGCTAGGGATTAGTTCCCGCCGGCCACACGCGTACGCCCTCACCAGCACGCGGGCCATTGCGTCGGGTTCGGTAAGAAGCCCGCGCTTCCCAAGCAGGCCATGGGCCTCGGCGAGGCCTGCCACAGTTAAGTGGCCGCGCCCGCAAGCCTTCCGCGTTCTCTGCTTCAGAGGCGTATTCTTGGTCCAGCGAAGGCGCATTCCAATTCGAGAACTATTTTCCAGAACCGGTTCACCATCGGTTCAACCGGTTCGGCACATGTTTGACCGGTTTTTGAAAAGCTTCCAAAAAGGTTTAGGATCCTAAAAATATTTAGAGATTTTTGGTTCAAACCGAATTTCAAAATTTCAAAATTTTCTGGCCGAAACAGAAATAAATCCAAGGTTCCTTTTAAGATCAAATCCTTTTTGAACTTCTCTTTTAGGGAAAACATTGCTGGAAAGATTTCAAACTGTGTTAGAGCCCTCAACTTCTGGTCCAACCTAAATAAGGGCAAATAGGATACTTAAAAGCTAGGGAATACAAACTTGAAACCCTAACCCTGGCATTCACCATATATATGCATAAGATTTTGTATAACCCTTGCACAAGGTAAGTTCCTCAAATAATGTAAAACCCTAATGCATTGCTGGACCAATCTCGTTGGGTTCCATTTGTTCTTTCGTTTTCTTCTGATTATTTATTCGATATTTCTTTCGACGTATAGTGGACGGAGTGAAATACGCTCGTCAGGAGGAGCCGGAGACGTCCCCAAGCCAGGAACAAGTTCAAGGGTTGCCAGGCAAGCTTTCCTCACTTGACCACGTCAAAACCTATATGTGATGAGCGTAAATATTTTGTTTGCCAACTTGCATGCTATGTTATATCAAGGCATATTGAGTTAAGGGTAGATAACCCCAATAGATGCATGGCCTAGGATTTGCTACCATGTACCCTTGTAACCCTAGCATTAAGTCGGCGGACATAGTAGTCCCGGTGCTATACTAGGTATATAGTCCGTATGCCAAGCTTAGGCCTGCTGTAGTAAAAATAAAAACTTTCCCATAGATGTTGAACACTATTTCTAGGAACCGAGAAAATAAAACCCTTGGGATGACGTGTGTCACCCAAGGTGGATGTTGAAAATGATTTACCAAAGGCAAAACAGAAAGTGGAGATAATCAGATTCGGGTGGGAATGTTAAGTGGAGTCTGGGAGATGGCGTAGCATGTTGAGGCATGGCTGTAAGTGGAAGTATGGAGTCCCTCTCGAATCAATCAAGGACCGAGCCTAAGTGCCGCTAAACCAGATCCACCTCCGTACGTCCACATGTCCTTTGTGGGAAGGACTTGACTTAGTATCCCGTCAAGTATTAGGATTTGGACCCGTGGGAAGTAGGGAGTATGTGACTAGACGGTTAAAGTCCTAGAGGGCCTCTACCGCTTGGCGTAGGGAGTTGTCCGACACAAAGATGAGAATAGTCCCATTTTAGGATCTGCGAGGCAGGAATAAAAGTTGGGTAAAACATCTAGCGGGTCCAATTCTAGTACGGCAACGGGTGAAACGTCTCGTTGTAATATCCCTGCCAGTATACTTGCAAAGTACTTCCAGGGTGACTTACATCTTGTGGGTAAAGCCGTACAACCTCTGCAGAGTGTTAAAATCTATTCGAATAGCCGCGTCCTCGGATATGGACACGATCTGACACACTGGTTAGACTGAGTTTTATGTGTGAACTCTGGGCATTGGGATTAAGGACGTGGGCATAATGTGTCCACAGAGTGCAATTTACGCTACAGTCTGGTAGCTAGGAATTGCTGAAGAAGGTCCGTGCCGTATTACAAGGGTATTACGGACGGGACCCCGGAAAAGAGTAGCAGGCGATAGACGGAGCTATCGGTCTTAGAATGAAAGGGTGGCAGGTGCCATCACAGGTGATGTTTGAGCAAGAACTTGTGTGTCGCTTACTAAAACCGCTTTTGAATCTACTATGCTATCGTCAAATGAAAACTTACTTTTCGCACAAGCCGAAACATAGGATAGAGCTTCCTTCTTGAACTATATTGCATAAAATATAGCTGCTATCATTCATGAGAGGAAAAGCTTGCGAGTACATTCAATGTACTCACCTGGCTTGTTTATATGGCCAGACGAGGAAGAAGAATTCACCGACGCCGATGACAGCGACTTTGAAGGCTAGGGCGTTACCCCAGTCAGTTGCCTGTGGGAGAGGCATATTGACGGGCTTATCTACATATTTATTTCTGCTGTAGACTTCTATTCAGTCAATCGGCTTTGTGTGTAAGTGAGACCATAATGGCTCTATATCTGTATAATACTCGGTAATGTATGACTACGTTATCAAGTGCTTGTGTGTACTAGCTACTGATCATGGGACTAGTACGATAATCACATGGATTTATCCGGCCGTAAAACCGGGTACGTCACAGGTGGTGAGATACAAAGCGAGACTTATAGCACAAGGGTTCACGCAGAGACCCGGCATCGATTATGATGAAACCTACTATCCTGTTATGAGTGGAATAATGTTCCGGTATTTAATATCTTTGGCAGTACAAATGAAATTATCCATGCAATTGATGGACGTAGTGACCGCATAATTATATGGGTCACTCGATTCAAAAATTTACACAAAGTCCCTGATGGACTTAAAATTTCGAATCCAAATGCAAATTGTAACATGCATTGTGTAAAATTACAAAAGTCACTCTATGGCTTAAAATAATCGGGAAGAATGTGGTACAACCGATTAAGTGAATTCCTTCTTCAGAAGGGTTACTCAAACAATGATGATTGTCCTTGTGTATTCATAAAGAAATCCTCAAAGAGATTTTGCATCATCTTAGTGTATGTCAATGATCTCAATATCATTGGAACTACACAAAACATACAAGAGGCATGTAATCATCTAAAGACGGAATTTGAGATGAAAGATTTGGGTAAAATCAAATTTTGCTTAGGTTTACAACTTGAGTATTTTTCCTCAGAAATTCTGGTACATCAGTCTACATATATCCAGAAGATCTTGGAGAAATTCAATATGGATAAATCATATCCATCCAAGACCCCTATGGTCGTTCGATCTCTTGATAGAGACAAAAATCCATTTAGACCTAGGACCGATGACGAAGAGATATTAGGACCTGTAACTCCTTATCTCAGTGTCATCGGAACACTAATGTATCTAGCAAACTGCACCAGGCCTGATATTTCATTTGCAGTTAACCTATTGGCTAGACATAGTGCATCCCCTACTAAAACGCATATAGTAGGTGTCAGGAATATACTTAGGTATCTCCAGGGCACAAAAGATCTTGGTTTATTCTATCAGAAAAATCAAAATATGACTATAGTGGGATATGCAGATGCTGGCTATTTATCTGATCCCCATAATGCCAGATCACAAATTAGATTTGTATTTCTACATGGTGGAACAACCATCTCTTAGAAATCCTCAAAACAGACCTTAGTGGCTACTTCCACTAATCATTATGAAATAATTACATTATATGGAGCATCACGTGAATGTGTTTGGATTTGCAGAATGATTAACCACATACAACAGTCATATGGAATTGGTTCTTTAGAATCACCAACTATTATCTACGAAGATAATTCCGCTTGTATTACACAAATGCAATCAGGTTATATAAAGAGTAATATTACAAAGCACATTGCTCCTAAATTATTTTATCCTCATGAGTTACAGAAAAGCGGGGAAATATGAATCTTGCAAACTAAGTCTTGTGAAAATCTCGCAGATTTATTTACAAAGTCCCTACCAACATCTTTATTCCAGAAATATGTTCATGGAATTGGTATGAGGTGAATTCGAGATTTGCAAGGTTCAGGGGGAGTAAACTCCTAAAGAGATAACCTGATAATGATCATTAGATATATATATATATTGTACTCTTTTCCTTTATAGTTTTTCCTAAAATGGTTTCTCATAAAAATATTTTTAATGAGGCAATATTAATACAAGCACTATATGTCATATCATTTTCTCCTTATTTTTCCCATTAGGTTTTAAAGAAGTTTTCCATGACATATTCTTTAATATATATATTTCTCCTCAGATTTTTCCCATTGGGTTTTTAGAGGAGTTTTTGCAGATGCTCTTCATATATATATAAAGATGAAAATTGATCAAGGGGAGTGTTGTGAACTGACGGTGATCAAATTAGCAACCGTCATTAGCAGTTGCTAATGACGCTTCAACAATCAACTGCCGTCTCTTCTCTGTTATATATATATGTGTAATCGCATCAAATGAATATAACAAGGAATTACTTCACTGTGTCTATACGCTGTCTCTATTCCTAATTGTAATAAATATAACTGGTATATGTGTAGTGCATAGTTCGCCAGATTATAGCAGTTAATGTTCTTGTGCGCAGCCTTTTCCTTGCCAATGAGCTGCTTTGCTACAGTACTAGTTGTTGACTTGGAGTAAATATCTGCATTGGAGGGCAAGACGTTGCTTAACAGTCGATTTCTATTGGTTTTCTTGTTGGTTGATGAGTAAAAAAGCGAGGCCCCTCCCTTGTAACCAAACCATGTTTGATGATGGTGTCGAGATTGCAGTGCTGCAAGGGCAAGTCGATAATAATCCTGTTATCGATTGGTTTCTTTTGATCTCGTATCTCTTACCAAGGTGCTCGTTCCTACCTGGTGGTATCTGGTCGGTTTGCAGTTTTTTCTTCTGGACGGTGGTAACTCTTCCTTCATTGCTGCTCCTCTTCTGTAGATGCTGATTTGGCTAACCACGGTAGCTGCCCTGCTGGCCTGCCATCGCAATCCACAGCAACAGACTGGAGGTTAACTCCAGTGACGTAAATTTTATGGAGATCGTACCTCTTTTGGATAAATCCATAGCAGCAAGCTGGAGATTTGCAAGTTTCTTGTGGGAACTTTCTCTGATTGGGTACTGAATTGAAGTGTTTACTGTGTGATCTCTATGGAATCACTGCGTTCTAGCTGGCCTAATATGCAGGGGAAAAGATAGCGCCGAGCCTGGATAACAAGCGGCGTGATCGGGGGCGTACGAAGGCCTAACCTTGTAGACGGAACGGCGGCGGTGGTCCAATGAAAGGCAGGTTGCTGAGTTGTTAAGGATCACACAAGCTTGCCATTCTGTTCGTGCCGTGTTCGATGATTGATCTTAATTGCCTCTCCGATCTACGCATCTCAGATCCATGCAAGGACCATGCTCTAAGTCCCAGCCATCTTAGCAAAAAGGTGGGCTGAAAACAGCAAGCTGATATGCTCCTTTCGTTTCGTTGTAAAATTCGCTTGTTCAGTTGGTTCGGAGATTGGGAGTTTTGTTGATGACGCAGGGCAACGAAACCTGGAGAATAGTCGACGACTACCATGGTCATGGTTTGGAGCTCTAGATCTAATTTAGTTAGATGGTTGGGCACGTTATATACTCTTGATTTCACCCAATTCTATTATTTTAATTGAACTGCAGAGCTTCTAGCTCATTCGAGAGTTTCTCGTGGTTCAGAGAATGGCTGGTTTCTCGCAAAAAAAAAGAGAATGGCTGGTTGGTGAGTGGTCACATGTCACAAGCCATGATAATATAGCTGATTGCCTCTCAGATCAGATTACTGCTGTAAAAATATAAAATTTCTCGAGCTCCACGAGCTACTCCTGTCCGAGCACACGAGAATTCCGTTCTCCCTTGCCTTTTGTCACTGCCGATACTTCAACGGTCGTACAAACACAGCACATGACACTGTACATACATACACGGCGCCACGGGAAGCTGGCGTTTGTGAGGACTTGTGAGTTGTCAGCGTCGCCTCTTCAAACGAAGGATTAAAAACGCAGCAAAGAAAATGAAATAATAAAAGAGGGACAAATATAACAGTGCGAGGATTGGTACTTGTTAGCAACACGAAAAGATCGACAGGGACTGCCCTCCCACTCCCACTGCGAAGTTTTTAATGCCATTTCCCGTTCCGTGATCCGTCTACAGATTTTGGTCACATACTCACATCCGTTTGAAATTCGCAACGCTCCAGCACGGGAGACTCACCAAACAATCAAGAACTAATGAGCCAATGTAATTTGGCCACTAACAAGGAGCAATCAATTTAATTAATCGAAGTGCAGGGACGGAAATGTGCAGAGGAACTGGATGATACAATGGAGAAGGTACCCTCCGAACCCCATGGGGAGGGACGAGTACAGGAACATGGGGGAAACAGTCGTAGCAGAAGAGGAAGCTAAGCACAAACACCAAACAGATGTACAACAGCACGGTGAGCACCATGCATCCGGCCAAATATGGAACAACGAATCACATCTCAAATAAACAGCTTACTCCAGGCACAAAACAAGATCACCATCACCTGCCACAAACAAACAGAGCAAGCAAAGATCAGTTAGTTAGTTGCTCCTCAACCTCAAGCAGCAGTTGTAACCAGATTGCTAAACCACTCTTCTTTTTGGAAGAGAGACGGAGTGAAAACAGGAAGCAAGACGTTTATTTGTTGGATTTGTAAAATTTATTTGCTTGGAAGATGCATCTTTTCTTCTTTGTGTATAGGATTATCCTAAATTCTACGGAAGCCTAGAAGAAGATGAATCTTGTGTTGACCAAAGGAAAAGGAGCAGTTGAGTTGAGGTGCTGATCCCAGCTGCTTAAGAACCGTCAGTAAAATTTCCCTTTGTGTATAACATATATCAAGTTCCTGAAGGTGCATGCATGCATACCTCGAGGGGGGTTCCTCCTCCTACTTGGTGATGACCCAGACGGCGTAGATGATGCCGGGGAGGTAGCCGAAGAAGGTGAGCAGCAAGCAGATCCAGAACTCAATCTGTGAGTTTAATTACCAACACAAAAAAGATCAATTAGAAGAAAAGGAACACAACTCAATTGCTTCCTCTCCAACTGCAAAGCGAAGCAAACAGCTAGCAAGCACAGAGACTAATTACCCCGCAGGCGAACTTGAAGAAGACGCCGAGCGGCGGCAGGATGATGGCGAGGATGATGTCGATGCAGGTCGCGGTGCCCTCGTCCGCCATATCTTTCCTCTGTCTCAGAATCCAATCAAAAAGCCAAAGGAGATAGAACAGAGAGACAGAGGTAGCAGCAGCAATGGTGTATTGCCAAGGCGGATGTGAGCTCACCTGTGTGCAACACGTCTTTATAAAGACGGGGAGGCGAGCGAGAGGGGCAGGGCCAACAGTCGCGTGCGCGGCTCGTGCTGCGATGCCGACGAGGGCGAGTGAGATCAGATTCCGAAGGTTCCCCCGGCCGCGTGCGCCTCGCTGTCCGGCTCCGGCTTCAACGTTCTGGTTTTCTTCAGTTTTTCTGTGCAGTTTGCGACTTTGCGTGCCGGATTTTCTGCGTGCATGCACGCGCTTGTGTTGTTCAGAAATTTGCCTCACTCTTTTTATAGGTTTTCTTGCTTAACGTTGAAGGTTAGGACCCAGGATCAAATAGTTCAGCTCAAGAGTTACCGCGTTCCAAACGATCTAGGCTAAGTTTAATACTAGCATTTTTTGAGCTGCTGTTGTTTGTTTCGTGTTGAGTTTACACTTTTCTGTTCGTTCAGGCTTGCGAGCACATCACCGCATCTTGGATGCTGTTTCAGAGCTGCATAAAGTCCACCTCCGTTATAATAATTTTTGAGTCGCAGAAAAGAACTTGTTGCAGTGCACCTCAGGATAAGGCAGCTGGGAGCTCTTTCAAACATTGAATTGGAATGGGCATCGATGGAGAAACAACGGTCCTCCTTTTCAGTTCACCTTTGAACAGAACGAGTTGGCATGATAGCAACATCTGACTGGTCACACAAACTCTCGTTGCGCTGCAGAGCACATACATCCGGCGTAGGTGGTTTGGTTATACCTGAAAGAATTTTTTGACTTAATTTTTGTGGGAACAAGAACAATCCTTTGGACTGATGAGAACGTTAGTTAGCGTTTAGTGCGATCATGTAGGGTCCATGAGCTCTAGAATGGTCTGCATCTCGATCAATCATGCATGAGCTTGAGTAAAGAGGACTAAAGAAATGGCTAGCTCCTCGTACCTAGCTATATTCTTTCTTCTTTAACGCATTTCTTCTAGCGGATCATGACAAGTGAGCTAAGCTTGCATTATGACAAAAGGTTAAGGAATCGAAACAACCGGACTTTTATTCCATAGAATGTTCTTGTGGATCTAGAGGACGGTTGGAATAAGAACTAAAGTAAAATGCACACCTGTAAGGTCATTTCCCTGCCATTTGTTAATACGTTTACATGTTCTCTACTTCAAAATCTAACGTGTTAGGATTAAAGAGTGTTGCTTTTATCAGCATTCTTCTATATTTTTTGGTGGCACGGTTGACCTTCATATCTCATGTGTTTACAGGTAGACCTTAGCTAGTTTAACTTGAAAAGTACATTAGACCAGATGCTAACCACCAGCACAACCGAGCCCAGTTGTCCCAGACCAGAACATAACACTACCAATTAACCAGACACAGTTTGGTCCCTTTTTTTTTACCAGACACAGTAACAGAAGAGATTTACAAAATGGAAAATAAGTCAAGACACTGGCAAATAGACATGCAGCATTAAGCTGCCAATCCGTCTTGTCAGTTCTTAGGCAGCGTAGGATCGTATCAATACGATACGGAATGGAGCTAGTAACATAGGAGTACATATCTTGCCTGACAATTAAATACCGGAGTGGTCTCTGGACATGTGGATAGCCTGCACCCCGTGCCATTGCCCGTGAATGGGGCTCAGACCCCTCCTGCTGAAATTGAGCTCCCCAACACCACTGTGCCGCGAAGCAATGCCCTACCAAATTATGAACCAACGGATCATCAGATCAAGCAAACATCCAAACCTGTCTCTTGCAGCAACCCCTCCCCCTGATGGGTGAAAATAGGACAGCAAAGCAATTCATGAGCATGAATTCAAACAGTGTCGGTGGCTACAGCAATGAAGAAAGGGTCTGGGTCGGTACCTCGTTCGCAGGAGCGTCCTTATCTGCCCACATGGAGGGGAGTGCCGTTGAAGTCCAATCCCCAAAGCCTCGGGCAATAGTATAAGCAGTTTCAGACGGCTAACTAATATTTTTTAATAAATAAGCTTCACTACCGGTCTCCGCACCAATTAAAGATGCACTCATTCATGAATTTATTACAAAATTTGTCAAAGGCAATAGAGACCCAAAAAAGGTAATAAAAAAAGGCAAGTCAAAGCCATCAAAAAAACCAATCTATAACCATGCCAATGTAGTCTCTTTACTAGGGGCCACTAGAAGATCGATCACATAAATTCAAAAACTACGCAACAAAGAGATGCTTGGAGTCTAGTCGTTAGAGTGATGCCTCCTGACTTACGTCGTCGTTGCTGGATCCAACCAGTGAAGGTCAGATCTAGGATATTCACCCTAAGAAGCCGGTACCGATTTTCCAAGACAACACCTTCAAGAAGTGTACACGCGCAGAACATCGTTGTCACCGAGTTCAACTAGTGAAGGCTAGATCAAGAGTTTTCACCCTGAAAAGTAGGTACTGAAGCTTTGGATAATGCTCCAACGACCTCATCGACTGCCATAGCCATGAAACCACCGTGATCTTTGTGTTGGCACTGATCCGTGCTGCCCGACACGAACGACATATGTTAGATCTGCCTTGCCGCTCGCAGAATACCGCCGCCAAGAGCCGGGATAAAAGTACATATTAGCCCCTAGACTTGTGGTAAGTGACTTTGGTAATTAATGACAACCAGATTTGTGGGCTAATCGAATTGATTGAGGAGGATATTTTCCAAAGTATCTGACCGAGTGTTCAGAGGGATTCGTCTCTGTCCTGAGGATGAAAATTCCCAGAGGTTCCAGGAGGTGTTGATCGAGGGGGTCGGAGAGTCCGACCTGTGTGGTCGGACAATTCAACCTGTCCAATGGCTATATTTCTAGCCGTTAGAAAAGGGTGTTGGACAATCCGACCCAAGCAAATTTCCAACAATTTTTCTCCAACAACTAGTTTTGGGGTTTGGCTATATAAACCACCCCTTGGCCGGTTGGTAGAGAACTTTTATCACTTGAGATAATGCCTTTGAGTTTTTGCTCACCTCTATGTTCGTATGTTCAATTTGTGAGTGTTAGAGTAAGAGTTCAAGAGCATGGATTACACTTGGTGAGAAAATTTCTTGTGATCAATCGATTGAGCTATGCATATAGTGTGATGCAAGAGGCAAGTTACGACTTGTTACTCTTGGAGGCCACTGTCTCTTAGATGACTTTACGGTTGCGAGCTTAGTGATCTCTTCAACAGAGGTTGTGAAGAGGCCTGAGGAGTTGTGAATGGTTGTGGAGCTCACCATCTTCAGAGGAACGAGCTAATCAAAATGAGCGACTCTTGCTAGAGGCAAGGGTTTTGAGGGAAAAGGCTCAATTTAGAGTCACCTTGTTCGTTAGAGCAAGTTTCCTCAATAAAGACATAAGATATTGATGGATATCCGAACTTCGTGAATAAATATTTTTTGTGTCCTTGTCTTCTTTACTTTCTCGCAACTCACATTTGTGCAATTATCTTGTGTAGAAATTGTCATGCTTGCTTGTTGCCCTAGGATTGTTTGACTCTTCTTAGACTTAGGGTGTTTGTGCACTTAGTTAAATCTAGTTGCTTTAGATTTTGAACTTGTGCATAATCGATTAGTCAATTTTCGCATCAGGATTGGCCTAGATCGTAATTATTTTTAAAACGTATGTGCACCTCCCTAGGTGACATCCGAGGTCCTTTACAAGAAATGCCAAGCTGCTTCACCGGACCTAGACCTAGAGGTGCCTTGGCCGTGCCGCCGGTGCATACCCACGCTGGCGGTCGCACACAGAAGACATGCCTCCACAAAAAGGGTGAATTCTATCCAACGTGTCCCTCGGTGCATCCGTGCCCCGCTACCTTGATCCTACTTTCAATTGTGCTCTATCGTTGTCACTGCACTGTCCACACTACCTATAGATATTGCGCCGTCTACACGCATGGTCAACTGGATCTAATCTGATCTGAAGATGAAGCGAAGACATGAGGGGCAGCAACCAAGGTGGTAGAGGAGAAGAAGAGTCCTCAGCCACCACCGGCAAGAGCGAGGGGAGGAAGGAAGATGGTGTCATGGTGACAGCAGGTCTAGGGTTTCTTTGGGTGGCGGCTGGGTTCGTGGCATATGGGATATGTACATCAATAAAAGCTAAAGCTTCAACAACGCTAATCAGTCCATTAAACTAGGGATTTCTGTGAAAGCTTTGAATAGCAAAATGTAGAGAGCAAGACTCCAGATGTGCTATCTTTCATTGCTTGCTCCGGTATCCGACGGCTACCACTGTAATGGCTTCTTGAAGCAGTGGGCACTGGGGCGGTTGACTGTCTTAAGTGTAGCAACATGTGATTGTGGTCTAAGTGGAATTAACTGTAATTCTAGGGTCGATCATAATTAAATTGGATCATGTATTTCGAAACTGACAACTTCCGATTCTGTGGCGAAAGATAGTTACTGTTGCAGGATAGCAGGTGGTCCAGATCACACCGGCCATTGGAACTTTCAGAGAGTTGGTGAGCAGATGTCACGTGACCTGAACCGGATAAGGATGCCGATTTGCTTTTCTTTGCTTTCTTGAATCTTGCAAGTCAATCTGTCCATCTTACACACCAAGTAAACAAACCAAGGGTATGAAACCAGTAATCGTGGAAGAGGATAGTGCTCGAGTCTCGTTAGTCCCAGCATATGTCTCTAGTTGATTCATCGGGGAGTTTAAAGAAGAGATGTTAGTCGCATAAGCTCTTGTTGCTGAAAAAAAAAGAACCTCTTCTTAAACAGTGGCGCCATAGAACTCTAGAAACCAGTAATATGATAACATCTATCGTGAAACGATGATGTTTCTGCTTTAAAGAAAGTAATGATAAGAAGTATGTCCAACCGGAAGTAATCGAAGCATCGGCATGCATCACCGCCTTAATGTACATAAAGTCAGCACGTGAGCAGCTTCTTATCCCGTCGATTCTAGGAAACAGAATCGGTACAAGCTGTAATTGTGTAAACCATGTTGTTGTCGTCTGCACATACTTCGGATAGCAGCAACAATCAGCAGGATAGGCAGGGCATCTACTATTCTGATGTAGACATGCAGGGCCACTCTTTTGTATAGGGTCAACAATTCCACTGACTGATTGTCCTTGTGTATTCAAACGATGAATCAGCAGTGACATCCGGATGCTTTACTGAATCTATTTTTAAAGCTCTGCTTGCCTTTGGCATCATTTGATGGAGACATTGTCGTCGTATATGATGGCAACAGGTGAACAGATTTAAGCATGAGGCAAAAAAGTTCTGTAGTATTCTGAATCCAGTGTGGAGAAAGACTGCATTTGTGGTATGCTGAACCCAGTGTGGAGGAAGACAAGCTCAAGGATCACTGTAAATTTTCAAATAAAGGTTATCGGAAGGAGTTCTGATTTTACCCTTAAAAATCCTGTATGGACAACTCCACATTTCCTCTGCAACATCAACGGTTTGGAGATCCAACTTGCTGCACAAAAGAACTTCAGACTAGTATATCGCGACTCCCAGCAACAAGTACAAAACTAAGAATCCCTGCAAAGAAAAAAAAAGATAGTACAAAACTAAGAAGTGTGACTGCTGGAATCCTGGGAATTACCTAGATGCAAAAATATCATTTTTTTTCCCTTGATGAATGATTAAGCATGCCATCAGTTGTACATTATTGTAACAGATGTACTTGGTGAGTCATCGAAGTAAATTCCTGTTAGTTACCAAGCAAAATCTGCATTAGAACAGATTAAGCTGCCAGTGGAGCAATAAGAGGTATAAAGCAATCCAGAAAAATGGTTCTGAAATCAAAACAAGTTTGGTGTTGCCTACAAAATGAAGACATTCCAGCGTCGAGAGTTATGTGAAGCCTGCTGGTAGCCAAACATAATGAAATGTGGAATTGCGACCCCAAACAAATTAGCAAAGCCTTTTTTAGTCCATTATAATTAGATAATAAGTAGTGAAAAGGAGCACAAGGCTGCAGGTAGAAAACAAGCAAAATTGTAAACCCCTCGATGCATAACTTCAAAAACAAGTGCAAGACACTAAATATTATCCGTAGACTTTTTACTCACCTATATCCGCAGATATGGCATTGTTTCCTCTGGAGAGAATATTCTAAGACGTGTTCAAGACAATTTCTATTTTCTGACATGCTCTCTCCCAGGCTTATGATATTCAATCTCAAGCAGCTTGAGGCTAGTCGTTGGCCGTTCACATCAGCAGTTTAAACTTGCATAATATATCCTTGACATGGTACAAAAGTAACCATAACTAAGGTGGTGTTTCCTCAACTTCTGAATCTTGGCATGATAAATGGCAGCCCGACATTTTTGGAACGCCTTTTTGGTTGTTTGTTCCACCGAACCATGAATACCTCTTCCGTTTTAGCTAAAGACTGATGAATATATATGATCCACGACTTATGATCTGATAATCTTAAATCAAACTGTTTCCTGTTTTATTCTTCAAATTCCTCTCTTCTATCATAGTTCTTATCCTTGTCACATCAGACCACATTCCAGCATTAGCATAGATATTAGACAGCAGAATATGATAGCCAGGATCACTGGGGTTTTGTTCAAATATTCTTTTTGCAACTAGCTCAGCAATGTCCATTCTATTATGCACTCTGCATGCTCCCAAGAGGCATCCAAGAACATCAATTTCTGTCTCTCCTCTCAAATTTGAAATGAACTTCCAAGCATCGTCAAGTTTCCCAGATCTGCTGTAAAGATCAACAACACATGAGTAGTGCTCCTTATCTGGGGAAATATTATAGTCTTGTAACATAGAATCATAGAAATGCAAGCCCTTGTCAATAAGGCCCGCATGACTACAACAAGATAATAGAGCCACAAAAGTCACTTTATCAGGGGCAATCCCATCCCTCCTCATTAGATCAAAAAACATTATTGCTTGATCTTCATGGCCATGCTTCCCAAAAGAAGAAATCAGTGTGTTATAGGTAGCAGTATCTCGCTCTATCATCAGTTGAAAAACCTCTTTGCCCTTCTCTAGGCAGAAACATTTGCAGTACATATCTATAAGTGTGTTACTAACTGAGCAGACTGAACTCATGTAGTGTCTAACGACATAAGCATGTAGCTCTTTACCCTGGATGAGCCTGGAATGATGATTACATACTGGAAGAACTGAAACGACAGTCACATGATCAGGTTTAAATCCCACTTTCTGCAACGCCCTAAATGCACATAGTGCAGTATCTGTATCCCCATTCACGGCATATCCCGCAACCATTGAATTCCATATGACTAAATCTCTCTTTGGCATGAGCTCAAATACAGTTTCTGCCTGCATTACGGATCCTTGTCTACTGTAGAAGTCTATAAATGCGCTCCCTAGAAACTTGCTCTGGTCAAGCCCATTTCTTAAGGAGAAGCCATGTATTTCTTCTCCATGCCTGAATAACTTCAGCTCAGAAAGACTAGGAAGTATGCTTGCCATGGTATTGGAATTTGGTTTTAACCCTGCAGCAACCATTTCTGTAAACAAATTGACACTCACATGATACATTCTGTTCTGCGAATACCCCGCAATTAAGGTACTCCAAGAGACAACATCCTTGAAACTGATAGAACAGAACAGATAATCAGCCATCTCCAGACAACCACATTTGCAGTACATGTCAACCAAAGCATTAGAAACACAGGTATCATCAGCAACTCCACATCTCACTGCACATCCATGCAATCCCATTCCAGCCTGCAACTCTTTAACCCTACCGCATGCTGGAGCAACAGTGGCAACAATCACTGAATCAACCCAGAACCCTTCCGATCTCATGCGATTGAACAAATTCATCACCTCGAGCCAATCCCCCGTGTGCACGGTCCCTCCGATCATCGATGTCCATGCAGCCAAATCCCTCTCCCGCATGCTCTCAAACACACTCCTTGCCTCACCCAAGCACCCACACTTGGCAAACATATCCACAAGAGCGCACTGCACAAACACATTGGGCATCGCATTGCCGCGTGCAACGTCTGCCTCCACATTCTCTCTTATTATCCTCCCCTGCTCAACCGCTCCGAGTGCGGCGCACGCCTTGATGACAGGTGGGTACGTGAACCCATCCGCCACAACCGAGCCATCGCTGACCATCGCCCAGTACATCTCCAGCGCCTCCGAGAACCTCCCAGCGTCGACGAGGCCCTTGATCACAGCGTTCCATGCGAAGGAGTTCCTCCTGGGCATTCCGTCGAGCACCCGCAGCGCATGCCCGATCTCCCCCAGCCTAGCGTATACGTGCACCAGCTGCGCGGCAAGGACGGTGCCGCCGCCGTGGCCGCCGACGAGCAGCGCAGCGTGCAGCCGCCGGGCCTCGGCGAAAGCGGGGCCCGACCGCAGCCGGAGGAGGAGCGAGGCGTGGGAGACGGGGTAGGCGGTCGTGTGAGAATTGCGGCGAGGGGCGGTGGAAGCGGAAGCGGGAGCCGCCGGAGCTGGCGAGGCGAGTGGAGGGAGCCGTGGCCTCGGTTGGAGCCTGTGTTTAACGGCGGCGAAGAGCATCTAGGCGAGCCTTCGACGCCCGTGGTCTCAGTCTCAGTTCAGACTTCAGAGGCGAGTTGTTTCATCAAGCGGGAAGTACAATCACGAGTGACAGCCTCGTAACCTTTCATTTCACGGATGCTCTGAACCTGAACTCAAAGTTTGTTTTGTTTTTTGTTTTGTATTTTAGGACAAACCTGAAGTCAAGTTGCACGCTGAGCTGAAGTTAAACGAGATATTTTGCCATCACCTGATCACCATCTTATTCAATAGCCACACTAGTAGTTAATCTGTTCATGACGAACTCAACAAAACCTGAATCGTTTTGCTCGCTACTGTACAGCTCTGTGTTAAAGGATAACTTGCATAGCGTGCACGTCGACGCTCCTGGCCATCATCGGGAGCCAGTGCTTGGGCCGCAGCGTGATCACGTCGGTCGGCGCGTGGAGGTACCTCGGGGAGATCGACAGCCGAAGCTCTGGAGGATCACGGCCACCGCGGCCCTCGCCTGGATCATCGCGAAGTTCTGCCCGATGCACGACCGCGGACCCATGGAGAAGGACAGCAACGCGCTGAGAGACCCGGTTCCATTGTCGAACCTCAGCAGGTTGCACTCGTCGGCGTCCTCGCCCCAGACCTCCTTATCCCGGTGTATGGTCGCGATCGGTACCGTCAAGAGCGTGTCTTTGGGCACCGTGATGCTGCCTAGCTCGACCTCCGATCTCGTCCTCCTCCGGATTAGCGGGACCGGGTTGTACAGCCTCAGAGTCCCCAGAAGGAACAGGTTTACCTGCGTACATCGGAGAACCCGGCAACATTGTTAAGACGGTAATTAACGTGTAAGCATCCATTACTGACACTGGAACTAAAGTCGTGCACTTACTAGCTGCAGCTTGTTGAGCATGTCATGAGTGGGAGCCTGTTCCCTCCCGCACACTCTCAGCACCTCCTCCCTAAGCTTCTCCTGCCACTCCGGGTGCGTGCTCAACAGGAACATGGTCCAGCTGAGCAGGTGCGAGGTGGTCTCCTGCCCCGCGAAGAAGAAGGTCTTGCACTCATCTACGATCTCGTCCATGCTCAGCAGCTGGTTCTTCGCACCGTTCTCCGGCGCGCACGCCTCCAGCATTAGCCCGAGCAGGTCGTTCCCGTATCCCACGGCGTCCTTCGCGGCGAGCCTGTTCTTGTTGATCTGCATGAGCGTGCTTCTCACCTTCTTGTCGAGCCTCCATGCCTTCAGATTCTTTTTAGTTGGAACATATCTACAAATTTGGGAGAGTATAAAATCCAACCTAGTTTCTTATCCCTGGAACTGCATTGTTAGTTGGGTTGAGAAGGCAATGAACTGGAGCTCATTCAGCGCCGAGAAAACCTGTCTCCCCTCTCTGCAGCTGCTGCCGAACGCCGTGAGAGATCACATCCGCGGTTAGCTCCTCAAACTGGCTACTCAGCTCAATCTCCACCTGGCAGTCTAATTTCTTCCCCTGACGCCAGGCTGACGCGCCAACTGCGCCTCCCACCCGGACACCATTGACAGAGCACAATCGGCCATTGTCACCGTCATCTATTATCAAAAGTATATAGATCAGCAAAGCCAGCACGCCAACGCTACTAAGAATACAGAACATTGCACCTGCATACCTTGAGCTTGTCCATGTTGAACGCCGGGTGCACGACCTTCCTGTGCCGCTGCCACTCGTCGCCGTTGTCAGCAGGAGCCCCTCGCCGAACAGCCGGAGGATGCCGGGCTTCGTCCGGTTCTTTGGGAACAGCCCCGTCCGGTCTGAGAGCAGCTGCTTCGCCATGCCGAAGCCGCCACGCATATGTTGGGCGCCGATCCGAACCAGTAAAGGAACAAGCGTCCTGCACGTACGTACAGTTAATGCATTTTCGAACATCACAATCACATGACGAGATGATAATTAACAGCACAATGGCGGCAGAAGGAGCTTGCAATTATCTACTCCTCTGAAACTACACTAATCGTAGAGGGGGATCCATTCGCGGAACTGCGGCGGCTGCAGGATGGGGATGAAGTCGTGGGAGGCGACGTCCAGCGCGACCCCGGCCAAGCAGGGATCTCTGGTGAGCAGTGGCACGAGAACACGTCCCATCTTTGGTTCTTGGAAAAAGTGTGATTTTCATCCTTGAATTCTAAAATCACTCAAAGTTAGTCCTTCAACTATTAATACCGTGCAATTTCATATTTCAAAGTGATTTTTAATCACATAACATCTATTTGTAGGTCACATCACCACCATGTGATGGCCATATCATCAATTTCCTTTAAAACAATCCATAAATTTACTAAAAGGATTAAAAAATTTTAGAAAAGTAAAGAATAAAAAAGTAGAAAAACTCTCTCCGTCTAGGTATATAAGGTGTATTTAGATTGGTTAAGACAAGACTTTAACAAATAATTACTTTATTAATATGTTGTTTATGTGATACATATCACAATCATAACTAAATAGTTTGAATATGAATCTAATGATATCAACTTTATGTCACATAAGTTATATATTAATAGAGTAATTATTGATCAAAGCGTTGTCTTAACCAATCAAAATATGCCATACATATCCGGACAATATTGATAGTTGAGGAACACTTGAGTGATTTTAAAGTTTAGACATGAAAACTACGCTCGGGTAATAGTTAAGGAATGAAAACCATTACTTTTTCCTTAGTTCTTTTAGCTCCCACTGTGTATATTATTTTCTTTCTTTTTCCTCTTCTCAATGAAATGAAAGCACCGCTGCTGCGTTGCTTTAAAAAAGAAACTGATTCATGGATGAGTGGTGAATAATGAGCCAAAGCTTTTGTATGTTGGGACGTAGATAGAAAGGGCCAATAACATTAGTGGACACTATTATGCATTCGGTGGCTTAGTTGATACTCCCTTTTAGATATCAGCATGGTCTCCAAAATACAACATATAAACATATGCTTTTCAAGTATCTAATCTAAATACTATTCTTAGAGATATTGGTAGTAGAAGTCTTTAAAGTTTGGCTCAATCTAAGTCAAAGTGACGACTTTTAGGGAGGCGGAGGGAGTCTCCTATCTAAGATGAACACACACGAACCCGCAATTGAAATCCTCCATGACAATTGCAATGAACGTTGAACAACAAGTAGTTTTCTCTGAAACAGGTAAATCACTGGGTACATTATCCACTCACCTGTATAATGTATTCAACAGCAAGGAAGGATGTTGCCTCTGGAGAAAATCTTCGGAGGATATGCATGAAATTAGGCCGCAGATTTTTGCCTCCAGCAGTGCTCTACAACTTGTGGACTACGAGATTACAGTTCTCTGCGGGGCTTGCCATTACTTCTCAATTTGGTGTTCAGATCTGTTGTATCTACCTGAATTCCCTCCTTTCCACACACAGCAAGGTGAGTAGGATGGGGCACAAATGTCATCACCTACTCCACATCTTATAGCACGTACATGAACCATGCAGCCAGTAGCAGCAAAATCCCAGTCCGCAGGCTGGGAAATCATATCAGTGGCAACAATCCCTGAATGAACCTGGAACCCTTGCGACATCCCTCGATCGAGAAAATCAGTTAATCTCCTAGCATCAGTCCTATACTCATACTCCCATCAGTGCACGGTCCACCTTTCATTCCGGTGCGTGCAGCCAAATCCATTGCGCATCCATCTCTTGCCCATCAACCAAGTCATCACAATGCCGCCGCCATGCAACTCTATCGCTTCCCAGAACCGGCCGGCGTGCACGAAGCCCCTGGCTTGAGCACGCCGCGATCTCGCACAAAGCAATTCCCCTTGCCACATTTCGTCGAACACGTGCAGGACATACCCAGCATCGCCGAGTACGTGCACGGACGCACCAGTCATGTATCTGTCAACTTGTCAGGTGGGAGAGGTTTTTGTGGCCGCAGCGGAGGCGAAGCACCGCGGGGAGCGCACACGTGAGCCTCGGCGAAGGCGCCGCCGGAGCCCGGAGGGCAGCCGGCGGAGGAGAGTAGCCGGAGAGGCGGAGAGGTGGCATGGCACGATACCTGACGGCCGTCGCCTGTCGCTGCAAGCCTGCAACTGTGGGTAACTTCCGGGCTCGAATCGGCACATAGGAAGGTGCCCAGCGCACACGGGCCGAACCGCTTGGCACGCACAGGTTTACAGCCAACGTCCGGTGAGGCGGTGAGACAGAGATGCACGTACAGATATGGGTGAAATCAGAGCGGATACAAACGGATAACACTCAAACCATATTCTAAACTATATTATTTTTAGATATAGAGTAGGAGTGGATAATGTCCGGATACGAATATGGAATTAGAATCTATCGGTCACGAATACGGAACGAATACGGAGTGAATACAATTCGGTAGCAAATATTTTATCGGATGTCGTGACAAGCCGACAACATTAGAAATCATATATAACACCTATATATATATATATATCTATAAATTTCACAATTACACAAAGTTGTAAATAATCTGAGATGATCAGAGCACACGAGCAGAACTATACAGGTCATAACTCGTTATATAGATAATCAAAGTGCACACAAAGTTCACATAAACATAACAAATTAACATCACTACATAGTCCTTCCATTCTCAATTATGAGTTCCTTTCTACAAATTATCATAGAAAAAAGAAAATAAAATTGATAGTTCTTCCCGTCGGTCAGCAAGCAATTATTCCATTCATTGCGACTTGCGAGAGGATTCAATCGCTCTCATCCGAAGACTCACCATCCCATCTTACAAAATGCAAAACATTTTAGCATATGCATATGGTTAAATGAAAGTAACAAGTTCACAAGCTCTTCAATAAAAAAAAATAACAAAGATGTAGAGAGCAGTGCATGTTAATGGCACCTCCTAATTTCCCAAAGCAGGTTAACGTCACCTCCTAATTTCCCAGTCCTGACATTTGTCCAAATCAGGGGAGAATAGAAGGAGGAACTTTTCAGTTCTTACCAATTTTTTGCAAGACCGGAGGAGTCCTTTATAATGGTATAGATGAGTTTAATTCTACAAACAGAAGGTACCAAGTTCCAACAGATGAGTTTAATTATAAGCTATACATGAGTTTGCACTGGTATGTTCCCAACTTGTTTTGAAGCATGTTGTAATCAAAGAGAATCACAATACTCCTCTTTGGAGTTGGAACGAGCACAAACTGCTTGAGAGTGGAGAACAAATCAGCAAACGATCAACAGAAAAAGATGGTGTGTTGCTGAATTCGTATTGACGTTCAGAAATGAAAAGGAACAAGATGGTGTGTTGCTGAATTCGTATTGACGTTCAGAAATGAAAAGGAACAAATCAACAATGACCAGGCACAAGCAGAAGGTACCAAGTACCAACAGAGGAGTAATTTGCACATGTAGTCTGAAATATGTGTCACTGTAGAGAGCTCAACTAGGGATGTTGCAAATGTAAGGAAAGCCAATTCGATCCAATTAACTCGACTATGAGAAGCAACATGTGATAATTATATTAAGTGTTACTTGATTAACTACTACAATCCCACTTCTACCTATCTCTTCACCACTAATAACAAACCATAATATTTTATAAAATAATAGATAAGTGGCATGGCATGATGGCAATAACAAATTACCAACCTCTTGTTCTGTAATTGAATCCTTAGGCTCCAGCATCAACATGTCCAACTCATCTATAAGTGAAGCAATCTTCACCTTGGCAGCTAGAATTTCAATTCAACAATATCATTAAGTAATTATTGACTAATTAGTAATGACTACTTAGCTACTGCATCGAATAAAAATTGATGATGTATGAAGTACAAATAAAACTAACTATTGCCTCTTTTACCCGCAGCTGTCCAGTCCTTGGTACAAATTAGTGCTTCAACCATCTCACGTCCACCGGCACTAAATGCCGACTCTGAAGCAACTGTTGACACTTGAATGGCTAGCACATCACGAGCTAGCCTTGCGAGAATAGGGTAAATGGCTTGTTTGCTCCTCAACTATGACAATATATCAAATGACCCATCGACTTTATCATTCCACCGTATTGGGTCT
This sequence comes from Stipa capillata, assembly GCA_019208055.1. Classification (NCBI taxonomy): domain Eukaryota; kingdom Viridiplantae; phylum Streptophyta; class Magnoliopsida; order Poales; family Poaceae; genus Stipa; species Stipa capillata. The sequence continues at coordinate 484,195 of JAGXJF010000601.1, forward strand.
TCTTTCAAGTATTGTTCCAACTCAGATTTCTCGTCATCTTGATTTGCATTTGTATGGTACAAGAATTCTTCAATGTCGTGGTCCATGTCATCAAGAAAATCATCATGTACCCGAGAATCCACACTAGGGATATTAGTAGTAGCCTTTGCAACCTCTTGTGCACTAGACATGTAAGATTGAAACAACTAGTTTACCACAACCATGAATTGATTTATATGATGATCATAACTCTCACGATATATCCTCACCATAAAATACTCCACAAGCTTTTTCTTGTACCTTGGATCAAGAAAGCATACAATTGCAAGAGCCATGTTGGACTTGTCCTAATAGTTCTGATATTTTGTTGCATGGCCTTTGCCAAAGCAGCAGTGGCAACATTGTCGCTATGACACCATTCATCAATTGCTAGCTTAATCTCACAAAACTTCCACCAAAAAAGATTTACTGTTGGATATAAACTTCCAGAAAAGAGCTCAGTAGCATCATAAAATTTCTTCAAAAACCTAGTTAGAACTAGTGCCTTATCCCACTGTTCATCCACTCTTCATCTGATGGAGCACACTTCTTATATTTATTCTTATTCAAGAACACTAGCTTCCCAAATGCTTTCTTATAGTACATAGCATTCTTCAACATTAGGAACGTGGAGTTTCACCTTGTTGGACAATCCAAAGAAAGACCCCTTTTGACATCCAAATTTTCTTTCGATGCACACTTCATAAACTGCTCCCACTGCAATGGGGAATTCTTTACAATTGCAACAGTGGCTCTAATATTACGGACTGAAGATCCAATCACTTTCAAACCATCTTGAGCAACAAAATTTAATATATGACACAGACATCTCACATGGCAAAATATACCACCACAGATTAAGGGGGAACACTTATTAAGTGTGGGAACAACTTCTTAGACACACTTTTCAGTAGATGATGTATTGTCTAAAGTGAGAGCAAATAATTTCTTATCAAGATTCCAAGTCATCAAGCTCTTGCAGAACTCATTGCCTAGCCTCTTTCCTGAATGGCTTCCTTTCACGTGCATGAATTTCACAATTCGTTTCTGCAGCTGCCAATTATCATCTATCCAGTGTACAATAATGCACATATAACCTAAGTTTTGTCCTGACATCCACATATCCATAATTGCAAAAAAACAAGAAGAAACAGTTTTGAAATGCTCATACAACTTATGTTGTTCCTCTGCATGCATTTCTATTATATTTTTTTTCTTGTAGTTATTCGGCACTTAAATGAAAAACCAGGACGCAGAGATTTGATGAAGTCAACAAAGAACTCATGCTCAACAACGTTAAAGGGATAATCATGCATAATAATTGCCAATTGCCACTTCTTTAGACTAACTTCAGCATCATACCTGTAGGCCTGAACAATGGCAGTGTTGTCTTCACCCTTTTCTAGCTTGAGTGTTTGCTGTCCTGTCTTCACGCTGTGCTTGAATTCCAAATGATTCCGGAATGCTGTTGTGCCCCTGCTCGTCTCAGCTCTGGCTTTGTACTTACATCTTTTGCATGTTGCCCACAATTTTTCTACCTCTTCACCATCAGGTCTTGTCGTCTTCACCTTTTCCTTGGTGTAGTGCTCCCATACCGTAGAGCTACACTTTTTCTGCTTCTTCCCAGCGGGACGTAAATTATCTTTAGCAATCTCAGTTCTCCTCTCTCTAGCCCTAATAGCAGCACCACCACCATCTCCTTCGGTCATTGCCAAGGGCATAACATTGTCGAACAAATTAGTACCAAGCTGTGCAAGTGATGCTGCAGTACTTGCGGTGGCACCCAAACTTCCACTATCAGATTCCATCCTAATTCTTGAAGAAAAATACCTGCAATAATTGATGGAAGTTAGGTTCATCTAGAATGAAAAATCCAGAAGACAACTACTAATTAAGAAAATAAATAGTTTGCCTCATTAAGAAAAGATGGGTCCTAGGAAATTTGTAACACATGCTAGAAAAGAGTTCTATTTATTCAAGAACAGATTTGCAAATAAACATCTATATGTCTATATGCCAAATATCAGCAAATAACAGATTAGTTGGTGCAACATTCCTGGACAATTTTTTTTAAGTTATGAACTCTTTGATACCATGGCAAAAGCTCAAAAGTAATGACAAAAGGCTGCTACTCGCTAGTACTGTCCTGCATTTACAAAATATGATAGCTATGCATTTATAATACACCTCAGGCCATGCACTGATGCAAGTGCAACTGAAAACAAAATGATCTGGAAGTAAGAAAGATGAAACTAGACCATGCACCAGGATGAGCAAAGGCCAATAAAAATATACGTGAGTAAATTAATATGAGATGCAACAAGAAGATGAAATACAGCTCAACAATCAAGTACTGAGATAAATACATGTGAACAGGGCAGATTTACACAATCCACTATACATGGGCATATTACAAATCACCTGAAACTTTTTCCTGCTTCACCACATGGAACTAGAGCACCGTGACCATCACTCCATCAGTTCAGCTATTGCATATCTGCACAGGAATTCAGGACCAATAGCATCCGAATATTAATTAACTTCAAAACTTCGACAAGCACGGCAGAAATAATTGCTCAACAAGTGAACTTAGATTGTCAAGTCTCAACACGTAACTAGATGAGCCGGAGACTTGGACAGCAGAGCGTGCGGGCGGCGGCGTTCGCGGAGAGAGGTGGGGACGAACGTGGCGTTCGTGGAGAGGGTGCATGGGCCAGGGAGGGGTCCGGGGATGGCCGGACGGTGGAGGCGACCGCCGGCGGACCTAGGCATCAAGGCCTCGCAGCGGACCTAGGCGTTGAGCCACTGCCTAACGGGGAAGGAGACTGGTGGCAGCAACATGGCAAGTGATGAGGGGAGTGCGGCGGGGCGTAGCCGTGTAGGTAGGTGGCCGACGGACGGGGGCCGGTGGGACGGCGCCAGGAGGTCTGCCAACGGCGGCGGTGGCGGGGAGTTGGGTTTTGGGATTTGCCGATTTGGGGAGTTGGGGAGTTGGGGAGGGAGATGCTAATGGGGAATTGGGGATTTCCGCTGTTGGTCTTGTTGGACTTGGGGCAGTTTCGGATAAAACTTTGGATAGTTATCGGATTTTACCAAAAATTTACGGATAATTTCGGGAAACGGACGGATAGTAGCTAAATCGTATCCATATCCGTATCCGAAAACCGTTATCCGAATCCGTATCCATATCCGAAAATTATCCGAATTTCTAACCGTTATCCGTCCGAGACAGCACGGTCGGTCGGTTGGTCGGGAGATATCCGTACCAATTTCACTCTTACGTACAGGTGTGTCTTCGGAGAAATTCCTTCGACTCTGACTTTGTTGCTCTGGTAATATGGGAGTCTTTGCCGGTGATTCTTGTACAACAAGAAACTGGGCCAGTCAACCGGCACTTGGTTTCAGGATTTTTTTTTCTTCAAAAAACCGGTAGGAGCGTAGAGGAAAGGTTTGTTAATTACAAGGCGAGAAGTATAACCACCTCGGAGGTTACCAAAACGAATTACTCACTACTAATAGCACTACTAGATATAGCCGTGGCCCAAATGCAATTATTGACGTCCTTTTAAATGGTCTGCGTGAGTCGCTCTTTATTTACAGAGAGTAGAGCTGAGTAGTGTCTCGCACTAATCATCCATATTGATTTCTTATTTTTATTGGTAAGTTCGGGATTGTGTTGAGCCTGATCCAAAGTTTTTATATTGCTCATGTATTGGTTTCCTATTTTTATCGGTAAGTTGCATGCCCTGTCAAGAAAAAAACTTGTTTCACGAGCAAGAAATACCGAAACTACTTAGTCCCAAGAAAAATGAAACTCGTTACATCTGATATTTATTTATTTATTTAAAATGAAGTACAATACACGTCGAATGGTCAACAAAGACAGCAAATGAACACAACTTATCTTGTGTAGAACGGATAACTAAATCCCTGCAAATGAATATACCAAACCTCGCGTAAAACTCGGCACTATACGCATCTCTCTATACATCCAGGCTCTTGAGGAGCATGGGTAGCCCATACCTGGGCCGCATCGTGATCACATCCATCGGTGCATGGACGTACTTGGGGGACAGCGAGAACGAGAACCTCTGGAGGATCATGGCGATCACGGCCTTGGCCTCGATCATGGCGAAGTTCTGCCCGATGCACGACCTCGGCCCACTGGAGAACGACAACAACGCGTTGGGGTGCTTCGCGGCCCTCGTCACTCCGTTCTCGAACCTCATAGGCTTGAACTCGTTAGCGTCCTCGCCCCAGACCTCCTTGTCGCGGTGTATCGTCGCGATCGGGATCGATAGAACTGTGCCTTTGGGCACTTTGATGCTGCCGAGCTCGAGATCTGAACCCGCCTTCCTCTGAAGGAGCGAGACAGGGCCGTACAGCCGGAGAGTTTCTAGCAGGAACATGTTCACCAGCTTCAGTTTGTTGAGCATGTCGCTGGTGGGAACCTCGTTGCCGCACTCTCTCAGCACCTCCTCTCTGAGCTTATCCTGCCACTCCGGGTGCAAGCTTAGGAGGAACATGGTCCAGGTGAGAAGGTGCGAGGTGGTGTCGTGCCCGGCAAAGAAAAAGGTCTTGCACTCGTCGATGATCTCGTCCATGTTTAGGAGCGGGTTCTGCCCGTGCTCCGGCGCGCACGCCTCCAGCATTAGGCCGAGCAGGTCGTCCCCGTAGCCCGTGGTGTCCTTGTTGGCGAGCCGGCTTTTGATGATGTTCATGAGCATACCCCTGACCTTCTTGTCGAGCTTCCATGTCTTCAGGTTCTTTTCAGTTGGAAGGTACCTGATTAATTTCGGCGACCTCGCGTTGATTAATTTCTGCTCTTTGAATCTGTGTATTGTGTGCTGATTTGAGGCAAGTGAGGGAAAAAAAACTCTATTTACCTGAAAGCTGGGATTTGGACGCTGAAAACAGTGGAGAAGGCAAGAAACTGGAGCTCCCTCTGCGCGAGAAAGACTTGTTTCCCCTCTTTGTAGCTGCTCCCGAATGCCGTGTGTGAGATCACGTCGGCAGTTAGCTCCTCAAACTGGCTGCTCAGCTCAATCTCCACGTCGCCGCCCTTGTCCAACCTTGCATCCCACTCCGACATCATGGAGCCAGCACAGTAGGTCATGGTCACCGTCATCATCTGTCGTGCCAAATGGCATCGCCACAAGAAGTCAGCAAAGGTCACACGTATGGTATACTTGAGAAATACAAAACACACACGTCAACACGTGCGTAGTGCCTGGCGGCTTTGAGTATTGTGATAGCTGCGGAACACAAGCGACGTACCTTGAGCTTGTCCATGTTGAAGGCAGGGTGGACGACCTTCCGGTGGCGCTTCCACTCGTCGCCGTCGGTGAGGACGAGCCCCTTCCCGAGCAGGCGGTCAATGTGCGGGTTCTCAAGGTTCTTGGGGTACAGCCCCGTTCGGTCGAAGAGCACCTGCTTCACCATGTTCACGTTGGCAACGCACAGGTTTGGCTTCGCCCCGAACCAGTACAGGAATGTGCGTCCTACAGTGCGTACGCGCGGCGGCAGAGCAATCTCCACGTAAGAACACAAGTACAAATTGATATCGAGGCTAGGAACATGTCTAATTCTGCGATAGTGCTCGACGACACGTACGTACCGTAGAGGGGGATCCATTTGCGGAAGTGCGGCTGCACCAGGGGGATGGTGTCGTGGGAGGTAACGTCGAGCTCGACGCCGGCGCCCTCTGCGCGGAGCCGCTTGATCTCGTCGAGGTTCCCGGTGAAGAACTTGTAGTCCGGCCCGCCCACGCCCTGCGCCCGGAGCTTCCTGGTGATCACGCGCGGCCTCCACACGAGGTACACCAGCGCGTTGAACGCCCACGATGCCAGCACCGTCGCGACGGCCGCCGCCGCCATCCAAACGAAACCCATCCCGTGGTGGTCACTCAGGAGTCAGGAGCAAGTCAGCTCGATCAACTGTGAAATTTTGCTGTTTGCACGAACGCACGTACGGTGGCAGAGAAATCAACAAGCTGCGTGATCGACTCTGGCGTTGTGTTGTGTTGTGCTTGATTGGCTGAGGCTACCTGAAACCGGGAAACGAGTGTTCTTGTTGTGAGATTCGAGTCAGGAGGGGGTGGATAAATAGCAATTCCGATATTTGGAAATATCTATTTCTAAGTCGACTTAGAAATAACTATTTCTAAGTCAACGATCTTAAACGTTAATTCTTGATCCAATGGTTAATGGGGTAGTTGCATATGTTAGAAATTATATGTAACTTACGGTCTAGAAATGTGCAACTAATAGAATTAAACAATTACATATTTTCTATACTTAAGTTGTATTTTTTTTATATAACTCAGACATAAAAAATATACAACTTAAATAATTAAGAAATAGTAAATTTTCAATCGTCTGAGAAATAGCAATTCTGATATTTATAATGAGTACGCAAGTTAATTCGGCCCGGCCGACGCGCATGAACCAAATGGATGCTGGATGGTCTCTCGCGGGAACGAGTGGTTTGGCTGGAAGCACGTACGGGCCGAACCTGGCAAGTAACCTGCACTGCTGGACCTGGAGGTCGGCATCGACATGGATGTCCGCACGGGCTGCTAGAAGAAGTAGACACCCATCCTTCTGCCATGCATGCAACTTGACAGCAGTATATACGTACGGAACACTACTATCAGTACTTAAATTGTAAGGACGACACGTGGATATATTATGGTACGTTCATGACATTTTCAGCGGAGAACTTGAAGTTGCTAACACAAACACCCACCGTCCGGGTGACCAGAAGGCAGAAGAGGGCCCCAGGGTTGAGCACTTGAGCTATTCCAATTGACTTCTCTTTTCTACCTCAAGAATCCATTGCTTGTCAAGCAGAGTCCTCGTCGAACAACATAATAATGCATGCATAATGAAGGAAACGCGTTTGAGGTAGGCGACGCGAGCGGAGACGGCTGTGGGGCTGGGGCCTGGGTATTTTGGGCTTGTCTATTGATCAGTTGCCTGAAATTTTTAAAAATTTCAGTCACTTTTTTCTTAGCCTTCAGATCTAGATCCAACGGCTATCTGTTTTTTTCCTGCCCACTTCCGCTATTGGGCTGTTTGGCCCACTTCTGCTTACCGGGTGGACAATCCAATAAAATAACGGGCCGACATGTAAGGCCCTAACTAATGGGCTGATCCGCTACTGGGCCCAACATATCCTGTGCGTATATCTTGGTGCATATACCATATACAGTGTACGTAGTACATCTTTCCCCTTCTTCAAGAAAAAAAGAAGAAGAAGAGATTGAGAGGAGAAACAGATCAAATCGAGACGAGACAATGGAGGAGAATGACGGCAGAGAAAGAAGAAGAGAGAAAAACAACAACAAAAAATCAGGATACAACATACATCAAGTGGATCATGAAGAACATACCAGGGCCACGGTATGATCCCAGTTCCATCAGTCCTTGTCCCACTATTTTTCACATCCACATCTATATCACTCGTCGAACAACCATGGTATGATCCCAGTTCCATCCCTTCTCATCTATGTAGATTCCTGAATCAAAAGCATACAAAAATAATAATCAAGACTGAATATGAATAATGCCACTCAAAATAAAGAAAACAAACCAAAGTCTGAGATAGAAATTAACTAAGTTAGATAGAATTCCTGGAGTAGATTTACCCTGATAGAAAAAGAAGCAAAATCTGATAGAAAAATTGCACAAACATTACACAGAACTTGCACTATTTCATAATGTGCAAGAACAACTATAATGTACTGCAACTCTCAAAATAATACAATTAACTTTCAAAGTGATCCCAGTTCCATCAGTCCTTGTCCCACTATTTTTCACATCCACATCTATATCACTCGTCGAACAACCATGGTATGATCCCAGTTCCATCCCTTCTCATCTATGTAGATTCCTGAATCAAAAGTATACAAAAATAATAATCAAGACTGAATATGAATAATGCCACTCAAAATAAAGAAAACAAACCAAAGTCTGAGACAGAAATTAACTAAGTTAGATAGAATTCCTGGAGTAGATTTACCCTGATAGAAAAAGAAGCAAAATCTGATACAAAACTTGCACAAACATTACACAGAACTTGCACTATTTCATAATGTGCAAGAACAAGTATAACGTACTGCAACTTTCAAAAATCAATACAATTAACTTATTTCACCGGCATTTCAAAATGAAAATGATATGCTACATGTTTCATACAGATGCCTAATTCACAAGATGGCAGCCACCCATACACATCACTTATGCAGCACATGGACATTCTTGGGCAACTTCACAATGATGGTATTGAAGGTCAAATAGGGAGCTACACATACATGCCACAAGCTCCTTTCAATTTAGAGGTATGAATGAATTTCTTTTTAGCACTTACACAAGTAAATTAAGCATGACATCAACTTGAGCACAAGCATGAACTAACTGATGTTTGATATTACCTTTCTGTAACAGGATGACATCAACTTGAGCACAAGCAGCAAAAATGATTTGTTTCCTTGCCTAAAACAATTTGAAGCAGAAGAATATTCAGAGTCAAGCCATTTTGGGAACTACATTAACAACACCATTCACTCGAATCAGACACCACTAGGACACTTAGACATAAGTGAAGAATTGCATGGGTTTGTTTCAGATCAGGAAGGAGGTGAGTTCAATGCAGACTATGAAACCAATGTTATGGAAGACCAAGATGAAAATCAAACAGATAACATAGAAGAACAAGAAGAAGAAGAAGAAGAACACCAACATCATCAACAAGAACATATTACGATAGAAGATATTAGCATATTCTTGGAGAACGAGAGTATAGAAAGAGCTGAAAAGTTAAGTCAGGAAGGAGAAAGCAATCATGTACCACAGATGAATATGACTTTTGAGAGTGACGCAGCGGCACACAGTTTCTACAATGACTATGCTTGCATAATAGGCTTTTCTAGAATGGATAGTTTATAGCATTTGATGTAATAGTTTATTATGAATCTTCATAGTTTTTAGAAGGAAACTTTATGTTGAGGCTACTGTAATATGATAGGTATATCCTTGATGACAAAACACAATACATATGATTTATGTGGATTTGAATGTTATGATCAAAATGCCATGCGAAGTAGTTACAGATTATGCGCTCTTTTCGCAATCATATAACTTGAGATAGAAAATGTACTATACTTGTACTTACATAGAGAAGAAGGAAAATAGTGAATGAAACCTTATCATACAATTGAATGGCCTGAAAAAAAAGTTGAAACACAGTTACTCTTCACGCATAAAAGGACTTCAATAAGAAATACTAGGAGAAAATAAAAACATGCATACCTGAGTATGATTTCCAATTTCATGAAGCTTGAACATTACGAATGAAGATTAATCGGAAGAAGATATATAAAACAGAGTATAATCATTGCATAATTCTGCAAAGGGATAATACTTCAAACAGGAAAAATTAACAAAGCAAAACTCACAGTCACACATACTATGCATTTCTTCATACTTCTTCATATCATCCACAACACAGTTTATCAAAATGAACCGAACAAAGGCCACATTACAGTCACACAACTTACAATCATCATTATCATAGTTCTAAACAGAGAAGTTTATAACTAGTTCAGACCACTAAACAGACCATGCCACATTACAGTCACACAAGTTACAATGATCATTATCACAGTTCATGACAAGCCTTCAATCCTTGACCTTCTCAAGGTCATGCCTGCCCGGCATAACAACCATGCTTCTGCAATTAAAAACAACAAAAAATATCAAACTGAATGGTTCATTAAAAATTAAAAATTAAAGAAATCAACAATAATGAAGACAATACCTTTGGATCAAAGTTTTTAACACGTTCTTGACTGTCAGTCAACTTGTTGTGTTGACTAAAAAGCATTTGATTTGCATATAAGCAACGGATATTTGCAATATCAACTCGTGAGAAACAATCGATGAGCTGACGACGAGGATTCCACAGTTCCATATATTTCATGACAAAAATACCACAATCAAGCCTAAGGAAAAGAAAAACAAAAAACCACATGTTAAAACAGAGTTGTAACTATGTTAGATAAAATTTCTGGAGTAGATGAAACCTCATAGAAGAAAGAAACAAAAGAATTATGATAGAAACAAACACTGAACCTTGATAGAAAAATTGCACAAACATTACACAGATTTTGCACTGTTTCATAATGTGCAAGAACAAGCATAACGTACTGCAACTTACAAACATAACATACGTTATATTCCAAATTACTAATCAGAAATATCATTGAACAACACTTCATGCAAGGGTACTAGTAGCATCATTTACATCAGGTTCAGATCTTAAGCACAGCCAGTTTGGATTGTTGCTGGTGTACGAAGAGAAATAAGATCAGATGAAGGCTGTGCAGCTGCTGCTAGCTTACATTGCATCCCAGATATATTTTTCCATTCACAAACAAGATCAAGGTCATATATACTAGTGTTGATCACTTAATGCATTACTAAAATGGAGTAGACTGAAGGAGCTAAAGAGATTACATAAATATTGAAGCTCCTTCCAACTCATTCAGATACTATCCTAAGGTTGTAAGAAAGAGCACATCCCTACTGGAACTATAACACCCCAAAACCCAATGGCAAAAGAACCACGTGATCTGAAACCCTATCCTCTGACAATCCAAGAATCAAATCAGCAATCTTGCTCTTGATAGTTTGCTACAACGCGGTGAAACAAGACATTATTTTTGAATGTGCGACATGCTGATACTTCGTAGTAACAAATAGCTGGTTTGAAATGGAATTTTCACATAAGATAATCAAATCAAATCAACCTCAATTGAGTAAAACCACATGAAAAGATCAGAAATGGTAGTGCAGAAAAAACTTACGCGTTTCCTTGAGAAGGAACTTTAGGAAAGTACACAGTGAAATCTGAAAAGTCAAAATTCGGCTGTGAACCAAACTCTTGCCATGTCCTGATAAAATTTGGTATCTACAAAACAAAATTGTGAGATTTACATCGAAAATAAAACAACAGTCAAAAAGAATGAAGAAGGTTGTACTCACTAATATGCTCTGCACATCCCTGTGATAATTGCTGAATTCACCATGAAGGGAGTCCAAGAATACAAACATCCGGTGTTGGAACAGTACAGCGAATACAAACCAGTGTTCATCATATAGAGTTGGAAAGAAAACCTGAAACAAAAAAAATATATAAAGAAACATGATAAAATATACATGCAACTAGAAATAGTTTGAATGAACTTACAATCTCGCATGTATGAATAACTTTAGCTCCACAAGCAAGATCAAAACACCTCCGAACCATTTCCTTCTTTCCTTTTAAGATTTCTTCATTTGGATAATCATTCAACTTCATGAAATGCTCCTGAATAGAAATTCAAAAAAATTGAGGATGAATCATAAAGGCAGCATATACAATCAATAGAAGCCTAAACCATATAACAAGTCAACTATATGCAAAGCTGAGTACTTACAGAAATGGAATGGAAAAAATGATGCTTCTTTGAGTCCCTCGGACGATTATCTAATGACAACTTTCTACAGAATGCATTGATAACATAAGTGTCCACTAGACCTCTACGCTTTAGTGAACTACCCAAGGAACTAAAAGTCACCTTCACTCTGCCATAGTTAATACAGTCATTGCTGAAAGAAAATGAACTTTAATTAGAAACAGAACACATTATGAAAGTACAAAACACATGTACAAGATACTTACAATCTGTACTGCTCAATAGCAGCAATTCTGACAATAGCATCATGATATTTCACTTCTGAACTGGAAACAGAAAACTTGATTTTATTGTCACCATATGGAGAAGCCTTGTACTTGCTGGGAGCAAGCAACCTCTTAGGACCATGCTGTGCTTGCCTTTTACCAGAAGAACTCCCATAAGCTTTACCAGAATTCATCTCATCACTACGTTGGTTGTACAAGTCATCAGATGTATTGCACATCTCATTGCAAGTTTCTATAAATTTTTTCTCTCCGCGAAACACAACCTCTGGTGAATCTTGAGAACACTGAAACAAACATTCACATACAAGATTCATACAAAGGAAAATAAACACATGGAAAGTGTAAGTAAAAAAGATTCTATACTTACAATATCAATGCATTTTTGAATTGCAAGAGGCATAGATGGAGGTATTGGCTGACTTGATTTGTGTTTCGCTTGGGATGGCATATGTGAGTTATACACTTCAACAACATCATCAGTGAATGGCAAGTTTGCATCACTATGGGTGTCTAGCAAAAAAAATTCCAGATCAGAATAATCAATCTAATAAAAAAAAGTGGTAAAAAATAAACTAATCCATTAAAGGCAAGTAAGCTTCTATCCAGGTTGAGAATGCACAAAAATATAAGAAAGCTGACAATGTACATAACTATAGACAATGTTTAGCATAATAACTAAATTACTTGCAGCATATCATACCATAACAACTTACAGCTACTTGCAACATTAAAACAGATAAAAAAGCTGAAAGAACACTTCAATATCCCAACTGTAGAACAATAATCAAAGCAAAAGCGAGCAAATGAAAGCAAAATTTGTCTAGAAAACAAGAACTTACAATATCAAAGCTTTTTCTAACAGCAAGTGGCATAGATGGAGGCAATGGTTGACTTGATTTCTGTTTTGCTTGGGATAGCCTCTGCGAGTGAACAACACCAATAGAGATTGCCAAAGGTTCCATCACTGTGGAGGTCTAGTAGAAAATGCCAATACACAATATGAATTGGGCTGAAAAAACTAAAATAGAAAGATGCACAAATAAGAAAAAGTGATACAAACCTGATGAGGAGAAAAGCATTGAGAAGATGTGTTAATTGGAGACTTATTTAATATTGTTTGGCCCTGAATATAATCATACCAAATTAAACAACGACATATGTAGGAACAGAAAAAAAAGGCAACCAAAATTATTAAAAATAACTAAAATACCTGGGTACTAGTCAAACCAACGCCGACTTCTTGAATCGGGTTTTCAGACATAGTGTGCACTTGCTGAACAGGTATTGCATTACTGTTATTATCCATGCACTCTAATGTTGATACATCAACCCGAGGTTGTGGAGTATTCCTTAAAGATCTTGCATCAACATTAGATCCAGAATTCCCCTGAATCATACATAAAAAAAGGAGACCAAATAAGGTAATACAATAGTAAAAACAACAAAGAATGAGAGAGATCAATACAATGCAAGCATGAAATTAGTAAAACAAATATGAAGCTGCACATGTCAAAAGAAAACTGAGAAAAACTAAGTAACTATTTCACACCAACCAGCGTGACCTCAACAATATTACAAACACACAAATACAAAAGGTAGCAAAGATTGTTTCAAAAATAAAACTAAGACTAAAAACTCGCCCCTTGAATGGATGGTGAGTTCCTAGGTGACTCTAAAGAATTCAGTCGCCGTCTTGTTCTAGAAGAAACAGAATCTTGACTATTATTGTGCCGATAATCAACTCTAGCCCTTTGTCTCTTCGTTGATGGCCTGCAAGCTAATACAAAGCAGCAATTGAAGAAAACACGAATTATCAACAAAAACCAAAAAAAATTGAAAATATAAGAGACAAACCTTCAACTTCTGGATGGGCTTCACTAGTATCTTCATGAGATGTCACTTTCACTGTTGACTGCTCACTAAAATCGCCATCTACATAAACACATTAAAACACAATAATCTAAATTACAGCTCCCGCCATCTACATGAACACATTAAAACACAATGAACAAAATTACAGCTCATGTCAAACTTACTGATGGAGTCATTTCTAAGCTAGAGCAGGAACATGCTACAAGAAATCAATAGCATCATGGGGGTACTACTACTGTTTACTGCTAGATCCACCACACAACAGGAATCAAAGCTCAAGAGAAGGTCCAATCTTTGGCAACAAAAATAACATCATAGAACTGAAACAAAAATACTTACGTTGATTCATGGAATTCACCTATCAGAATCACCAAGGTCTGGAACACCGTCACAATTGTCTCCAGAATTATCTACATCATCGTTAGCTCTTGGACCATTCTGTTCAGAACGACATCCACTTGCAGTTATCAAACATTCCATAATGTCAAGAACTAAATTCTCCGCTGGTTTTACAGAATTCTTATCAACTTGCATCTCAAACTTTGCAAAGATGTCAACAATATCATCCTTAACCTGAATATAAACATACAAGAATAAAACAATCTAACTAGAAAAATATGAATAAAGATAAGTCAAAAACTAAAAAGAAACCGACCTTATCAGGCATCATGTCACCAGCTTTAGCATCCAATGCAGATCTAAATTCAGAACAATTGTTATTAGGCCTAGAATGGGCCGCACAACACCCAACACAACCAGATTTGTAAACAGTCAGAGAAATATCTTTCACCTGTAAGAACATTGCAAGGAAAATATCATCAGAATAAAAATTCCCAAATAAATGTAACACACATGCAAAATGAGCAGCAGCCATATGGATGATGGAAACTTACAGGACGCATAGAAAATTGATTTTCGAGTCACAATCCAGAGTAGCAAACTGTTTAATCATCGAATGCTTCCACACAGTTATCCTAGGCAACCCAATAGGAACATCGCGAAGACCAAAATCCAGAAAATCTAGATAAATGACCTATAAATGCAAACAAATTGCATAGATTCAGATAAAGGCGACACCATGAAGCACAAAATATTCATATAATACAAGCAACAAAATAAAATGAAATACAACGGGAACTTTTTTACTTACAGCCAGCTTATACACGCATCCACCAAGAGTTGTTGGTCCATCAGAAGGCTTCTTGCAATCTCGGTGGTACTTACGAATATAAGCAATCAACCACTCAAAAACAAATTTGGACATGTCAAAATTTTTGGCTTCTTTAGGGTCAATCAAAGCTCCAAGGTACTTCGTGCTGGGAAATGTGTTTGAATTTGGGCAAAGAAAAACCGATAGAGCAACAACCAAGAAATTGCGAACAAGCTCATCATCGGATAGATTCCCCTTCATGACACTGTTCCCAAAGATTTGATTGTTGGAAGAGAATCTTGACCAATAACATCAAGAAAAGCTGATTTCGTTGCTTCAAGCTTAAATTTCATTGGCCTACCCCCAAGTGGTATACCTAGAACCATATGGACAGACTCCGGACTCATAGGTATGACCTTTTTGTCTAAGACAATATCACCACTTCTAGTATTGACATGGTCAGCAATCCATTGGGCAAAAGATCTCGGAACAGGCTCACAATCAAGATCAAGCAAAGAACCAAATCCATACTTCCTAATCACATTTTTATGATCCACTGACAAACTCTTATTATATCAGAAAAATAGCCAAGATTGCATCTATTAATAGTCCTCTTTGATCCAACATTGACATTCTGAACAACATCATTCACTCTCTGCATATACAATTTAAAACACATAATTGACATCAACATCTAAATATTTAGATAAGATGCATAAATGAAACACAATAAAAAAGAAGTGTAAACCTTTCTCTCAGCATTCCTAGAACTTTTCCGAAATAACTTTGATTTAGATGGTGTAACCTAAAAAGTAAGAACAACTAGTCAAAATAAAAGAACTCAATACAAATGCAAAAACAAATACAACAAAGCAGCCAACTAGATACTGAAATGAAATAACAACAAAATTCACATCACCAATTTCCTCAAATTCTTCAAAAACACCGGATCTATTGAATCATTCGAAGAATATTCGTCCTACAAATCAATGTACTGAATCAGTCAAACCAAAAAAATACTCAACAATAAGAAGGAAAAAAAGGGTAATCATACATAAGAATCATCAGCGGTATCATCAGGGACAGAAGAGGACTTCTCAAAATCTGATTGATGACTGATGCTCTCCACAGAATTGTCATCATCAACATCATGTCTCTTTCTTCTCCTTCCCATGGTGAAGACCTGAATAAAAACATGAATGGAATTTAAAAAGAAGTAAATATACATGACGAAATTTAGCAAACATTAAGCATCAACCAGCTAGCATGCAACAAAGGATGACATGTAATAGTATGTAAATAACAAAACTCAAAAGTTGCACAAGAACACAACAAAAATTGTACAGTATATAAACGTGCAACTTTATCAAAAACGGTATGCAACTAAAATGCAATCAAGGCCATACTACAGCAAAGAAAG
The DNA here is from genome assembly GCA_019208055.1 of Stipa capillata. Lineage (NCBI taxonomy): Eukaryota > Viridiplantae > Streptophyta > Magnoliopsida > Poales > Poaceae > Stipa > Stipa capillata. Next base: position 500,400 of record JAGXJF010000601.1, read on the forward strand.
AAGGCAACAACATGTGTTCACTCTCAAATCTAGCATTCAATAAAAAGAGCATGATCCTTACCATCTAAAATTTGCATTAGGCAAACTACAACAGGGAATGCTCACCTGCTAGTACTGTATCATTCGATAACAACAAATATGCCTACATCCCAATCATAGAATCACCCTGCAATTCGACTAAGAGTCTCTTTGGGTATGCGTAGCTCACTCTTATTTGATAAAAAAGAACGGTTAGCATGCATAAAGCATTGAACTGAACACACATTTCTTCCCTCAAGTGCTTTGCTCCACGTTGAAATCTAACATGTAATTCATAATGAAAGCAAAAGAATCGATCAAACACCGGTGGATGAGAGTCTTTGCAGCTGGTGCTAGCCTACTAAGAGATACTAACAGCATCAATCAATCAACTATATTAATACAAAGTAGCTTAAGTACAAACATGACACTACGTTAGCTATGGTACTAGCACAAAGGGAACTACGAGATTCATTGAGCAAAGAGCTACAGAAACAAAAGTAACAAATTCTAGTTCCCTACAGCGACATACATCATACCATACAAACAAGCCAATCAAGACATGTCTACTAACAACAGGAATTTTCTTCATGGCCAACCTGGTTGAACCAACTAATAACCATCTAAACCAAGAGAACCAAATCAAACTAATGGGTTTATCCAATCAAATATCATCCAAAAAAAAGCTCTATACCTTAATCACACGAACATGAAATCTACATCGTACGTGCAGAAAACCTCATTACCACCACAAGGACATGCACAGTCACTACATGCACTAAAAGCACATCGCAATCCACAGCTAATTCCAAGCACAAAACCAAAATCAACCTCCCATCACATACATGCTCTCTAAAACAAATCACGACACCACATGCATGTCGATAAGCATCTAACAATAAGCATGGAGAGCTACCGATTTAACCTAAACAAACACAAAATTAGACAACACCTCAAAAAACAGAGAAGAAAATTATTCGGCGTACTTGTGACTAAAAATTGAACGTTGGTACTATTTCCTACCGCACGTGCTGTTGATTTTTGAGCCTCAACTTATGACTGAACTGCTGCTACACATCGCTGCATCAACACCTTGACGGAGTGCTGGGATTGGAAACAGAAGAATGAAACAACGGTCTTCAGGCCGTGGAGGAGGGCGGCGCGCGGCCTGCGGAGCAAGGGCGGCGTGTGGCGGAGCGAGGGTGGGGCGCTGCAGAGGGAGGGGCGGCACGCGGAGGTGGCGGCGCGCGGAGGAGGGCGGCGCGCGGCCTGCGGTGGAGGGCGGCGCGCAGCGGAGGGAGGGGCGGCCTGCAGTGGAAGGCGGCGCACGGCGGAGGGAGCGGCGGCCGCGCGGCGGAGGGAGGCGCGTGGACGAGGGCGGGGCGCGGCGGAGGGAGGGCGACGCGCGGAGGAGCGAGGGCGGGGCGCGCGCGGAGGGAGGGCGGCGAGGGAGGGAGGCGCACGGCGGAGGGAGGCGCGGTGGAGGGAGGGAGGCGCGCGGCGGAGGGAGGCACGGCGGAGGGAGGCGCGCGCGGAGGGAGGGCGGCGAGGGAGGGAGGCGCGCGGCGAAGGGAGGCGCGGTGGAGGGAGGGGCAGCCGCGCGGCGGAGGGAGGCGCGCGGCAGAGCGAGGGCGGGGCGCGGCGGAGGGAGGCGCGCGGCAGAGCGAGGGCGGGGCGCGGCGGAGGGAGGGCGGCGCACGGAGGAGCGAGGGCGGGGCGCGCGCGGAGGGAGGGCGGCGAGGAAGGGAGGCGCGCGGCGGAGGGAGGCGCGGCGGAGGGAGATCAGCGGACTCTCACAAGGGAGGGCAGCGGACTCTCTCACACAGCGTCTGGCGCGAGAACCCAAAAGTGAAATATAGAAGAGTCCGGACAAAAATCCGAAGCGGTGCCATCCAAACTTCTTAACGGGTATGGGCAAAATCCGAACTCAAAACCAAGCCCGAGCCACCACCAGGCGCACGAATCTCAGAAGCGCTCCGACGGACGAAAAATCGACTGAGATCAGAAATTTTTTCAAATGCCTGAGAATTAGCCAACGTGATATTTTTATTTATTTTGACCTGGAACGTCCCAATTCCATTAAGCAAATGTAAATACAGTTCAATTTGCAGGAGAGTTGAGGTAGGTAACGAGGTACTAGAATACAGGGAAAGAGTAATGACAACATAAAGCGACAACAATCTGAACAAAAATGATTTCGTCTAAACAATTAAAAATGATTGTACATGTTTTCCGTGTAATTGGGTAGGACATTCGTACTAATCTATTCTATTCTATTATATACTAAAAACAGAATACAATAAAAAAAAATAAAGAAAGACTAGAAATTCTCATAAAAAAGCAAAACATCCAATCGTTAATTTGGTGGATCCTTTTATTATTAGTAGACCACAACTGATAGATCTTCATAACTGTACCTAAATAGATCACAGCCGATAGATCTTCATAACTGCACCTAAACAGATCACAGCCGATAGATCTTCATAACTGCACCTAAACAGATCACAGCCGATAGATCTTCATAACTGCACCTAAACAGATCACATCTGATAGATCATCATAACCGTACCTAAATAGACGGCTCGATATAACGACTAGCAGGCCGGCTCATAAATATACCTAAATAGACGGCTCAGTACAGGTCGACTCGCGATTTGAACTTTTATTTTCGTACTGATCTAATATCACGTGTACGGGTAAAAAATAAAGATAATTAAAATTGTTTGCTGCACAACTAGTATTGATCTGATATCACATATGCAGGTAAAAAATAAAGATAACCAAAATATTTTCCAAACAATCAATACTGATCTAGTATCACGCGTACAAGTAAAATGATAAAGATAATTAAATAAATCACATCCAATAGATCATCATAACTGTACCTAAATAGACGGCTCAGTACAATGCCTAACAGGTTGGCTCGTGATTTGAACTTTTATTTCCCGTACTGATATAATATCACACGTACATGTAAAAAATATAAAAATAATTACGTAAAACACTGTACTAGTTTTCATAAACAACAAATACAACTCACGGCTAACGGCACTAACTAGGCCTCGTTTGCAATAAGTTCCAGGCGGTTGAAATCTGCCTGCTTGCTGCATACGCTCTGCCTCTTTTGTTTATGTTTGCTGTAGTCACTCGCCGCTCGTCCTCGTGAGCGAGAGTTTACTAACTGTTTGCGCTGCTGACATGCATGTACTTTTTCTTTTTAAACGATGCAACTTGAGATAGCTGGTGGTTTGAGTTTAACAAAGATGAGATTAAAAGTGAATATAGTTGTCGTGCACGCGTGAAAGAGAATTAACATCTCTTGCATATAAAAACTATTTCTCCTATTCAAGGATTTAGATTCAAATTTAGATTCAATAGCAAATCGTAGTTGTCATTATTGAATTGCATGCATCGAATCAATTCAATTCAATCAAAAACTCAAGCTGTTGGAAAAATATGGGTAATATATTTCACACGTTTAGGCTCCTCCAGATCTTAGACGTGGGATCGATGTAAACCACAACTTACTTTTATTATTAGTGCGTTAGCTGGATTTTGAACTTGAGATCTCTTGACTCTAATACCATATTCAATTGTATGCACCGAATTAGTTCACCTAAAAGCTTAAATCGAAGGGAGAGAGCCAGACATTATACTCCAACACTTCCTCTCGCGTATATGCTCTTTTGGAGGCTATGATGTGCATTGTCACAGTATTCTTCAATACTGACACCGTCAGGACCATCAGGTGTATGACACATAGCGAGAAGCTCAATGCCACCTTCGATGATTTTATAGAGGTTCTTGGTCTGCCACCTGCAATGAGGGTCTTGACTTCATCCACGCTGAGCCTCCTAGGACCACCACGGACATGAAATATTTCTACATGGATGGCTTTACAGGTACCAGGCTTGGACGCACCACAGGTCTCTAACTAGGACCCTGAACAAGTTGTTGAGGAACTCCTTGGTGCCAAAGGTCGGTCATTCGACGAACATCAGAAACCACACCATCGACCTCCTCTTTAACCTCGACAACAGCATCCAGTTCAACGTAATGGAGTATCTGTTTGAGGAGATACATAAGGCATCTATTGGAGCAGAAGATGTCCTCTCCTTATGCTCCATACATTCAGAGACCAATCAATAGCAAGTCATTCCGAAACTTCTTTTTAGATGTTAAGCATGAAGCCTACAAACCAAGGAAGGAACTAGTGGTCAAAACATCGGGGACCAACATCAAGAAGGCTAGGTCACATTCTCAGCATTCTGCCTCGACTACTATTCAGGTATGCCCCAGTGTCCTTGCCGTGCCACCCCAGATAGATCTTCTTTTATTGCATAGCCGTCCAACAGTGGCAAAGATTGATTTGACACTTGCTTCCCTCCTCAAGAGTTGAGGAGACTCAGATGATTTGGACGGAGAAGCAAGTGGCGATGGAGAAGACCATCACTAAGCTTGAGAAGACTCAAGTGTGCATGGCCAATAGCCTCAAAGTTTTTATTGAAATTCGGACGGCTGAGGAGGAGAATGGCTTAGACTCTTCACACTATGCCTCCTCATCAGCGACTGACAGCAACAACGACCCTGTTAGCTCACCTACACGGCAGTCTCCTCCATTGACTCCAACAACTCTAGACTCTACCTTGACCGTCAATGTTACGGCTCCTACAACAACATCTGTTCCACCTTTTGCGTTGGTCGGCGATGCTCCCGGATGTTACGAGCACGTGTCGTCTCTTGTATGCTGGCCAGTTTTGTTTTCTGCTTGTCGGTTGTGCTCTGATGCCTGCTTTCCTTTGGTACGAGCTTTTGTTTCCGCGTTTTGTCACTAATTACAGTGTTCCCTTCTTATGTATACTCCCTTTTGTCACAGATGGGGTTCGATTTGTTGTGCGATGTTTCTCCAGCAAACAGGCACTGGTCCATTTGTGTTCGGGTTGCTCGGATGTGGGACTACCGTGGCACCCGTGACAACCAGCCACCAATTCATGTTGACCTTGTGCTTGCTGATGAGAAGGTTATCTATTGTGTATTTTGTTCTGCCCAACTCTCTCGTGTGCATTCATGTGACTCCAATAGCAATCTGTCTTGTCAATTCACAGGGGAATAGCATGTACGCGGAAATCCTAGGCAGCGAGGCAAAGAAGCTCAAGGAGCTCGATCATTGAGGAGCATGGGGTGTATTCCTTGAAGAAATTCTTGGTGATTCCAAAGCAAGCCTGCCCACAAACCCTTCGCTGCCAAGTACATGATCAAGCTTACGCCATGGACCACTGTCAATGAACTGAAAGATATGCCTGCTACGTTTCCTATGTATGTTTACAACCTGGTTCCTTTTTGTGATCTGCAGCCGCGTGTTGGGGCCCAGGAATATTTCATAGGTACCTATTTGTACTTGATATTTCACTAAAACTATGTGCACCCTGTATGATGTGGTCCACGCCAGTTAACCGGATGCAGGCTATGTTTCATCTCTGCAGATGTGACGGGCCAGACTGTAGGTGTCTCTAAACTAGCTCATGTTCGCATGGCAACCAACACGTGTGCCATGGCAAAGAGGGTTATTGCTCTCAGGGACAGCACGTTAGATTGGCATCACATTGTTTTGTTCATTCTCAGTGTTGATGCCCTTCGGTTCAGCTTTTTTTTCAAGTTCTTTGGTGAATAAAAAAAAATCCAGGAACACGGAGATCAAGCTTGTGCTTTGGGGACAGAGAGCTGTAGAATTTGAAGCCGAACTGGTTTATGATAATGGTCAGGATGCTCCTATTGTGGGCATCTTTGTTGGCGTCCTTACGAAATCTTACAATAGTAAGCTCATGTGCACTGCATTCCATGCCGTTTTCTGTATGAACTCTCTATTATGCTCGTTTGAGCTGATGCAGTTTGTCTCTATGCTATCGATGAGGTGACGCTCAGTGGAGGCTCTGCTTACAGATGGTACCTCAATGAGGACCTGCCTGAAATAGAATCTTGCTTTGAAAGGTTGGTCCACCGTGTCCTAAAACTGTCAACTCATTGTTCCGTCGTGCCATCAGGCATCCTAACTACCTGCGTTCCTTTCAAAAGCTTGGGTGATCAGTTCCAAAAGGTCCAGTGGATTTCTACAGGTGCCAGATGTTCGCTGCGACTCGTGGAACAGCAGATCTTCCGCACAAAACGGTTGCTGAGCTTAGGGATATGGATCCTTGGGAGACAGAGGTATTTCTTGCCTCCCGCTCTTGCTTCCACTTCATGTTTATTTGTATGCTTTCCTGCTTGACATGCATTTGTGGCAAAACATGGTAGAATACAAATTTCCTCTGCACAATCACAGTAGCAAGGCTTACCCCTGATCAACCTTGGTGGTTCCAATCATGCTCAAAATGCCACAAATCAGCCACTTCTTACGGCTCAGAATATAGGTGCAGTGGAGGGTGTGTCTCAACCAAGGCTTATCCAAAGTAAAATTTGTTCCTGTTTTTTTATATGTTCGTGCGGCGTCAAACCTAGCTCATTGTGTTTCGGATGATTGGGTTTAGGTACTGGCTGTGTTTGATCGGAACCGATGGAACCAGGACGGCCGAATTTGTTCTCTTCCATCGAGTGGCGGAGCAGCTGGTTGGCAAAACTGTCATGTCCCTCGTGAGATCTTGTGGCCTTCCTCGTGAGATCGCAGCTGAAATAGACTACTCCTATCTCGGTTACCTAGAGCCTTCGCTACCGGGAACGCTAGGCACGAAACGCTTCTTCCACCGACAGCGCGCCGGCCGCTGTATTCTCCATGACACATAACACAGATTGCTTCCGCTGCTAACGGCCGCCGGCCGCCACCGTAGCACGGGGAAAGCGAGGGCGATCCACAGCCGCAAACGCTAGGGTTAAACAAACACTAAGCATCCCGCGGATCCACGGCATGCTGGGTTACTTAAACACCGGTTCCGGCCCACAATACTTTTTTCGAAAAGTCGGCACGAGCACTGCCTATTCTATTAAGGAGAAAGAATTTTGATGATCTTTATAAGGTTTTTGAATTTTTGAGGGGGACAAAGAAACCCAAAACCCCCTACAGACCTGCATGCGGATTACTCGTCCATATGATTTACACTAGTAACGTGTATGTTTGCTCTATTCCATTAGAGAATGTCTTCAAGAGCTCTAAACGCGACATCTCTAAACGTCATCTTTTCGCATCAAAAATCCTTCTGTTACGTTCCTTCCAGATGTTCCAAAGGATGAAGATAAGATGTCCACTTCTCGTTCGCCGCCTGTCTTTAGATTCATGGTTTATGATGGCCTTCCACCATTGGTCAATGGTGTGGAATGCCGATGGTGTAGGGCAAGCCGTTTCGCCTAGCCAATTATTTACCGTGTTCCAAACCGCAATGGTGAAGGGGCAATCTTTACACAAGTGGGGGATATCATCTGTTGTCAAGAGGCAAAGCTGGCAAGAGGGGTTATGTGGCCAGCCCTCACTGCGAGGCGGTCGGCCGTGAGGATACGTCCATGTAGGAGGAGCCAGGAGAAGAGTTTGCACTTCGGTTCGGTCTTGGCCTTCCAAATTTTGGTCGTGCCAACTTTTGCGAAGCTCCCATCAAACTGGCCCTGTAGGTGGAGGATGCAGAATAGCTACCCAGAGCCCCCAAGTTCCAAGATATGGAGTCCGAGAGGTTGTGGTCCAAATTGACGTCCTGAAGCAGGTTCCATAGGTCCACAAACTATAGAAGTTGGGTCGCGGTGCTGATGCGAGCCACGGTTATTGTCCAAGTGCCCGGCCCACAATACTCAGCCTAGCAGATCAAACTCTTTTTGGCTTCTTCTTTCCGGTGACTGCTTAACACATCGGTGCCCTCCCTCGGCATATAGAATGGTGAGTCAAGTAAAAGAACAACGGGATGCATGGCTTGAGGAGGGTGCTGGCATCTCCTGGCGTCATTCTTTGATTGATAAAGATTCCTGGCGTCATTCTTTGATTGATTGCACAATGACCCGATGTGTTTGGGCTTTGCATGATGAGGAGCTTACGGAACATATTGCTGTGAATATGACATCGGACGCAAAGGGTTGGTTGTTCTGCATGGCGGAATCTTTATCGAGCGATCTCTTCACTAAATTGTTGGTGACTCTTTGGGCCATATGGCGTGCCCGACGGTGAGCTATTCATGAAGATGAGTATCAGAACCCTTTGTCTACCCTTGGTTTCATTAATAGGTTCCTTGTCGATCTTGCTTTGGTGCCAACGAGGAGTAGGGGGAGCAGTCCCAGCGCTGCAATTCATGGGCCGCCACGCTCGCGGCGTTGGGTGGCACCATTGGAGGGTTTAATGTTGATGCTGCGGTGTCAAGATCAAGCAATCTGGGAACGTTTGGTGCTATTTGTCGAGATGAACGAGGTTTGTTTCTGGGTGCAGCAGTAAGAGTTCTACCGGGGGTCACGGACCCAGTGATTTTGGAGGCGCGCGCATGTGCTAAAGCGCTTTCTCTTGTCACCAATCTGCATGAAGACAGGGTATTGGTGGCTTCGGACTGCCTGGAGTTGATTCAAGGGTTGAAGCAGGCTGGCCTTGTGCAAGTTCGGACCAATCATTCGAGAAATTAGGGTCCTGTGTGAGAGTTTCTCAGATTTTCGTTTTTGTCGTGAGTTCAGAGAAACAAAATTTGAAGCTCATAACATAGCTAAGGCCGCGATTTGTTTGTCCCCTGGATGCCATGCGTGGCTCCATAACCCCCCGGACTTGTGTTGTATCCCTCTAGATGTATTGACGTTATCGTCCATTGACCACCTTTCCATGGATTTAATGGAGGATGACACTCTAGACAGGGACATACAACCCCTTTCTGCGTTGTCAACCCATAAGAAGTTTGCATCTTGTAAGTCGCACACTCAGGTGGGGTGCAAGCTAAAAAAACCTAAAAGTTTCAAATGAAGGGGTTATTCTGGAGTAGTAGAGGTCTTTCTGACTTAGCTAAACATCGACGAGTTTCTGAGTTGGTGAAAGAATTACACCTAGATTTCATAGCCATCCTTGAAACCCGCAAGGATGACTTTCCGAATGCAGTTTTGAAAAAACTTTCTGGAGGCTATGACTTCATGTGGAGCTGGATTCCTCCTCAAGGTCAATGTATTCTCATGGGAGTTAATCTTGCAGTTTTTGATATCCACTCCATTGACCCTGGAGAAATTTATTTAAAGTTTCACTTAAGGAATAAAACAGATGGCTTTCAATGGGTCCTCATATCAATTTATGGAGCTGCTCAGTCGGCACATAAAGAACGGTTTCTAACGGAATTATCCAATACTTGTGGTCGGGTATCTCTCCCCCTTTTAGTTGGAGGGGATTTCAACATTATCCGCAGGCGTGAGGAGAAAAACAAGGATTCTTTCGATTGCCACTGGCCTTTTTTGTTCAATGCGGTTATTGAGAGTCTAGATTTGCGTGAAATAACTCTCTCTGGCCGAAAATTTACTTGGGCCAATTCCTTGGAAAATCCCACGTTCGAGGTGCTTGACCGTGTTCTTATGGGGTAATGATTGGGAAGAAAAGTACCCTCTTGTCACGATGCACACACTTGAACGTTTCTTGTCGGACCACACGCCTTTGTTGTTGGATACAGGAGCCTTCTTCCACTTGAGTCGGCAGTCCATGTTCAAGTTTGAACTGGGTTGGTTTGCGAGGAAGGTTTTTTTGAGATGGTATCCCGGGTGTGGCGATCGGAACAGCATGGATCCTTAGCTATTGAAAGATGGCAAACCAAAATTCGCAAAGTTCGACAATTCCTTCGGGGTTGGGCGAAACATACTAGTGGCTGTACAAGCAAGAAAAGAAACGTTTGTTGTCAATTATCGATGAGCTTGATAAGTAGGCTGAGTTAGATAGTTTGTCAGCCAAGGACTTTATTCTTCGACGTCAGTCCAATGAATTGCTCGCTACTCTATTACGTGAAGAAGAGCTTAAATGGTGTCATACACAAAATATTTTCATTTAGTTGCTAGTGGCAGACATAGGAAACAACACATCTTTTAGTTGGAGCAAGACGAAGGTGTTATTAGGGATGAATACCGCATTCGCAGTTACATCAGTAGATACTATCAGAATCTCTTCGGTCCTCATGATCTAAATCATTTCTCCATGATTGAATCCATGGTGGATGATATTCATCAAGTTTCAGAGAGGAGAATGAATTGTTAACTGCTCCATTTTTTGCTAAGGAGGTTCGGGATGCGGTGTTCTCCATGGAACACAACAAAGCACCCGGTCCAAATGGATTCCCAGCTGAATTCTATCAAGTATTTTGGGACGTGATTAAGGAGGACATCATGTCACTCTTTTGTGTGTCTTCGAACAACTTTCGGGTCTAAAGATCAATTTCCATAAGAGTGAAATTTACTGTTTTGGTTTGGCCAAGGAGGAGACCCAATATACTCAGTTTTTTGGCTATGAGGTGGGGGTTCTTTCCCTTTTCGCTACCTTGGCATTCCTATTCATTATAGAAAGTTACTAAATAAAGATTGGAAGGGGATGGAGGATCGTTTTGAAAAATGACTAAGTAGTTGAAAATGACAACATCTATCCAGTGGCGGGCGTTTGATTTTGATCAACTCAGTCTTGAGCAGCCTACCAATGTTCATGCTCTCATTTTTTTGATATTACGGTGGGCGTGCGAAAGCGACTTGACTATTACAGGTCACGTTTTTTCTGGCAAAGTGATAGTCATAAGAGAAAATCTAGGTTGGCTCGGTGGGGGATTTTGTGTCGCCCTACGGACCAGGGGGACTTGGCATACAGAATTTGGTGCTCAAGAATATTTGCCTCTTGAGTAAATGGCTATTTAAAATGCTAACAGAGGAGGGGGTATGTCAAGATCTTCTCCGCAATAAGTACCTTATGGGGAAGCCGCTTTCTGCTGTCCGACCTAAACCCGGTGATTCCCATTTTTGGAGCGGGTTGATGAAAGTTAAGGACCACTTCCTACGATTTGGCACCATTTCGGTTCACTGTGGGATAGGGATTAGGTTCTAGGAGGACAGGTGGATTGATGGGGGCGCGTTGCAAGATCAATTCCCCACATTATACCGTATTGCACGACACAAGCATGCTATAGTTGCAGAAGGGCTTAGTACTATCCCCTTAAATGTCTCTTTCAGGCGTGCTATTGTAGGTTCTAAATTGGTCACCTGGACCAATTTGGTTGCCAAGGTCGCCTTTACCGACCTCACTAATGAGCGGGATGACTTTCGATGAGATCTTCATAGTAATAGACTATTTTCAGTTCAATTGATGTACTCAGCACTTGGTGATTTTAATTTCCATTATCGGGAACGTCGCATTTGGCGCCTTAAGATACCGCTTAAAATAAAAATCTTCCTTTGGTATGTATGTCGAGGTGTTATTTTGACAAAAGATAACTTAGCGAAGCGGCGGTGGCATGGGAGCTTGCTTTGTGCTTTTTGTGGTCAGAAGGAAACCATTTAACATTTATTTTTTGATTGTCATTTTGCCCGTTTTGTATGGCAAGCGATCCTCATAATTTTTAATATCCCTCCACCAACTAGTATCTTCCACATCTTTGAGAATTGGTTACATGGTATTGCTGCAACTTACCATTCACAAAATTTAGTAGGTGTTTCTACGTTATGTTGGTCGATTTGGTTATGCCGAAATGACATAGTTTTTAAAAAGAAGCTTCTAACACATGCCTTGCAGGCTCTATTCTTGTGTATCAATTAGTTGCAATCATGGTTTGTACTGCAACGGCAATCTTTGGAGTAGGAGCGCATGATTTCTGGGGCCAAGAGGTTGGACTTAGTTATCTGGGGATTTATGTCCCGGTTTGGATGGAGCAGATTTTGTAATGGTTGATTTTCATTGTTCTGTAATTGGCCGCTTGTTAGCACCTTCTAAACTCGAATTCTGTAATGACATTGTTATGATTTTGAGTTAATATCAGGCTGTGTGCATCCTCGAATGCAGAGGCTAGAGGAGTGATACTCTTTCTTTATTAAAAAAAAGATGAAACGTACCAAAAGAGACGGAGCATAACCTGCCAGTTAAAGGGGTGTGTGACAGGAGCGCCACAGCATCTAAAGTATATAACAGTAGCACAACACTGTTGGAACTAAAACCACAGGATCATACACATAATTTACCCGTGGACGCACACTTGCACGGGGGAGACGATGAGCACGGAGATATGGAGAGAATTTTCACGACGCGAACTCGACTTGCGTTGCTTTTCTCTTATCTTTTATTCCATCACTCTTGATCTTTACTCAACTAGTTAGGGCTTGTTTGGTTGGCCCGATCCCCGGCCGGGATCTCAGCCCAAACTACGTGGAACAGCCCGGCTGGGAAATATTTATGTGTTTGATTGAGACGGGGTGAGAAATTTCCCGGCCCAAACCACGTCCATCCACCGGGATAAAAAAATCGTGTCAGACTCGTGGAACGAATCCACGCGAGGCGACGCGTCCCTCCTCCTCGCGAGCCGAGCGACCGTCTCCGGCGACACCTGTTCCTGCGGCTCCACTCTCTCTGTCCCTACTCCGGCGCCGCCTCCCTCTCTCTACTCCAACTCCGGTGCCTCCTTCCCCTCTCTCCCACTCTGGCAGCAACGGTGGCAAGGGATCTCACATCAGAGGCAACCTGCTGCAGTTCGGGTTCTGATCTGGAGAACGATCTGGAGGCGTAACCCCTATTTCCCAGGCCTTAGGCGTGAGCTGACCAGAATAATCTCCGTGACTTCCTTACTGGTTAGTACAATCTTGCCTAGCTATGCATGGATTAGTTCGATCCAAAACTGTAGTTTCTTTGGTATTTCCCCGGTACCATTATTTAAATTGGAGCTTTGCATCTCGAAACTAGCTGACCACATCCTAGCTTTGTGTGATTATTGCTAATTTCCGTTCTGCGATATGCAAAATCAGGTCATCAAGCTCGATATGCGGTGGAGCACATCTCGTATTTCTCTGATGAGGAGCCGAAGGATGCATGCCGTTCATGTCGGTGGGGAAGTGGCTCGCCGTGCCCCTCGACTTCTTGCATATTGCGTCAATCTGGTTCTCTTGCACTTTCAGATCAATGCAGATTCGATGAGATTTTACTGAGCTAAACAAACTTGTTTCGGCTCTAAGATTCGGTGAGATTATAAAATCTGATGTTTGATTGTGTTATGATGGTTCATCAGGTTGTTGTAGTCCTTATCAAAATTATACAATACATCGTAGTTAAGATGAGAAGAAGAAGAAGAAATAGAAAAGGACATGTTGTTTTCTTTTATATTGTATTCAATGAGTAATTGCTCGTCAAGATGTCAACTATGGAATGTCTGTGCACATGAACCTGTTTCTAGCAACCTATTGCGAGCTGCTGCCCATGACGCGTTGAGGAGCAATGAGCCAAGAAGTCTTGACTCTGCACGGTCAGTGCCAAATGCCGAGTACTACCTTAATGTAAGATTCTTTACTCTTGAAATCAAGATCTGTAGCTCCTGTGATTGATATTTGTGTCAGAATTAGTTGCTTAATAAGTGGCCACAGTTGATATTGGGCGGAAGTGATTTGATTAAACTAACTTAATTTGTAGGATCTTGGGTGGAATGGAATGGTTAATCACTAGCCCATGAGTTCAGATTTCTAAGCTTGTTTATGCCTTCTTAGTGCTTCTGCTTCTAGGCTGCCATTATACAAAAGAAAGTGGATTTTTTTCATCTTGCTTCTTCCTATGGTCAGAACTCCGAAGCATCTTGCTTCTTCCTTGTAGTAAAAGTCTGAAACGTCTTGGTTGGAAGAGTTGTCTGCTAGACTGTTACTACTACTATGAACAGAGTGAAAATGAAGGACAGTAGAGTAAGCACCAGAGTTTTGAGCAATAGCTCGAATATTGATTTGGACACAGCTTTACTTCACTGTCTTGCTGATGAAGGTCTAAATTGCTGGTTGCAGTCAATTGTTTTGGTCCTGCATTGCCATGCTCCTTTGCTACCAAATTCTGCAATGGAAATTCTAAGTTCTGATGAAGGTCTGAGGAACAGTATTCAACCATCTGCGTTATATATGATGCGTCCCTATATATGGTTGATATTTGTCTTTTTAGCTTTTCATTAATGTATAATCTACTAAATACTTGGCATTCAGTTTAGGTGTGAATTGCTGCTTAGCTTCCTTGGTATGTTCATATATGAAATACACGAAGCAATCCATGTAGCTCTTATACTAGTCCAAACAAAATTTAATGTAGAAGGGATTGGGGTGATGGGGGGATTAATCCCAATAGGGATTGGGGTGGTGGGAGAGGGATCAACCCAATCCAGAGGTGGGTTGGTTCCCTTAGTGGTTTATTTTCCCATCTTCCAAACAAGGCCTTACATGGCTTAAATAGCCCGACTCACACGCACATGTTGAGCAACAAGCTCAACAGAAACTCACGCCACTACGCGTTGTTCGGCCACACGACTCGGCCAAACAACCCAACTAAATGCACTGATCTCCTGGCCACTAACGACTCAGCTAATGGCTAGTACTTATTCTATCCGGCCACACACGCGCACATGATCTAAACAACTCTACATGCAAGTGGTACTCAACTAATGGCTCGTTGCTGATCTGCTCACTCCGCTGCCGATCCGCACTGCCATGATGCCACATGCATCTAAATTACTTGAACCTGGCTACTACTCATGTATGATGTGCTACCATGCAACACTAAGGACTCCAAGCAAATGCAACTAAACACGACGAACACTTACACAACAAGATTAATATCTAACAAACACTATACGCACTTCTACATCTCCAGGCTCTTGAGGAGCATGGGTAGCCCATACCTGGGCCGCACCGTGATCACATTCATCGGCGCATGGACGTACTTGGGGGACAGCGAGAACGAGAACCTCTGGAGGATCATGGCGATCACGGCCTTGGCCTCGATCATGGCGAAGTTCTGCCGATGCACGCCCTTGGCCCACCGGAGAAGGACAACAACGCATTGGGGTGCTTCGCGGCCCTCGTTACTCCGTTTTCGAACCTGAGAGGCTTGAACTCATTGGCGTCCTCTCCCCAGAGCTCCTTGTCACGGTGTATCATCGCGATCGGGATCGATAGGATCGTGCCTTCAGGCACTTTGATGCCGCCGACCTCGAGATTTGAACCCGCTCTCCTCTGAATCTGCCCCACGGGACTGTACAACCTGAGAGTTTCCAAAAGGAACATGTTGGTCAGCTTTAGTTTGTTGAGCATGTCGCCGGTGGGAACCTCGTTCCCACACTCTCTCATCACTTCCTGCTTGAGCTTCTCTTGCCACTCTTGGTGTGTGCTCAGCAGGAACATGGTCCAGCTGAGCAGGTGCGACGTGGTGTCATGTCCGGCGAAGAAGAAGGTCTTGCACTCGTCTATGATCTCATCCATGTTCAACAGCGGGTTGTGCCCATGCTCTGATGCGCAAGCTTCCAGCATTAGCCCTAAAAGGTCACTCCCGTAGCCCGCGATGTCTTTGGTAGCGAGCCGGCTTTTGATAATGTCCATGAGCATGCCTCTCACCTTCTTGTCGAGCTTCCACGTTTTTCGGTTTTTTTGGGTTGGCAGGTACCTAGTTAATTTCAAAAAGCACGCGTTGCTTAATTTCCGCTCTCTGAATCTCTATATTGTGTGTTGATTTCAAGCTCCATTTACCTGAACCCTGGGATTTGGACATTGAAGACGGTTGAGAAGGCATGAAACTGGAGCTCCCTCTGCGCCAGGAAGACTTGCTTTCCCTCCTTGTAGCTGCTCCCGAATGCCGTGTGGGAGATCACGTCGGCGGTTAGTTCCTCGAATCGGTTACTCAACTCAATCTCTACCTCACCGCCTTTATCCTGGCGCCCCAGCGCTGCTTCCCACTCCAACATCATTGATCGAGCACAGTCGGATATTGTCACCGTCATCATCTATCATACCAAAAGTCGCTACTAAGAAATCAGCAAATGTCTCACGTCTAGTTTTACCCAAGAAGAGACGTGTCGGCTTTGTGTTAGTTCGTGGATCGACACGCAGAAGAGACGTGTACGTACCTTCAGCTTGTCCATGTTGAAGGCAGGGTGGACGACCGTCCGGTGGCGCTTCCACTCGTCGCCGTCAGTGAACAGGAGCCCCCTTGCCGAGCAGGCGGGTGATGTGCGGGTTCCCAAGGTTCTTGGGGTACAGCCCCGTGCGGTCGAAGAGCACCTGCTTCACCATGTTCACGTCCGCCATGCACACGTTCGGCCTCGCCCCGATCCAGTACACGAACGTCTTTCCTGCAGTACAGTACGGCGGCAGAACATGCACGCACCACGTAAGAACACAAGAAACAGATGCGATTCTTTTCGATTTAGTGGCATGCACACCTACGTAGAGGGAGATCCATTTGCAGAGATGCGGCTGCACGATGGGGATGAAGTCGTGGGAGGCGACGTCCAGCACGACGCCGGCGCCCTCGGCGCGGAGCCGCTTCATGTCCTCGAGGTTCCCGACGAAGAACTTGTAGCCCGGCCCCGCACGCCCTGCGCCCGGAGGTTCCTGCTGATCACGTACGGCCTCCACACGAGGTGCACCAGCGCGTTGAACGCCCAGGAGGCCAGCACCGCCGCGACGGCCGCCGCCACCATCCAACCGATACCCATGGCCGGTGGCCGCTCGATCTGGCCGGACCACTCAGGTCAGCTAGCTATAAGCTGGGCTAAAAAAGCTGTAGGACTGTTTGATAATTTGCCTGATCGCGATACTACTCGAGACCAGGAAACGTGTGGTGTTTAATTTGTTCTGAGACTCGATCGAGCCGGGTCGGGACTCGGGAGGAGGTGGTATTTACACCGCGTCTCTGGTTGAGCATGACGTTCGAGTCGTCGAGCTGGCTTATTGGTGGCCACGCGCGGTCATTTGGGCGTGAGATCAGCGGTGATGGGTGCAAATTTCGGCCACGACGTTCACCAAAAGTGAATATTTTTCCGTGGGAACGAGTGGTTTGGCTGGACGGAACTTGCCCTGGAGGTTGCAGGTACCCAGTAGAATACGTATGGATTGATTTAAATCGTAGCAACACATGAACGTCTTAAAGTTCATGGCGTATCTGTTCGTAGAAAAGAAATTTCATGACATGTTTTACTGAGCAGAAAACGGAATATTATTAGTGTTGACCAAACACCCACGGTGGACCAGAGGAAGCTATTTGCCCAGGGCTGAGCGATTCCAATTGACTTCTCCTCATGTGCCTAGAATCCATTTCTTGTAAAACAGGTTACTGAGCAGAAAACGGAATATTATTAGTGTTGACCAAACACCCACGGTGGACCAGAGGAAGCTATTTGCCCAGGGCTGAGCGATTCCAATTGACTTCTCCTCATGTGCCTAGAATCCATTTCTTGTAAAACAGGTTACTGTGCAACAGATGGCATTTCTAGCAGGAAACGGTAAAGGATAAATAAGACAATGGCAAAATAGAATTGAACTAGTATGTTGGCCCGCATATTTATGTGGCTAAATTTATTGTGTACAATAAGTATTATTCACATATGCAATCAGCTAAAAGTATTATTTTAAAGAAATTCCTATTTTAAAAGAAAGGTTCTTGTTGTATCATTTTAGCATTAGCTATTTATGTGTCTTGTTATCCTTTAGTTTTCTCTTTCTTCTATGCTACACCTAATGTTGACCAGCGGTTAGGCACCAAGGCATTAGCACCCGATTTATGTTCATCAAGGTCTATAACATCCGCCATGCAAGTGTTAAGTGGTCTTAATATCATTGCTAAGTCTTATCTTCTCTTCCTTCATGCATGCCAATACATTATTTGGTCACGGTGATGTCATTACCCCTAAGACCGTCCCACCATGCTTCATCCAACTCTTCAAACTCTTGTTGGCTCTGCCGTCCACCCATCTCGTTGATGACGAGGGTGAAGCAAATGCTTTGCTCATTTTCAAGTTTGCTCTTGGCTGCTCTGATCGTGAAATATGGTGTACCAAAACTATGCCAAGTTTTCACGGATAAAATGCAGAATCGGCCCCCCCGGACTCGTCAACGGTAGAAACGGACCCCGGAGAAAATCAAACACAAAAAAGGGCCCCAACCGCACCCCGGATCTGCGTGCCGCTCCCCCAGGCTGCGGGAGGAGGCTGCCGCACCCCCCACCCGCGGGAGGAGGGGCTGCCGCGCCCCCAGACCTGCGGGAGGAGGCTGCCGCACCCCCCACTCGCGGGAGGCGGGCTGCCGCACCCCCCACCCGCGGAGAGAAAGCAAACGCCAGCGTATCTGGCGTTCCGGTCTCCAGAGCAAACGCCAGGGGCTACGGCGTTTGACTTACAAGGGAAAGGCCGCACCCCAGGCCTGCGGGAAGTGTGTTCAGTGCGCATGCTGCTGCGTTGGAGTCCGTGCCCGCGCTGTCGGTACCTTTTCCCGCTCTGCTGTTTCCCATCCAATCCGCCGCAAGCATCTGAGGCTCTCGTATTTTTGCGCTGCGCTTCCTCGCGTCAGTTCTCTTTTTATAACCCGAGAACCAGCTCCCTCTCATCTCTCTAACATTCTCTGCCACCAACTTCTCATTCTCTGCCTCTCCTCTCTTCTCATTTCTCTTGCTCCTAACACTCTCTTCCTCCTGGCATTCGTAAGTAAGCAGCAGAGAAGAACAAGAAGGTTAGTCGGAAATTAGTATGCTACACGTTATTTTCATTGTTATATCTCATGCACTCAAGTGATGTTTTAGATTATTTTTTAGCACCGATAATATTAATTAGAATAATGGTTAGCACGTACTTTTTTTTGACACTGTTAGCACGTACTTATGGTGGTATAAATTTTGAACACAATCTTATTGTTATTCGAAATGTAGAGATCAGAGAGTTTTGAGGAATCTTCGCAGTGGCATTCTTGTATGAGAACTTGCATTCTCAAGTGAGCAGCAGAGAAGAACAAGAAAAGGAGTTAGAACTTTGGAGGGATTTTTGTAGATTTTGGGTGTGAATCAGGTTGCAGCAGTTGAAGAAAAAATAAATCAAGTCGAGATATACAAGTAGAGGTAAGAAAATTTCGCATGCAAGTTGCCGATTAGTTGTTTGGTTAGTCGAAAATTAGCATGTTACTTTCTTTGCTATATGACATATATGCAACCTTAAATGTGATGTTTTAGGTTATTTTCTGGGACGGAAAATATTAATTGGCACGATGTACACAATGTTTACTATGTATTTACAGTGGTATAAATTTGAACACAATCTTGTTATTTGTGATATAGAGACCGGATAATATGTTGATATGTAGAATTCATATGATGACGTTAGTTTATTTTGTAGACCACACAAAATAATGTTTGTATTACATAATAATTAATTAGTTAATTGAAGTAATCTATATTAACAGCCATCATTTGTTTCATGTTGAAAAAAAGAGTTAATTAGGGAATAATTAGTAGATGTCGCTGTAGATGTCACTGTAGCATCACTGTAGATGTCACTGTAGATGTCACGTAGCAGTACTGTAGATGTCACTGTAGATGGCACGTAGCAGTACTGTAGATGTCACTGTAAATGCACTGTAGCATCACTGTAGATGTCACGTAGCAGTACTGTAGATGTCACTGTCACGCAGCAGTACTGTAGATGCCACTGTAGCAGTACTGCAGATGATACTGTAGATGTCACTGTAGCAATACTGCAGATCATACTCAGCCAGAACCTACTCAAGAGACTCAAGAGACTCCGCAGTACGACCTCCGGACAAACCCGATGCGGCATGAACAATTTACTTTCCCCTCAGATCACATGCCACCTAGACACAAGAGGGGAAGAGGCCGTTGATCGCTCTATTTGTTTATTTATTCCGGATGGTTTGTACTGTACTACTTTGTTATTTTGTAACGATCCAGTTTGCGAACAATATTTAAGAAGTTTCTTCGATGCAATTCTAGAGTTCGATACATAGAAATCAGTAAACAGGGGCTACAATATGACGGAACAAATCGTAAACTACATGAAGTCATCTTCGCTATCACTTGCGAAGAGCCCTAGAGCGGCGGCTTTGAAGCAAAACTTCTTGAGATAAGAAGGCGTTCTTCTCTCCTGAGCTGCGTCTCGGTTTATATAGGAAGATGAGAAGGTGCAGTAATATGGAGAGAAAATTACGGGAGGATTGTACAGAAAATGGCAGCCGACTTCTCCTCTACTCAGCCCAGGAATGGCTCCCTTGATCATCACAAGT